>JBAIZL010000005.1:171926885-172194385 GCA_036971475.1 Prosapia bicincta | reverse complement strand
ATCATTTGTCAACTTTGGTGTAAACGCGCCTTCAGGCCTACCTAAGAACTGCGTATTTGGTAGCTATCGTCGTCAGAGGTAATATTGCCAAAATCAATATACCTCGTGTACAAAAAAGTCTTTAGCGACACGAAAAAAATAATATGACTTGGTGCTGAAGCCTCAAAATTAAAAGTTTTGAGCACGCACCCACACACACACACACACACACACACACACACACTTTAAAGTCAAGGGGCTTTCACTTGAGTCATCTGACGGAAATATATGCTTTAAGGTATGAGATTTAGAAATAGCATGACGAGAAAGCAATGATTATACGTCATTTTTGTTCGCCGTGCGTAAAGAAGTTATCACTTTAAAAATTCTGCATATTTGTCCTCGTGAGAAATGTCACTTCTTATCATTGATCTATAGAAAAATACATGCCGCGGACATTTATTATTTCGATGTCTTTTTATAATCAACATTCGTCTTATCTATATGTCCAGGCTGAGTAGTTCATATCATCGTACAGACTGAATTGTAATAGTTACAGAATTTAAACTAGGCGGAAACCTTCATTCGGAAACATGCTAAGAAATGGTTTTAGTGATTTTTGCCATTGAACAGCCGCAGCCTTTAGATCTCGTGAGCTATCAGCTAATTCGAATTCGATAAATTAATTAGGATAAGCAAATATCTATCGATATAAAGAAATGTAAACTGTTCAGTTAAATGTTAATGGCGAACTTATTGCCATGCCACAATTTCTACTGGAGTTGCTGATGCCTGTCTTTTGCGATCTTTCTCTTACACCTTGCACAATACATAAGATAGTAGAGCCTACTCAAGTTCGTCTTGTAAAAATGTTATTTATCGCAGATTTGCTGCTTTTTGTGATTTGAAACAGTAAAATCGCTTAGATAAATGGAAACAAAAAATAACACAAATTAAACTAAATACTGTATGTATTAAATAATATATTGCTAAATAGATAAGTAATATATTACCAAAATAAATTACAAATAAATGTTAATTTCCTACAGAAACCCCGGATTAACCACGAAACTTGAAAATAAGTGTATAATAAATGACCAGGGTGCAATGAAAACTCATATTTCCTTGTGATAAAAATTTCTATTAATAACCTTATTGTTTGCGGGTTTATAAACGTATTTGTATTACGTATTACAATTTCACTATGGTGACTTTTGGAGAAAAGTGTATAATAACTTAGTAGGGCGCAATGAAAACTCATAGAGCGCCCTGTAATACAAATTTGTATTACTAACTTTATTGTTTGTACGTTTATATTGTATTACTATGAAATATTATAATTTAAAATCAATGATATTTCAAGTAATAATTGAATTAAAGTTTAGATGTACAGGGTGACACACGGGAGACGGACGGTTTTGAACTGCGTCGTACTAAGGGCGCGGTGGTGGAAGGTGGTTGTGGTGGGGATAGTCCTGTGGACCTTCAACAGTCAGGATCTTCCATCAACGCGCATGCGCAACCTTCAGTTCGGTTCCTTGAGTGGGGAGAGAATTTAGGGGGAGCGATGAGCCACAATGTAATAAGAGAAACAGTATCAACGATAACAGTAAAACCTCGTGGCCAAATGGGTAACCGGGTTCAAATCCCGAACTTCAATTTTAATTTTTTTCTTAAAACATTCTAGTTTTAATGAATCTTAATCGTTGTGATAGGATAGGTTAGGTGTTATAAAAATTTATAAATGTCTTTTGAATAAAAATGGCAAAGTTAAATTTAATTTTTACATAGTAAGTTTTCTTCCTTTTATACCCACATTAAAATATACGTACGAAGTATCCAGTCAGGATAGATTTGGTAATAATTTTATTCAGAATTACTATCTATTTTTATTAAAATATACGTACGAAGTATCCAGTCAGGATAGATTTGGTCATAATTTTATTCAACATTACTATCTACCTTTATTAAAGTATACCTACGAAGTATACTACTTCCCCCACTGCTGCAGTAAACCCTACATCGCTTCTCAGCTGTGACGTCACGCGCATGCGCGTTGATGGAAGATCCTGGCTGTTGAAGGTCTAGTGGATAGTTCTGATCCACACAAGACGCCATTTCATTTACTCAGTCACTATGGCGTAGTGGGACTTGCAACGACGAGTGTTAGTCTATGACAGTTTAGTGGAAAGTGGTGACAGCGATTGCTACACAGCGATTGTTTCGTGCGCGGTTTAATGTCGGTCGACATGGAGCTGTTCCGAGCCGTAACACAATCCTCAGATAGATGGAAACCTTCAGATCAACTGGAAGCATACTGGCTAAGAAGCATCCTGGCCCGAGACACTTCAATGACAGTTCTTAAACGCATGTTTCCTGGCCGGATTATCTAACGTTTCGGCAATGTTCCTTGGCCTCCCATGTCTCCCGACTTGTCAGTATGTGACTTTTTTCTGTGGTACCTTAAGAACTGTGTTTATAGCCACAAACCACGAAATTTGTACGAGTTGAAGAATGCAATCATTCAAGAAATTGCTGCCGTCCCTGCAGAGATTTTAGTCCGTGTGAAGGAGGATTTTGAGAAGAGACTTGAGTCCTGCATTCGAAATGATGGACATCACCTTGATGACATTATTTTTCACAAATAACTTTGTTAACTAAAATGTCAAATAATGAGCTTTGATTTTGTGTAAATAAACATGCATTAAGTTTAAAGTTGGCTGAGTATTATTTCATTAAAAACCGTCTGTCTCTCGTGTGCCACCCTGTATAAGATACCTAAGTTATGAAAGGTATCAAATTCAGTGGAGTAATTAATTCTATTTTTATCCCTAATTTTAGAATTGTTATAAATTATTAGTTACTGGAAAAATTATTAACACTTCAGTAGTCGCAAAATTGTACCCCAAAATTGTAGATAATATTGTTAGGAAACAAAGATTAAAATATGTTTTAAGCACAACTACCACTCTTCAAAAAGAAGTTAAAAAATGTAATTTTATTAGTTTACCTTTTGATAATATTTTAACAAAAGGGTTAGACTTTATTTTTAACACTTCAGTAATCGCGTGGGGTCTCCTGGGACCCCAGACGTTTTGTTTTGTGTTTGTTTTTGTTTTGCGTCACTGCATGACCTTGACAGTCTCAGTAGCTTATCCCTCACTATTTCTGAGTATGCTAGTGTCACGTCAGCTTCCCTTGTCTCCATACAGTTGAGTTATAAACGTTTGAACGGAAAGCTGCACTGCTTGGGGGAGTGAAGGACCCCACGCGACTACTCGCGTTACTGATTGTTTCAACAAGTTTTTTTTTTAGTTCTATATTTTAACCTGTGCAATGTCGGGACGTGATCGGGAACGTTTATAAGTATGGTTAGAATGCGATCAAAAACATTTACGCATTTGGTTGGACGAAGCAATGAGTGATAATTAGAAGATATTAGGACCTGATGATCCTGATGAAGCAGAAGAGGACTGAATGTTTCCAGGAGGGGTGATCTGGATGATGGTGATAATTATAACGAGAATGATAATAACAACAATGAATGAGAGGAAACCTATTATAATAACAGACTATAATAACACGAAATTCGGCGTTGATATACTCCATAACACCAATATGATGTTAGTAGAAATTCCAGAAGATGGCCATTGACACTTTTTTTCACCTGATAAACGCGATGTGAATGGAATAAACCTTTTCCGCGCAAACACCCATTTCAATGATATTGTCAGACAGGAATACCTCACCACACTAGCAATCGAGTTACTAAAGCCAGCTGTTCACCGTCGGTTGAGTATGGACAATATTCCTAGAATACTATACAGCTAAAATGCAAATGCCCGAGCCATCAAAAAACTGTTTGCAAGAGATGTTTTTCAACAATCAATACTAATTTTGTTTTTTGTATTTTATTTTTGTTTGTTTTTATTAGTGAAATTGTTTGATCTGGAAACAATTTATAAGGATATGATTTGAATAAATGAAATTATTGATTCAAATAGACTAATTGTATTTCAAAAACGATCCCCACCTTATTCCCTAGTTATCCATTATATTGATACTAGTCGATACTACTGACCGAATAATTATCACATTTCGTCGTGTTTTGAACGACTGTATGAATTTATCGCCCACCACGGTGGTTTAGGAACAGAGACTCTTTCGAGTAAGTTAAGGCGATCGTAGCAAACCTGGTATCAGGTAATAACTATAAAATTTCACCAAGTCATTGCAATACTATGTTGGGAGATATTATTCTCATAAATGAAGAACCAGTTCCAATTATATTGGCGAGAAGATCGGAATACTGAGTGGGGTCGAAAAATACCCCACGCGAGCACTCACATCACGATAATAGGCGCGAGTACTGGAGTGTTAAATTTACTAATGATAATGACTTTTAAATAGTGTTATAAGTTAATAATAGCGCGGGAGAAGAAGCGACGGTTTGGGGTGGTAGTTGGAATATAAAGTCTTCCATGATTCACGAAGGTTCCGTCCGGGATGGTTAAATGCGCTCAAAGTGCCTTGACTTTGCTCGGTTCAGCTGGTGGCAGACTGAGCGGCCTAGACAGTTGCCAGCTTGCATAACTACACGATACAGAGCGTTGCACTCGATAGGTCTTGATGTCTCTTATCTTGTTGATATAACGCTTTTTACATCCTCTAGACGTAAATGCTTATCTTTACAGCTCTTACAAGATTGATTGCTTTTTATTTCTCTATACGGCCGGGTTTTACACTTCTTTTATCTTAATTCCCAATATTAAGTGAACTGGATAAATAACAATTAATTTCTCGCGTCAGAAAGCAAGTGATTGTACAAAAAAAATTGAATATTGTTAGACTCGTTTTACCATTTATGGATATCCTAAGCTATTGTCTGGTTTGCAACTCTCCCAATCTTTAGCAAAACGAGATTTTGTTTTCAGTTCATAATATCGATGGTCATAGCCTCACAAACTACTTATACCAGCCAGCTTTTCTTGTTCAGCCCCCGCAGGTAATGACGTACATATGGGGGGAGGGGCGAGCTTGTCTCGTAATATAGCCTATAAAATTTATTATTAATCACTTAAACAATAGTTTATAACTATCCGAACTTTAGTAAATTTCTTAAAAATTACTGAGACAGAACGTTTTCGATCGCTATGTGCCGATCTTCATCAGTGTCTTCTACTTGGAGATGTTGGGTCAAGCGGTGACGGTTTTAAAGGTAGGTTTTCGATAGTATCAAAGAGTATGTGTGATTTGTATTGTGTTTGTTCGTTTAATATGTTTGTATTTTGTGTGACTGTAAATTCCATATTGTTCTAGTGTGTTGAGATGTGGTCCTTTTTATTGATGTGTAGAATTTCTAAATTATGATAAATGTCTGTGTATTTGTGTCCTGTTTCTTTTAAGTGATTGTAAAATGTTGAGTTGGTGTTATGTTTGTGTTACTCTTTGTTTAAAGCTGCGTATTTTTATTATATATTTTAATAAATGAAACATCAAAGTTTGTAATTATATCAAAAAAGGATTTCAAACATTAATATAAGTTAGAAATTATTCTTTGTTTTAACAAAAATAATAGAATTTAATACAAAAAAATTAATTTATTTTAATGTTTGTATTGATTTATATTACAAAAACAAGAGTCTAATTAAGTTATATATTGATTTTTGCAATACTACATAAGTAAAATAAAACCTCCAAATAAAATAGAAATAGAAATGCATTTTTTTTCTAGAAGACTAATCAAAACTAGAATTTGTTGCCTCCCAAATCCTGTAAGCCTCTCTCTGCAGAGAAAGTAAAAGTTTGGCTAAGCATAAATAAAAGTGGTTTGCGTCTATCAAACATACAAAACATAATGTTCGCGCCGGGTAGAGGGTAGACATCTCTCTTTAATCCGGCTGGGAGCAGGTCTTCTTCAGGTAAGAGACTCTACATACACGATGCCATAATCTTCCCCAATTACTACTAGTAAGAGAGGATCTCCATGCTCTTACCTTAGTCCTACCTAGGTCCATCTACCCAACTTATCCGTCTTTTTACAATTGGCTTAAAGCGTAGACACCTCTCTTCAAGTAAGATAACTTGGATACACGATGCCATAATTTTCCTCTATTAGTACAAATGGATGTCTATATTTTCCTCTTAATCCTGGCATTCCTTAACCTTTTCTAACAAGAGGATGGACAGGTACATACCTCTTACTTCACCAATAGATTATAGGTTTAATTCATGTAAGCGACCCTCTAGAGATGATGATCCCCCCTACATCTTGTACCAGGAGGTTGAATATCCCTACATTTATTTACAATCCTTTCTTTACCTGAATAAGCTGTAATAGTGATACTGGCTGGTCGACTTGAAAGCGATAATAGAATTACGTTATCAAAAACAAAATTAAGTTGAAGTGAAATATAACATATGTGTAATATATATGGCTGAATGCCCACCCAAGTAAAGCAGGTATAATAATCGCTGACAGTATTAGGATTTGGGCTTTTTGTCTGGATACGCCTAAATAACACCTGCGCCCTACTCTGTCACTTATAGGTTGAAGCTCATAGTCATCTACTGGGCCAAGAGATTGTCCTATAATAATATTAATAAATAAACTTCAATTTTCTCAGTATAACGTTTTAGTAATATTTTCAAGTTATTTTCACAACCTAATAAAATTAGGAAAAAATGGATCTAAGCACGATAAAACTACAATTTGTTACTAAAAATATGTACAAGTATCACTTTGGCGAAAGGTTCGCGAAGCTATGACATGTATGGCCTTCTCAAGGACTCGCCTGTTCCCTTAGAAATACTTGTCCGCTCATTTCTGCAATACGTGTTTTAAAGCAAGAAAACAAAACCCTGTCAATCTATGTATTCTGAATTACAATGGTTATATAATTAGAATACGTGCCGTGATAAATTTTATTTGGTGCTTTTCAAGATATGTCAATTTTTAAACGCAGTTTTTAATCTGAAGAATTTGTATTAGATATTGTATTTGAGCTATATATCGTTACCAATCTGTAAATTTGTGACAAATTTGTGTGTTTATTTTGATGGGTCAAAACTATTGGCAGGTACGAAGAGATACTAACTCAGAATAGTTTCAGTGACCCTGAGAGTTTATGCTATTTCTCGTTCAAAGCACGTACCTAGATGAAGTAGAGCGTTTCCTCCTGTGTCTTTAGTCAAAAATGTAGTGTGTTTCTCTTTCTATAAGCTACTAAGTGTTTTAAGATATGCTGCAAAATTTCTTCGAAAATGCAAAATTCAAATTACAATAATGCTTATATTGCAGGTGCACAAGGGGCCATAAAACTTCTTATATAGGCATGTCATGTTGTTTTACAAGATCATGCAGACTCAAGGACCTAGCCAAATGCGAAGGAACCTCAGACGGTATTTGCTTAGCCTGAAGTATACTGAAGTGTGAAGGCTGGATAATTTCAGTTGGTCAAGGAAAGCAAGAACTGGTCGGGTCTCTTCACATCGGATGAAGAATTAGAAAGAGAAAAACTAATTGACATGAACTAAATTTTAATATAAACATAAAAATTGAGCCGGCAACACGCCAAGGTGACTAGGTTGTTTCTTTTATGGCAATGGTTTATTTGCAAATTACACGCTGGTGAAACTTTAGCAGGATGTAATAAGATTCGGACACTCTTACCTTGTCATAAGATTTGTTAAAATTTTAAACTTACAATATTTATTTAACATATTTCACACACAAAAATGTTTTCCAAATTGAATAACATTCTATAATTACAGTAATACCTAAAAACATCGAATCAACTACCGATATTTTTAGTTTTCATGAATCTACTTGAAAATACATTCTAATGAAGGAAAGAGCTGTTCTAAGTATAACAATTAATATGACGTTAATTGATTATCGCCATACAAATATAACTTCACTGACAAACAATTGTTTACCAAATAATTCATCAAGATTTGCCTAGATTTATCATACTATTACAGAGTTATTCTTGTAATAATATCCTGTGAAGATGATTGCTTTGCATTCGAAGTATACATTAGGATTTAAACAAAAAGAGGTTAATGTTAAAAGCTTTTATTTATTTTATATAAAAAAATACACCACAGTTGTTTAGAGTTGTTATTGTTAATGTCATACTAGAAAAAATAAATTATAGCTACAAATTATCTGGCTGTTAAGTTTATTTATACAAAAAATAACTGTTATGCCTAAACTTTAAACGATTGCCGAACTGAAAAAGTGGCTTCAATTACCCTCGGTTTGTTCATTTTGTCCTTATTTATATCCATTTATTGAAGCAATATTATAATGTAGCTGCAATGTATTCTTAATATATAGAAATGTTAAGTTAGTTTGTGTACGTTTCAAAAACTCAAATCGTACTGCAGCGCTTGAGATCAAATTTTGACACTACATTAAACCAGCTTTAAATATTGTTTTTATCTATTGTTTGTGTCAGTAACAACTGAGGGCACTCTATACAACCCATATTAAATATTCACTTTCATCAAGATAGATTTTTGTAATCATGTGATCGAGCTATCCAGTTGTGTGATCTCCAGTGATATGTCCAAATAAAAATAAATAAATTAATGAGTGAACATGAGGACATTTATGATAGCATAATGCAAACGATAAATTATTGAGTTGGGCGAGGGAAACTTCTTCCATGCTCCAGGAGGAACTGGGAAGACATTTCTTATCGGATTAATTCTGGGAACAACTCAACCAAAAAATAACATAGCCTTAGCCTCTGGAGTATTGCAAAATTAAACTTCTATGAAACGTAAGTTTCGTTTTCTTTCTCATTTCTCATCCATGCAATGTGTCCAGCAAAGCATGGCAAGCTACACCTAGTAGGCCTACCTGTAATATATAATACTATGTTCTAAAAAAAACACCAAGTTTATACAGTTTCGAGTGTGTTTAAAAATTGTGTTTATGTTTGAATTTTTTTTTCAAATTTGATCCACTATATACAGTTTGCTACATTTTTCTTGTCTATACAAAAAATTATGTTTTTTGTTTATTTGTGAATGTATTTTTAAATAGCATATGTAAAAATGAAAATATTGGAGTTAACCTGTCTCTGTAAAATATTTAACAATTTTTTTAAGCCTACAAGGTATTTAGGCTACCACCTTAGCAGAGATAAAATTTAAAAAATTAAGAACTTCATGCCCTGAGAATAATTTTAAATTATTAAAAATAATATTATTATAACACACATTTGTTTGGACACAATAAACATCATATGCGTGTAAGGTTATATCTATATCTAAAACTTTTCTTCTATGGCACTGAACCATGCTTGTTTACCAACAACGAGTTTTATGTAACCACAACAGATTAAAGGTGAACCCACAGTCTAGACATATTGCGAAACAGAAAATATTGAGAAATAAACTCTTTTTTTCAAAACACATTTTTTGTAACAATAAATTAAATTTTTCTCCTAGCAATTTTCAAGTTTTAGAAAGTTATTTTCAAATGCAAATTAGCCTACTAGTTGAGTGAAAATTCATATTTTTTGTAGACAATAAAAAGTAAACACAAAAATTAGTCGAGTTACGGTCTGAGTTGACAATGGGACACATCTCCCGAAACGGCCGTCCTCAACAAACAAAGTAAGTGCTACTATAGGCAAGTTTAAAACATTTAAAAGTGTTTAGTGACTACTAGTAGCTCACGTGAAGATGGAATCAACAAATGTAAACACAAAAAATATTGAAATTATTAATATACTCATCTTCATTTCTGTTAGGAATATTTCTATATGTTTGAGTACATTTTTCTGCCATTCCTACCTTTTCATGAAAAGTGTACTCAGAACATGGCAGAAAAACGTACTCAAACATATACAAAAAATATTCACATTTATTAATCCCACTAAATGACAATTTCGTTCGTACAAGTGTATATAATACGGTTTGTGAATTAGTCCTGTACATGTAACACAATATAATGAATTTCATTAAAAGAAATGTTAGGGTTGGACGTGAGTTTCAACAATCCAAGCTATATGGAATCATGTGACTATCACATGATCATTGCCCTCTATCACGTGATCATCCGGTCCTAGATAATGGTTCCCTAGAGCATATTTACACAACCACTATGCATCTAACTTTAAAAAAATAATAATAACACAAAACAATCATTTGTTTCGCTTTAAAGACTCCATTTTATATCACTTATCTTTTTTAAAATACAGTATATACAAAAACTAAAGAAATTATTATTCAAATTTATTTTATTACACAAACGTTTCCTTTTAAGTGCACACTTTGAAATATTTTGATTTATAAAAAACACTTTTTTTAGTCTTATTTAAAATATTTAAAAAATGCATTTTGAATGATTAGGTTATCAACATAATTTTTACAATATGCCCTATAATTTATTACAAAACTTGATTAGTTAACAGTACAAGGAACATATTTTGGATAAAAATATAATAAAACATTTTAGACAGAAAATAAAACAAGTTTTACAGAAAATAAATTTAGTTTAATAAAAAAACCACTAAATACATATATTTAACATTTCGCACATTTATGATATAAGAAGTCTATTAAAGGCAAAATCAGACAAATGAATATTTAGTTATGTGTTGTTAACACAAAAGTTTTACATTCAAAATATAAAACACCTAATTATAATTTAAAGTAACAATATTACTATAGATATATAATTTTCTAACCTTCAAATTAACCGGAAACACTCAATCATATACCGTAATTTTATTTACTTCTTGTGAAAATTAACAGAAATACCTTGAAATACATGTACAGACCAAATTATTATTTTCATTTGCATTAAAGTTATTTAAAATAACCTATCAAACCTTAATACTTACAAAAAGATTAACTCAATTCCTTATAAACGTCCACATTTAAGCCTAATCACAATAAATGAAACGTTCGTATGTTTATAAACAAAGACAGACCAACACAGCTGGTTTCAAGGTTAAATTGTCTACAACCGACAACAACCCTTATGGGAGTTTCTGCTTTGTGCGCATGTCCAGTAAATCTTACTTGGAACGGGGTTCTTATTACTCGTTCAAACATAAATGGAAAATTTTCATGAATCCACAGACTTTATTTGAAAACTAATATTTTTGTAATTAATAATAACATTTTGATTGTAATAATTATTGTCTCCATAATATTGGATTTGTTAAAATAGTCTAATGGAAAATTAAAATAATTTCATAGACCAACTTTAAATATAAGTAGGTCTTTAGTTTTTATATAGGTAACGTTAATTTAAACTCCAATTTTTCGTAATTTTCTTAAATATAGTAAACCTAACGGTAAATAAATTTAACCTATATTAATAATTAAACTTAGAGATAAGTACTGTATTTAAAAATTAAAGTAAGCCCAATCTTATCGAAATCTTGTTGCTGTTCATGACGAGCTGGTTGTAAATTACAAATTGCACTTTTGCTATTACTTGCGACCAGACATTTGTTAACTAAAAGTTGTTAATTGTTAACTTACACTTGGAGGAAACGTTTTCGTCTTACGACTTTACGAGGCTGAAGAAGTCGTAAGACGAAAACGTTTCCTCCAAGTGTAAGTTAACAATTAACTACTTTTAGTTAACAAATGTCTGGACGCAAGTAATAGCAAAAGTGTAATTCCCAATCTTATGTTTACATTATGAATAAGTTTGAATAAACAATTTTAAATTCAAACCTAAATTTTCCGGATTAATGAAAGCTTTTAATACACTATTTATTTAGTGTTTATTTAATAATAATATTGTCAGCTTTGTAAATCTACAATGAAAATAAGTTGAACATATGTTAGCATGTTACACGTGCCTATAGTAGCACTTCCTTTTTTGATTGAGGCTGGTTCTTTCGGAAGATGTATCCCATTGTCAACTAAGACAGTAACTCAGAGTTACGGTCTGAATTGACTAGTTAACAATGGGACAAATCTCTCGAAACGAACGTCCTCAAAAATAATGAAGTGCTACTATATGCAAGTGCAAGAGAAGATGGATAAAATTATATGAAAATAAGCTCTTAAAAATATTTAATTCTTTATGATAAATTTGCGTTGTCTATTGGAATTTGAAGTGAGTGTTTGTACTGAATAAAAATATTGTATATAATATTATTTTCCAAACAGTAGAACAAATTACATTTATTAATACTTGAACATGATGTACCAAAATTAAAGTGTATTTCGTTTTAAGGAAAATGTGAATTTTATTTGATAACACCTTATTTTTCAAGTATTACTAGCTATTATATTTTATAACCCGAAAGCAGATCGGATTCTGAAAAGTTTTATGCAATAAAATACTAGCGGCAAATTAATTTGCTCTGTTTCTATACCTCTAATTGCTGCTTCAACGACTGCCGGTTCTTATCTCCATTACTTCTTTTTATCGTCTGTATGAAAAATTATAGATATTAGTTTACCCTGTTTCAACATTCGTAATAAATTTGAAATTAAAAAATATTATTTTGATACATACGTCCTTGCGAATGTATCGAATTGAAACAGAACCTTGCTTGAAGAAAGATAGTATAGCTGGTCACAAGTAAGCTGGGGGCGTTACCTCTAAGGGCTAGGTGAAGGGTAGAGGAAGATAAAGACTGTTCCAAAAACGTTATAATATGAGTAGTATTTATATTACAATGTAGATTTGAGAAAGCCGAAAGGCAGCAATAAATATTATTATGTTTGATTTGTCACATTAACAAATTTACTTATATCAGTTTTCAAAACGACCGCAACGCCTGTAATTTCTTAACGATGGCCTTTGATACAACACGCAACTACTAACCTATGTAGCTAGTTGTTTTAACTAGACCTTCCCCAGCTAGGATCTTCCATCAACGCGCATGCGCGTGACGTCATAGCGGAGAAGCGATGTAGGGTTTACTGCAACAGTGGGGGAAGTAGTATACTTCGTAGATATATTTTAATAAAAATAGATAGCAATGTTGAATAAAATTATTACCAAATCTATCCTGCGTACTTATATTTTAATAAAAATAGATAGTAATGTTGAATAAAATTATTACCAAATCTATCCTGTCTGGATACTTCGTACGTATATTTTAATGTAAGTATAAAGTAAGAAAACTCACTATGTAAAAATTAAATTTAACTTTGCCATTTTTGTTCAAAAGACATTTATACATTTTTTGTAATACCCAACCTAGCCTATCACAACAAATAAGATTCATTAAAACTAGAATGCTTTAAGAAAAAAAATTAAAATTGAAGCTCGGGATTTGAACCCGAAACTTACGATTACTAAGCTTGTACCTTACCCAATAGGCCACGAGGTTCTATTGTCATCATTGATACTGTTTCTCTTATTACATTGTGGCTCATAGCCCCCTACATTCTCTCCCCACTCAAGGAACCGAGATGAAGGTTTGCGCGTTGATGGAAGATCCTAGCTGGGGAAGGTCTAGTGTTGTTTTCTATCGATCGATCGCGCGCCAGTTTATGAATGAATAGCTATAATCCAGTAAAATACACTAGACCTTAGCCAGCTAGGATCTACCATCCGCGCGCATGCGCAACCTTCAGCTCGGTTCCTTGAGTGGGGAGAGAATGTAGGGGGAGCGATGAGCCACAATGTAATAAGAGAAACAGTATCAATGTTAACAGTAGAACCTCGTGGCCTAATGGGTAAGGTACAAGCTTACTAATCGTAAGTTTCGGGTTAAAATTCAGAAAATTCTATTTTAATTTTTTTCTTAAAGCATCTAGTTTTAATGAATCTTATTTGTTGTGATAGGTTAGGTTAGGTATTATAAAAAAATTATAAATGTCTTTTGAATAAAAATGGCAAAGTTAAATTTAATTTTTACATAGTGAGTTTTCTTCCTTTTATACCTACATTAAAATATACCTACGAAGTATCCAGTCAGGATAGATTTGGTAATAATTTTATTCAGAATTACTATCTACCTTTATTAAAGTATACCTACGAAGTATACTACTTCCCCCACTGTTGCAGTAAACCCTACATCGCTTCTCAACTGTGACGTCACGCGCTTGCGCGTTGATGGAAGATCCTAGCTGGGGAAGGTCTAGCGTAAAATACTAGTGAAGTTTATACAAAATAGAGATTAAAGCGCTATCTGTAAGAACTTACTGCAACTAGTAACAAATCAGTATTATAGAAAATTATTTGTATGAAATTTTCCAAATTTAAACAAACAAAATCTTATTGTTGTTTGTAAAAAAAATTTCTAAAATATAAAAATTCATATCTAATTACAGAGTTTGAAATTTTATTTTAATAAATTAGTTCAATATGAAATTATTATTCATTTCATAAGTTGAACAATTTATGTATACAGAAATGCAAATTGGATGAATAAAAATTTATAAAACCTCACCTCATTCCTTCATGACATATTTTGCTGTTGTTGCGTAGAAGACCCTTAAATCTCAAATACGATTAACATTGCATACTGTCAGGTTGAGTTCATTCAACCCCCGTTGATGCTAAGCAATTTCTTTGTTACAAATAAGCCAGGTTTAACAAGTAAACTACCCCTGGCATTGTGCTTGTAAACTGTCTATGTGTTGCTACGTACTTTACTTTTATATGATGATTATTAAATATTATCCAATAACACAATAATATTATTCTTATTGTTTTATTTATTTTAATATTACATGTTTTATATTAGTTAATCACCATGAATAAAGAGGATAATTTATTCAAAACACCATTTTATAATTTAGTTGGCTCACAAAATGTCTTGGGTAACGGTTACTAAAGAAATTGAAAACTTATTTTGTTTTTATTGTTTACTGCTCAATAGTGGGAGTGAACATGTGTAGACAAAGGCGGAATGTACCAACTTTACACATTTAAGTAAACAAATTAGAAAACATGAAATGTTCATTTCATTTGGAAATTGTGTTAAAATAGATAATTTTAAGAATAATAAATATTGCAACACCAAATTGACTCAGCTGTTTGATGCTTAATAAAAAAAAAAATTACAGATATCCAAAACCAGACCCTTTCTTGGTAGAGTAATAACCTATTTAAAGTTGTGCAGTATTTGTAAACTTTCCTTAAGAGGTCATACTGAGATAGATTCTTTATTTAATTGTAGTAGCATCTTAGATTTGTTGTGAATGATAGGCAATCTGGAATGAATTGGAATATAATCTAACGAGTTCCTCAACCTTCAAATACACATTTCATAGAAAAATTAACTTTTATATTGTATGGATGTGTAAATGGATGAAATATAAAATGACATAAGTAATACAGATTTTGATTTTAGTCAAGATGATATATCTGGTGACAGCTAAATCATAATTATTTTGCAATTTTTTTCAAACATTGTAAACCTGTAGAAAAATTGTTATCTTTCTAGATGTCTACGATCTGTACAGCTAGTGAAATTTCTGAAATTATAAAAGCTTTTTTGGATCCTTTTAGACTTGATCAGAAACTGCTCAGGCGCATAGTGAGCAACTGTAATAAGTGGTCATCAGAGAGGTTCTTAGAAACTAAAAATCCGAATGGTTAACATATACAATGTTATGCTCTTCAATTAAATTTAGTTATTAAAAAATCCTTACTAGTAAAACATAAAATTGGCTGTTTTTTGCCAACATTAGTGGGTTTTTGTTGATTTTTTTCATACTTAAAACTAAGCTATGCACAGTGTTAAATTTGTAATAAAAGAATACCAACCTCTTTTTTAACATGATGTAGCTTCCAAGCATTAGTTGCTACTAATTTTAAAAATACTTAACTAAGTGAATACGTAATGGCTTACTTGCTGACTCGTCTCAAAACATTCGTTCCTTTAACGAAGCTAACCCTCTACTCATGTCGATGTACTCATGTTGCTACTTATGTCAGCAAGTAAGCAATTATGTATTCACTTAGTTAAGTATTTTTAAAATTAGTTTAGTCAGTGAATTCAAGATGATTACATCAAGCAACTTTACTAGTTGTTAGCTGTACTAACATGGGATATATTACATGTTATATTACAAATTAATCACATGTTTCTGACAATAGAAAATGAGAGTAGCTGAGATGATACCAATGCAGAGCTACTTTTGGATTGAAAACTTCACTTCAAAAGGAAGAGTTTTTAAAACTTTTACTATGATGTAATAGAACACATCGATAATTTGTACAACACAATTCAAAAGCAAAATGTCAACAGATTATTTGTGTCATATGCATATAAACACTTCAATTAATTACAAATCGAAAGGATAACAGGCTCAACTTGTTTATAAATAAAACAAATTACCATTTTGGCTACTGTCCATCTTCAAACCTACAGTTTATGTAATTACTATTTTCAGTGCCATGTGAAAAAAATAATTTCACTGATGATTACATCACTTACATTTAAAATAATCACTTACATTTTAACATTTGGTTGAAACAAATTGCTTCAAGCAAAAGATTGTTAGGACATCATAAAGAAATTTAGATTAGATGTTAGGTTCTCCTAAAGACTGAAGAGCCAGAGATGATAAATTGGAGATTAATTACTTTGGATGTAAGTTGCTTGATGTAATCACCTCGAATTCACTGTTTAAACTATAATTAAAAATTACTTAACTAAGTGAATACATAGGGCTTACTTGCTGACGTGTTTCGAATCAATCGTTCCTTTTACAAAGCAAAGCCTCTCCACAGTAGTTACCAATTTTTACTCTAGCAATTTTTAATTATAGAGTAATCGAATGTAAGGTTTTTAATAAAAAATTTATAGGTCAAATCTGAAAAATATAAAAACTAGAGATAATGAGCATTTCTCCCACTTGAGGGGAAAATAGACCATTGACAAGGACTGCCTCAATAACTAGCATTTCTTCAGGATAAAATGGTACTAAACTATTGTAAAATGATTAAAAAAATAAAGGGTGTTAGAAACTTGGGAAATTGTTGGTATCAACTAACATCAAGATGTCAGTAAATAACGAATTAGAACCCCACCACAATTCTTTTCCCTTAGAACTCCAGCTGTTTTTTTCTGCTGATAGTTTAGTGCAGTAAAGAATTAGATTATTAGGTAAACTTGAAACAAGCTTAAACACAATTTAGGCTATTGACATAGAGTTTTGTTAATGGTCTGCCTCTAAGATTTTATTTATAAAATTCTACTAAAACACTTGGAAATATTTTACAACTTGCCTATAGTAGCACTTACTTATATTTGTTGTGGACGGCCGTTTCGAGAGATGTGTCCCATTGTTAACTCAAACCATAACTTATTTCAAGGTTTTCGTAGGTTACTGTAGGGGTGTACTTATTGAGCATTAGGAGTTATGATGTCAAAAAGTGTGTGTGAGTTATAATGTAATTGGGTGTTGAGTATGTGTGTAGGGTGTAGTTTGAAATGTTTGTATATTTCGTATTGTTCGGTTGTGTTACTTTGGTTATTTCTGTATTGTTTAAGAAGAATTTGTAAGTTAAATGTTATGTCTATGTAGTCATGTTTTGTGAACATGAGGTGTTCGGCATAGTTTGATTGGAAATTATTGTTTGTTATTGCGTTCATATGTTCTTGGTAGCGTGTGTAAAAAGACCTTCCTGTTCGGCCTATGTAAAAACTGGGGCACGAACTGTAAGCCAGTATGTAAACTCCAGCGGCGTTGTAAATGTTGTTGATTTTGTTGTTGGTTTTAAATTGTTTACTGAGAGTGTTGTATATGGAGTAGGCTATTTTGTAATTGTATTTTCGAAGTGTATTGGTTAGATTGTGGGTTTTGGTTTATCTGTATAGTAATGTTAAGTATTTTATGGGTTTGTTGTGATGTGTATTTCTTTTTGTGTTCTCGAGAACCCCCACCCTAACATTCTAACCTACGAAAACCTTGAGAACAGTTACGGTCTGGTTGACAATGAGACAAATCTCCCAAAACTGCCGTCCTTAACAAATATACGTAAGTGCTACTATATTCAAGTTAAAATATTTACAAGTGTTTTAGTGAAAACTAGTAGCTCACGTGAAGATGTAATCAATAAATATAAAATTTTAGTTCAAGAAGTATTTACATAAAATATTCAAGTATTTTAACATAGACTAATTATTAAATATTTTGAATTTTTATTGTTTTATATATCTTGTTTATGTTTCTCAATATGTTAAATTAATTATTATATATTTGAACTTTTTGAATATATTTTTTTTAATTTTAATTTTTTTTATTTGAGACCTAAAATTTTGAATTTATTAAATTTGTTTGTTGTAACATCTTAAATTCACTGAATAAATCATAGTATTGTAATTATTTGAGTAACTAATTGAAAACTATAAACAAATTTGCTGACATTTTTCAAAACATTTGTTTCTTTGACAAAGCTAACTGGCTATTCTGAATGCTACTAGTAGCTAAGTACTGAGTAGTGAATTAGCTTTGTCAATGAAATGAATGTTTTGAAACTTGTCAGCAAGTAAGTTAATAGTTTGCAATTGTTACTCTGGTAATTACTATGACAATCATTTTCATTGAACTTGAACATTGTTTGAGTTGGTCATACTCAGTTTGGATTTATAACTGATGAAGGCAACAGGGTTGTCAAGAAAATGTTATGATTAACATACTTACTGCTGCAGTTGTTGCAGAATAATGTCACCTGTGTTTTAAAGTTGTACAGGCAAAACCAAGGAATTTGATTATTCTAACCCTTATGTTTACCACATAGTTCTGTAGTATCAAAATGAGGCTATGTTTATTTGTTCGGTCAATCTATATACTGATTTCATATTAGTTTCATGACAGCAGAATTCTAGTTATTAAGTGGTGTGGTAAGGTTTGCTATAGTGTATTCTGTTCTACAAATGTTTAATGATTTGTGTTTTATATAATGGATATAGAATCAGGGTCTCATAATGTTACACAAAACAATAGTAATCTTGATACAGACGAGAACTATTCTAGTGATAGTCTTGACAACCAGGAGTATGAGTATGACCACAACTTTGATGAAAACTCTCTCCTTTGAATGGTTCGCACAATAGGATCACAGCAAATTCCTTATAGGCTTGCAGTTTCTTATTCTAGGAGAAATAGCTATTGATGTTTATCTTATGATTGTAGATATTGTGATTTTAAATACTTTGGTGAAAATACCAAAATATATTTTTTCGAAATTTTAGTAGGTAACCACCAGGGTACTTTGGTATTATACCGACCTCACAACTATAAGGAATATAGGATATTACAAAATGAAAATATAAATAAATATTTGCTGATTTCATCTTCACATGAACTACTAGTTTTTAACTAAAAACTGCTTTACATTTTTACATATTCATAACATATTTACAAGTGTTTTTAGTTACATTAGTAAACCTTTACATTAAACTTTTACATTTCTTACAACCAAATGTATCCTAACTGGATACTTCATAGATATATTTTAATATAATTATATAGTAATGTTGATTTAAATTACACCTAAATCTATCTTAACTGGATACTAGACATGTATATTTTAATATAGGTAAATAGTAATGTTGTATAAAATTGTACAATAATATCCTACCCTCCCTCTAGGTGTGAGGTCGGTATAATAACAAAGTATCACCACCAGGTTTAGTTGTCTGATATCTAGATTAAAGAATCGACAATTGAGATATTAAAAATTAGAATTATTTTATTAATTTTTGTGAGATTGAACCCTGAAATAGCTGATTGTTGAAAAAAGCACTCATTCTGTTGTAGGAAAATGTATAATCAAAGACTGGTTTGCGTCATGTAATGTGTAGCACGATTACAATTTTTGGAAGTTAATGATTCTGACCATTAATTTTTAAAAGTGTAATTTTTGGTAATTTTTTTACAATAATAAGATGTTGGGAGATACTTAGCATTTATAAAGTAATGGTAGTGTTAAGGGGAAGGTTGTAGTTCTATGTGTTTTTAAGTATTCTGGAAAACCGTTACAAAAATTTTGAACAATCATACTTTTTATATGTTATTCAAAACAACACATAATACAAGCAGGCTATAAAACTTCATTTGAATATGTTAATACTCATTCATATTATTTTCAACCATAATATTTTCATTCATAATATTCAACAAAAGTGGCAAAGAGCATTTATTTTAAAATTGTTGAGGACTACTATTTCAGGAGCTGTGTCCCATTATGATCTCAGACTGTAACTGACTCATAGATATTATAGAAGTTTCTTGATGTATTTGGTCGATAGTTTAAATTTAGTAGATATTATGGGTTAGAGTGGGGAAATAAATGTATTTTTGAGGGTATTGGGGGTTATAATGTCAAAAAGTGTATCTTAGTTATAGTGTAATTGGGTGTTGAGTATGTGTGTGGAGTATAGTTTGAAATGTTTGTATATCTCACAATGAAAATACTGGAAAGAACCCCAATACCACAAAAATAATAAAAAATAACAAATAAATCAAGTTATTCAAGATTAAACCCTCATGTACATTTCGATGACCATGTCATCATCATCAGGGGGTCTTATTACAAAATTACAATCTAGCAAACAAGAAGTTACAAACTAGAGGGATCTTAATCTTAAGTAACTTGTTTTATTTGTTATTTTTGTGGTGTTAGGGTTCTTTCCGGTATTTTTGTTATAATATATGTACCACTGTGCTCTTGGTATTTGGTATATCTCGTATTGTTCAATTGTTTATCATTGGTTATTTTTATATTGTTTGTGAAGAATTTGTAAGTTAGATGTTACATTTGTGTAGTTATAGTTTGTGGATATTAGATATTTGCTGAAGCTTGATTGGGTGTTTTTGTTTCTGAGTGCTGTTATGTGTTCTTGGTAATGTGTGTAAAAAGACTCTGTTTGGCCTATGTAAAGACTGGGGCACAAATTACAAGTTTGCAAATCAGTGGGTTTGTATGTGTCTTTATTTATGTTGTTGGGTTTTAATTGTTTGTTGAGGGTGATGTTTGTGGAGAAGGCTATTCTGTAATTATATTTACAAAGCCTGTTGTTTACCTTATAGGATTTGAGTGATCTGCATGGTATTGTTGAGTATATTAAAGATTTGTTGTGTTGTGTGTTTGGAGTTGGGTTATTCAGTGTATTTTTTAGGGGTTATATTGTTTGTCAATCATTGTTGTGTTGTATCCATTGGTTTGTGCAGTGTGTTTTATCTTGTTTAATTCTTGGTAGTGTTTTTCTTTGTCTAACGTTTTTTTTTTTATAATTGATATATCGTGGTGTAGTAAGCAGGTAGTTTATGTTGGTGTGGGTGGTTTGATAAGTTGTGAATGGTAGTGTTGGTATTGGTAGGTTTACGGTATATGTTGAATTTATGTATTTGTTTGTCTGTATATGTAATTGTAAGGTCCAAGAAATTGAGGAAGTTGTTTTGTTCTGTTTCAATGGTGTATGTTAGTCTTGAGTATATGGAATTAAGATGATTTAAAAATATTTTTGCTCGGCATGTTGACAACATTATCACATTATAAAAAGTTTTAAAAACTTTTAATCTTTTGACAGAGTATTTCCTCATAATAAATTATGTTTATTCACAATATTTATGTATTATCAGTGGTGACTGGGGCCTAAAACCTCTTTGGGTTGGAAATACTAAAATGTTAGTTTTCTTAAGGCAAAGAAATCATAATCATAATAACTTGAAGGGCTGTTATAGAGAAAATAGGTAGTACTACTTAATACTTTGTGATTTATTCTATTGAAGGGAATATATTGACATTTTTTATTTTATTTTGATTTATTTAAGACATCCAATATTAAGTCATGGGTTTATTTGATAACAGAACAATCTCAATTCATTCTTAATCCTGAATATCAACAAACTTGGAGTGGAGCAGAGATGCTTCTCTTCAGATAGAGCCAATCTTAACCGAACACTGCCGAGGTTGTAGCTTGTCTGCAACCTAAGGAGCTTTACGGTGCTGCCTAGCTGTTTCAGTCTGTCTGGAACTTTGAAAGCTTTTTCTCCACTAGGATTGACATCACTATGTGTTGCAGATTACCTTGCAACCACGACAAACGAGACGGTTTGAGATTGAACGAACGGTCATACAGTCACTTCGGTTCTGACGTTTTTGATATTGTTTATATTGATGGATCATATTATATGATGAATAATCATCTATAACAATGTACATAATTCTTACATGATAATTAAAATTATTTTTTTTGCTATATATCTCTGGTTTGAGAATTGCGCGAAACGGCCTACAAGGCGTCACTGTGTATTGTTATTTTCACTATTAGATACATTGTAGAAAATGTAAGTTAGTTAATTATACTTAACTTTGGAAAAGTATGCAATAAATTTCAAGTAATTATTAGTATTGTCAATAATTACAATTGCAACAAACTGAACTACTAATTAATCACTTAAACAACAGTTTATGACTATCCAAACTTAAAAATTATAAATTACACTTTTGCTATTATTTACAACCAGCTCGTCATGAACAGCAACCAGATTTCGATATTTAAAAATTAGTAAATTTGTGAAAACTTACTGAGACAGAATGTTTTCGATCGCTATGGGGCGATCTTCATCAGTGTCTTCTGCTTGGAGGTGTCGGGTCAAGCGGTGACAGTTTTAAAGGCAGGTTTTTGATACAATCAAAGAGTATGTGTGATTTGTATATTAAGTTACAATACGAAATATAACACGATACCAACAACAAAGATAAACTACAAGCACCAGGCATATACAAACTAAACTGCGACAAATGTAACGAATTCTACATTGGACAAACAGGTCGCAGCTTTAAACAAAGAGTCGAGGAACACAAACAGAACACCAACTCAACATTTTACAATCACATAAAAAAAAAAACAGGACACAAATACACAGACATTTACCATAACCTAGAAATCCTACACATCAACAAAAAATGACCACATCTCAACACACTAGAACAATATGAAATTTACAGACACACAAAGACACAAAGTACAAACATATTAAACGAACAAACACAATACAAATCACACATACTCTTTGATACTATCGAAAATCTGCCTTTAAAACCGTCGCCGCTTGACCCGACATCTTCAAACAGAAGACACTGATGAAGATCGCCACATAGTGATCAAAAACGTTCTATCTCAGTAAGTTTTCACAAATTTACAAAATTTAAAGTTCGGATAGTCATAAACTATTGTTAAAGTGATTAATTAAGATTCACTGAACGTAATGGACTACAAAATTCATAAATTATTAAGTGTTTTAAAATCAGTATTAACAAAATGATATTAGAAGACATTATGTGGAAACATTGAATTGAACACTAACTTAATTGTAGTACTAAAAAATAAAGCTAAACAGTGAGAATAGTTCATGTGTAGTTAATCTATCGTGAAATAATATTAAGAAGAAATACAGTATTAGTATTATTTGTGCATCACGATCCTGTGGAGAAAATCTTCTAACTAAAAGTTATCTTTCATTGTATTAGTAATCAGATGTTTATATTCTCTTATTGACAGCTGTCTGTGTCTTTAATTAATTCTTATTCACCTGATTGGTATTTTATGAAAAAAAGGATAGTTTTAAGAATCGCTCAAATTTGGATAAAGGGTAGAGAATTAATTATTTATATTAAAAGATTTAAAAAATAATATTTTATTTTATTCAGTTTCTAAAACATACAGAATATTTTTTATTCCAATTATTAAAGAAAACATTTATGCTGAAGTAACTTGATAAAATAGAATATTACTCATACTCCGTTTTTCTTGCAGAGTAAAAACATAACCTACATAGTAATATCCTGAAAAATGACCTCACCCTTTAATAGAAAATCAAAGACCTCCAAAGAAGCTGAAAATTCTGATTTAACTATGGACGATGTTTCGAAAGAAGCAAAAGGTTTAATTGATAAAGTTATATCTGATGTTGGAAAATCATCAGCAACAAAACAATTAATACTTGGAAGTGCATCAGGATGGTAAATATTTAAACTGTATAACGATTATACTTATAATTTCAATACAAAAAGTTGTATATTTAAACTTATTCTTTATAAAATAATTCTCAAAATAAATCAAGTGTACCTTTTTTATATTTTAAAGCAAATTATATTTATTTTATTGAGGGATAGATTTAAACATTTTACATTCCAGTATCCATTTTTAATACTGTTAAATTTGTTTGTTGTGTTGTCATAGGAAATGTATATTTGTCAGGAAATGTATAGGGGCCATTTCAAACCCTGAAATATATGAAATTCGTAATATACTTATCTTTTTTTTTGTTAGGAATATGTGAGTACATTTATCTGCCTTTGTTAACTTTACAATATTTTCCTCTGTTGACACGTTTTAGATTGACTCCGTTTTCTAGACGAATCAATCTTCGACTTAAATACGATTGACGTTTTGGAAATGGAGTCAATCCGAAACGCGTAAACCAGGGAAAATATTGTGAAGTTAGGAAAGGCAGAAAAATGTACTCAAATATATCCTGAAATATATGTTTGATGTCTTTGAGTAAATTTTCTGTTTATTTATCAAAATGAATATGTAGTAAGTTACTTACTTGCTATCTAAAGAAATAGTCTTTAGATAATACTAAACTCACAATACACTAATGAAATTTTCCAACTCCTTGTTTCTTAATCTCTAATAAGTATTAGTTTCACTTCAATTAATTTTTATTGTTGTTATTTATTATTAAAAAACAGGTTTTGCAGAATTGATTTCAAATATTGCATAATATAAACGGTGAATAAAATTTGAAAATATAAGAACGTCAGTATAAAACGTCAGTCTGAAAACGGCAGTCTGTATATGAAATAAATGTTTGTAAAATAGAACACTTTTTTTCCTAATTTACATTATTATTCGTCCCTACTTTATAATATACTGTATAATCAGTTAGATTATTCAGTTATCAAAGGTTTGGTTATCAAAATATAATGTCTTTAACCCTAAGTTTGGATGCAGCAATGGGATAGCTTGTTACAATAATTTTTCATTAACCAAACCTAACCTTATACATTCTTAATATTCATGTCCAAGTAGATTTTACAGTAACAACTCACAATATTCAATAAAGGTTGCAAGTTTTCTTAACACAATGCAAGTTGTATGCATATTATACCCATGAGTCGTTCAGTCAACACTAGGAAAGTCAACATTTCTTTTTCTTATAAGCAAACATACTTTTTAAATATATTTTGCTTTGTAATAAGTACATATGTACTTTGTAATATATTTTTTCAGTATATGTATTTTTCAGTTACTTTGTACATATATTGTAATACATTCACTGCTGCATGGAAAAGTCAAAATTTGGCCAGATTTTAAAAATATATATTAATTTTTTTGTACAGTGCCGTTTTTACATATGGGCGTAGTGGGGTATTTTAGAAATTTTTTAATGCCTTTATTTGGTACAATATATGTCTTATTAGCTACATGTTTATAATTCATTGAATTAACATACAGTAATTCATTTTTGAAAAATAAATCGTTATATTTGCTATCTACTAATCAGTATACATTATAAAAACATACACAAAACGCAAATAATGTTTCACCATTGCAGATTTTTCTGGCCTGTTATATGTAACATGGGAAGAATGTTCTTTAACCCGTTTTAATATTTCTCTTTGTTTGACCTATATATTTCAGACAGCACTTGTTACACTTCAGGTAGTAGATTCCTGACTTTTCTTCATTAGATATGGCGTCTTTATGGTTCCCTAACAACTTCTTTACGTTATTTGCAGTGGCAATTGTCATGTTCAAATTACTGTTTTTTCCTAGAGATTTTCTAATTTTATTAGACAGTGTTGGATGGTGTGTTATTTTTACATATTCCCCTCCCTTTATCTTTTATTAACATAATTCTCTGTTCGTATTATCTTGGCAAAAAAAACCCCACTTACTGATTTATTCAGCAGAAGCGTCTTGAGCTAGGTTAGCGCATTTTTCAATGCTGTGAATTACTGACAAGACTATTGCTCAGGTGTGTTGTGTTGTTGTGAGTCTGTGGTATATTTTTGTTTTGTGGTGTGTTATTGTTCATAGAGTAGTTGTTAATTATGTGCTCAAATATAGTGTTTGATTGGAAGTGTGTTTTGTCATTTAGAATGTGTTGTAGCTAGTATTTATAAAGTTTATATATCTCATAGTTTTCTACTGTGTTAAGTTTTTTAACTACATTACATCAATAAAAGCAAAAAACTTAACACAGTAGAAAACTATGAGATATATAAACACCATAAATACTAGCCACAACACATTGTAAATGACAAAACACACTCCCAATCAAACACTATATTTGAGCACATAATTATTGAAAAATGTACTGACCTAGCGCGGAATGCGTTTGCTGAATAAATCAGTAAGTAGTGGTTTTTTTGCAAAGATAATACAAACAAGTGTAATTTTTATAAAAACCTCAAAATGTACAACACAAAAACTGCAACTACTTCTCTGATTTCTTATTGTCTTTTTTTTTCATCTTTTTGTGGATTTCATCTATAAACATTTTACTGTATCCATTGAACGTTGCTACACTATAAATGTAATTCAGCTCGCTTTTATAATTTTCTTCTGATAAAGGTAAATTAATTAAACGATGCATCTTAGAATTAAACAGTGCTTTTTCGTGTGATACTGTGTGAAATGAATCACAGGTGATATATCTGCTTGTGTGTGTTGGTTTTCTATAAACATTAAAAATTAAAGTATTGTTTATTCTTGATATTAGAACATCTAAAAATGCTAAACATGCCTCTTTCTCTATTGCAACCGTAAAATTTATACTTGGAAATACCCATTTATTGGGTTACAAAACTTGTCCAGGCTTTGTTCATTGTCAAACACTGTAAACATTGTCATTGTTTAAACGATCCACAAATATCAGCCACACTCTAGGAAAATAGATCCAACACATTAAAAAAATCCAAGGTCTTTTTAGCATTCATTTCTAAATAACTCATAAAAAAGTTGATTGAGGGTTACCCTTAGCGGTGCCTTCCTTCTGGATGTAAAATTTATTGTTAAACTGGAAACTATTTTGAACCATACATAAATTAATAAGTGAAATATATTCATCTACTTCATTTCTATTACATCCTGAATTTTCTAAATACATTTTTATCAAGTCGACTGTTTTATCTATGGGTACACTTGGTTAAAAAAATAGAACATCAAACGAAACAAGGTATTCATTAGACAAAATACATAAATCCTTAACCTTATTACCAAATTCATATGTGTGTTTTACTGCCATTGATGGAGACGGAACAAACTGTTGGAGGCGTGTTATCAACCATTTAGGAAATAAATATGTTGGGGAATTAATTCCAGATACTATTGGTCACATTTTTCTTTCTTTTTTATGGACTTTTGGTAAGCAAAGCAAACATGGTAATAATGGGTTTGTAACAGTTATTTTCTTTTTAGTTCACTATCCACAACACTTACAATTTTTTAAAATATCGTTGACATTTCTAGTAAATTTTACTATGGGATTTCGATTTATTGTTGAATACGGTCCTACTCTAAGCATTTCCTCTACTATTTCCATGGAATATAAAGAATTTAAAGTAGAGGACGTAACCCTGTTAAAAAACATTGTGTAGTGAATTGGATGCATGGGAAACTTTGTATATTAATAGGATGAAAATAATATTGTAAATAATGAGTCAGGCTCTTTTCAAAATTCTATAT
This sequence comes from Prosapia bicincta, assembly GCA_036971475.1. NCBI lineage: Eukaryota > Metazoa > Arthropoda > Insecta > Hemiptera > Cercopidae > Prosapia > Prosapia bicincta. The sequence continues at coordinate 172,166,744 of JBAIZL010000005.1, read as the reverse complement.
TAATGTAATTAGTGTGACAAGAAAATTTTATTGTATTTTTTTGTTAAAATCTTGAAATAATAATAAACTGAAATATTAATTATCTATTTGGTTTATATTTAATTATGTTGGATGGTTAAAAACCTTATTGTAATTATTGAGTTAGGTATAAAATTTCTATTTGATGTATCATGTTTAAAGTAGGGTTAATAACTGTTGTTTTGACAGGTGGGCGTGGCAACACCTACTGTATAAATATGAAAGTGTAACTTTACTTTCACCCTAGTTGTAAGTTAGAGATTGTAGTAGTAACACTCACTGATGATGATGACTTTGTCTTTAAAACGGGTATGAGTTAATAAATGATTAATTTGTGAGTTTTGTGTATGTTTTTATTTGTTTTAACATAACCTCACAAGCTAAGTTCAAAGAATAGTTATATAGTATACATTATATTTGTAATAAAATACTTCTAATATGTATTTTTTTATTACGTAAATTACATATTAAAAGAATACAGCAACAAATTATTATTTTTAATATTACATAACCAAGTTATACAATTAATATTTTAAGGTAATACTGTTTTACATAAAATGAATAAGGAAGGATATCGAATAACATGGATGTTCAAATTTATTTAATTATTTTAAATATCCTCCAAACATTATAAATTTATGTGTGATATTGCAAGCAGTTTTTATCATTATGTGCTATTTGATAAAAATAAAAAAGTTTAATATGAAATATTACATTAGTGTTTATATTTAAAGTACGCATTAACAATAAACTATAATATGAAATATTTTAGCAACTTATTTATCACCAATGATTGGCCTTTTTTTAATATTGGGCCAAATAACAAACAATTGTTTTTGAGATAATTGTGTGAATACAAACTAAGGCCTTAAGTTATGGGGAACAAGACAGGAAGTTAATGTAATTTATTGTAAAATGCCAAAATTATTTCATAAAATAACTTTTTTTAAAATTATTTTTTATTTAATATTTGTTGTACATGTTTTGAAAGGCAGTAGTATTAAAAGTTATAATGACTTTTGTTTACTCTATACCAAAGTTTTGGGTTCATGCCCCCTCCTCTTGAGATGAAATCCCCCTCCACTTTACACTATAAATAAATGGTATGGGCATATAAAAAAGAATCAAATATTGTATATATTGAAAACTATTTATTTATACATACTTTCACAAGAAACATGATATAACATTTCAAGTTTTAATTTGCAAGGTAAATTTTAACTGACAAGAAGAAAAACCTGTTGGTGAGATGCTTGAGCTTGCATTTTTTTTTTTACACTAGCATGCCTGTTTAAGGTTATATTTTAGTAGGGGCACAATCCAAGTCATTAGCAACATCAAGTTTGTTCCTATAATATTAAATTTATTTAATTCATCTTATTATTTTCCAACTGGTCTCGTGCCCCCCTGACGACTTCACCCCACCCCCAGTTTAGGAACCCATGCTCTATACAGTACTTGTTTCCCAGTTATAAATTTTGTAATATATTTTCGAAGTAGTTTTCAAGAACAAATTATAAAATACCTATTAAACATTATTAAGTAATTTGATAAACCCTTTAGGCAGTAGAAGGATTAAGTTTTATTCATTAAATAAGTAATAATATTTAAGAGTGCATTATTTTTTAATATTTACTGCCCTATTTGAAAATAGTCTATTGTGGAATGAGAAATACACCTACATACTATCAAGGGTAGAAGGGCTATCAATTGTATACAGGGTATCAAGGGAAATATATACAAGGTGTTTAACCACCATTCTCCTTTAGAAGATATTTGTGAAATAGTACATTGAATGTATTTTGTCTATATTTGTTTGTTTTATTGTTGTATATTGTGTCGTTTCGGTTATAAATATAATGTATAAATCTAATATTAACTCTCACCAATGACAGATTGTACCCAAATGAGATGAAATACACTGCAATTAATGGATATTTGACATTGGTATCTTAGGACCTAGGTTTGAACTATGCTAGTAACTTCAGAAGTACTTTTTTATAGTCTTATTGAGGCACGTAGAGTTCATTTACTGGAAAAAATTCATTTATTGTCCTGAAATTTTTTATTTCAGATAATTGAACAAACCTTTTGAGACGCTAGTCATGGTAAATATTTAAAAAAATCTTGTTTGTTCCGTTTATTAAAAAGTTTGTTTAATTCTTCATTTTCTAACAAAGGTGATTTTGACAAAATTAGCAACAGTGTTGGTGTTTTAGGTTTTTTACAAATATTAACATTAAACATAATATACATTTAAGACTTGTCACATAAAATGGTTTGCTTTCTTGGGCTCTTATATGTTATTATTTTTAGGGTCACTGGGTACTTGATGATGAAAGTGGGGAAAGTAGCAGCAGTATCTGTAGGTGGTGGAATTATAATGTTACAAGTTGCAAACCACAATGGCTATATTAAGGTCAACTGGGACAGAATCTTTAGAAATGTTGAAGATCAAGTTGAGAAAATAGAGGCTTCAACTTCAAACAAAGGGCCTAAACTATTAGATAAGGTGAGTCAATAAATTTACAGATTTATCTTATTGTTTTTACTTGGATAACCATATGCACAATTTATAAACTCACTCTGCTGTTATTAATTAATTTTGCTTGTTTGTGTTATAAGCAGTAATATAAAAATAATTTTGCTAGCTGAATATGATTTGTAGTTTTTAGGTTACTGTATTATTATTACATTAATGGCTATTTATGTTTTTCTTATGGTAATTTTTAGAGTTATGTAATAGTTCATTTTCTGCAGTCTTAAAATTGTATTTATTGTAATCTATAATGTCATTCTACAGTGAAACCATATTCAAAATAAATTAAAGTAAAAATATTCTCTAAAAACCTAATAGCCAACCACAAAACTAATATTATAGTTATCAAAGTTTAAAACCCTATGTATATTTAAATGACCATGTCATCATCATCAGGGTCCTATTACAAAATTATATTCCGATGATGAAGATATGGTTTTCCAAATGTACATAAGGGTTAATCTTAGGTAACCTGTAATATTAGTTTTTTTTGTGGTATTGGATATTTTTGCCAATAGTTTTATTGTAATATATTGTACCAATGTGCTCTTGATATTGTATAACAAATTAAAGGTTATGACATCCTTGGTAGGCAGGAAATGTCAGAAAATCGTGGGGAATTTGTGTTGATAATTCCTATACCCTTGCATCGATTGATCGGGCAGTCAGGCTCTATCAACTATGGATTCTCCATTTGATCCTATCATCAGATCATAAGTTAATGGTGTTATTTGTTTCTTGTCAAAAAATAAAAATGACGACTGAAATTCATAGCAAGTTGTGTAGTGTTTATGATAAGGCATTGTCAAAGCCAATGGTTCTGATCTCTGAAAAGTCATTGACACCCATCAGCCCCTAACGGTTGATGAGATTCTATCTTAACTGTCTCCTAATATGAAAATAAGCTGCGTTTCACTTCACAGATTATTTCTGACAATCTACATCTGTCAAATGTGTGTGCAAGATGGGTTTCATGCCTGATTACAGAACACCACAAAGAGCAGAGAGTCAATGCAGCATTGCAATTTCAGCAATTTTTTGACAATGAAGGAGATGGTTTATTCAACCGAATAGTGACCAGGACTGAGACACAGATACATGACTTGTAGCCTGAATCCAAAAGCCAGAGCATGGTATGGAAAGGAAAGAAAGAGCCAACACCAAAAAAAGAAAAAGCTGTTGAATCTACTAAATTGGTCATGGCAACAATGTTCTAGGAGGAAACAACCTACCTCGTGGGAACACGATCAAAGCTGCACACTGTTGTGAGGTTCTGTGTAATCTCAAAATGGCGATCCAAAACAGAAGAGTGAAGTTGACAAAACAAGTTTCTTTGTTCCACTACAACGGTTGCTTACTCCTTGTCATACTCAGAAACCAGGGGGTGCAGAAAATATTTTTACCCTCAATATCCCAACCCCCAACCCCATTTATGGACATCTCAGATTTCCCCAAAAGTTATGGAACATATAGATAGAGGCATACTAGAGCTTACGTAAATTCTATATTATTACCAATGTAATAATTTTGTAATTAAAACGTCAAAATATTGCTAGTCAAAAGACATTCCATTCAGTTGGATTCTAATTTCATATTAAAATTGTCAAGGGCAGATTTCATTTTTTTTCAAAAGGGTTTCGCCGTTGTTAGAAGTGCTACAGAGAAATGTCAATGATTATACAGGTTTGAACACCATCAACTAAAGTAATCAGACAAGTAATTTAGAAAGTCCTGTGTAGTTCTGTTATTTTATTTGCTTTAATAGACACTAAAGGTAGTTGATTTTTTGCAGGATGTGTTATTTGAAAAATCTATATTTATTGACTTCATTGTAAAAAATATGTTTTTTCAGAACTGTGTATAAAATTCCCTGGAATGGTTGAGTTCACCAATATCAATATTATTTATAGCATTTAGACTCAATAGCCTTTCAAAAAACTTGCTCTCTTTACCTTCTTTAATGAAAGTGTAAGCTTTCCTACCTATCCTAAGCTTTACCAAATATTTTTCTCATGTTCTTCATTGATTTTTTAAATTTATAATGATCCTAAAAAGTCACAACACCATTTATGAGCACTAGATTTTGAACAATCTATTAAATGTCTTTTAAGACTACCAAATGTTTTCCTGAAGTAATTGTTGTTCTTCTGGCACAGAAAACTGACTAAATTAACCTGACTTTAAAACTGCTACGTCTTTAGACCCAAGTTTTGAATTTGTAATAAACGGAACACACTTGATCATTCCTGATTCTTCAATAAGGCAAGGGATCAGACTACATATTTGAGTAACTGATTTGCTAACTGTAATAAGCTTGAGTTGTGCTTCAAATTCCTCTATTTCTGGAATGGTTGGGCAAGAAGTGATTTCAGTATGCTTGATTTCTTTCTGTGGCAGCTTGGTTTGATTGTTTTGTAAAATTTCAGTAAATCTTTCGTTTAGCCTTAAAATTGCCTGATATATGGGTGATAAGTTGTTTTAATATCTGTATTACTATCGACTTGAACAGCCATATTAGGCAGGCCTATATCAATAGGAAACATAGGACAATCAACTTGAACACAAATATTAGTTATATCAATAAGAACACTAGGTCAACCACTACTAGTACGAGGTGAATTTTCTTTATGAAATATCAACTCAACATTATGCCTATCTTCTTTTCCAACCCCTTATAATTTTATTAGAGGGCTCATCAGGATCATCTGTCAGTTCATCTAAAGTCCTATTAGAAGTCAAAATCAGTACCTTTAGGAATGAAAATCCCGATATCTGGCTTGATTTTTCTATCTAGGTCATTCACCTCCATTTTTAGTTGATGTATTTGAGGCTAGTTTATCATGCCACCCCAGACAATCGCAGTAAACACAATCAACCTCTTGCTTGCTTTTAAATGTTGACATCATATAGTTGTATTATTAAATGAATTAATAAAAACTATAATAAATATTCATTAATTGTTATGAAACAAAACATGCGAAACTGTGCCGAATGTTGCTCGGAGGCGAGAGAAAACAAAACACTTGAGCTTTACAACTTCTTGTTAAAAAAATTCACATCATATAGGTTCAATAATCACTATTAAAACAAAAAAAATATATGATTAATATGCACTAAATCTCTTACTTTATTACAATACGAAACACCCACAATACATTGCCGAATGTGAGGAGCTCGTTGTTTCTGCCGTATCATGTGTAATCTAGAGTTTGTGTGGAGCCGAGCTGCCGAATCGATGACACGATACACTACTGTAGTTGCAAGTAAATAATAATAGACAACTAGATACGAATTCTAACCTATCAGTCCGTTTGTTAAACGAGTTTTAGTACCTTTTCAATTTTCGTTTTTATTCATAAATATTTTATACATTTTTGTCATCGAGGAAAAATATTATTTAAAAAATTGCTTAAGCTATATTTCTTCCAAAACCCAAGACCTGCTTGAAGAGTCTCTATGGGATATTTTCGTACATCCGCCTTACTCCTCTGACCTTCCACTAAATTCCGCAGCTGAAATAACATTTTGGGGAAAGATTTTTTTGCAAACGAGGATGATTGGAAATAAGACTTTAAAAGTTAGCTAACCAGTATGGTATCAGAGTGGTGTGACACTGAATAAAAAAAAATTACTATGGTACCAAAAATGTATTGAAAAAAGGCGATTATTTAGAAAAAAATACTTTTAAATTTGTATGTTTAGATACATTTTTTATAAAAAAAGTTATTGTAATTTATTTTTATCTCTCGTATATAAAATTTATTACATTATAAAAATTTGGTTTAAAAATCTGACATGTTAGAAAAAAACTAGCTACATGTTTGAAATCAGTATTATAAACGTATCGAAAATATCATTTTTTAAAAACATCCAAAACATTACAAATATTAATTTTTATGACTGTTTATTACATGTATTTGTAGCAATGGCATTGGATATAAGAATCATGTATCACTTAATAAGAGTATGGATGTTTTCTACATATTACTCTATAATGGAGGCAAGCTAATAGTTACGAAATAATGTTAGTTTTTGTTGTTACAAATGCTGAGCATAAAATATTAGATTGTCTGCTTCTATAATCACTTGTCCTTTTAATATTCTGCAGCAAAAGAGTAAATGCGGAAATTGAAGTTATAAAAACGTTAATGAGTTTAGCACTTGTTTCATTCAATAAACAAACCTCACAATAACCAATTTTGTTTCTAATAATGCATTACTGTATTTAAAAAAAAATATGCATATGGTTATTTTAATGTTGAAAGAAAATGTTTTAATGCATCATTTCCATCCATCAGGCAACTTTTCATAATGACTTATTTTGGAGGAAGGGCAATTTAATTGATCATTTAACAAGACTTAGGTATAAGTAAAAGAATACTTTAAGAAGCAAAGTGAAAGAATCTTAACAAACAGCTACTACTGAGGGCATATAACACACATTTCTAACTACTTAATCAGGCCTACTTAACATCCAAACCTTTCCCAAGAAATGCCATAATTATTTTTTCTCTGTACAAAGACATTCCATACATAGATATGATGCCCACCTTTTATTTCTTACACAAGTAATCAACCTCTGTCTGATAAGAGTTTTTGATATTAAGGTTTGCTTCAAGTGATAACATTGATTATTCCATATATTTTCAGACCAAAAAGTTATGTTTTTACTTTCATAATAGTTTCCTATTCTTTATAGCCAATAATAATGACACACTTATGGTCTTATAATAATATTTCAATAGTACTTATGGAAAAAGTGTACCTGTGGTGGTGTATCCTGCAATAAACTCACACCTGCATTTTAGCTAGATATTAACTAATAAATTTTACCTCAGAGATGATCACATTAAAAAAAAAATAATAGTTCTTAAACCTCATTTTAATAATAATAATTTTTTATTTTGTTTGAACTACATTAATCCAATAGGGTGTTGAAATACTTTTGAACATAGAATTAATTACAGTTCACTTTATATTTGGCTATTTTACAAATTTGTGATACTATTTTAACTACTTCATGTTATTTATTTAATACTTTAATTTGGATTTAAAGCAAATATAAATCATCTCATTAAAGCAATATTCTGACAAAAGAGGAGACTCAAAATATAAATCATTTAAAAAATGAATAATGAATTTTAATAATGGTTATTTATTAATATAATGTTACAAAATTAAAATGAAACCTAGAAATAAAATGTTCTGAAGCTGAAAAGCTGTAAAAAAGAGATTAGTTAGGTTATTTGCAAATATTTGTTAAAGCAACTAGTATGTTTATTAACCTGTTTTTAGATAAATAAAAAATATGTATAAATTATCAACAACTAATATTGGCTTAATAAAAACAATTTAATCACACACTTTATAAAAATATAATGTTATTACATTAATGCTTCAAAAATTAAAATAATATACAAAATAATTTGTTATTTATTCTTACTAAATTTCAAGTTCACAATTGGTAGGAATTAAATTGAGATATTTTATGATTAAACCTTGTAATATTTAAACTGGCTAAAGTTATAGTTGAAGAAAAAAATTTTTAAACTGAGTGAAACAGGATGTTTATAAGTTTAATTATAAGTTATATTACCAAGTATAAACATAAAAGTACTAATTTACAAAATTTAAAGTTCGGATGGTCATAAACTAATGTTAGAGTGATTAATTAAGATTCACCGAACATAATGGACTACAAAATTCAAGAGAATAAAAGTATTAAGTTTAAACATAAAAGTTTCACTAAAAGTCATAGCTTCTTGAAATGTTTTTAAAGTCTAAAATAACTTTATTTTTATCCAGTTTTCACATTTAATAAAAACTGCCTGAAGTTATTGTAAAAATAAAATATATATTAACACAGCAACATTTGCTCAACATTAATTATACCTGATAGATATTATGAGTTTACTAAAAACTACTAATAAAATTCATAATACAGTATATTAATATAATATTTGTAAAATGTACATAATATTGAGATTGAAAAACGTAACACATGATACAAATTCAAGGACATAATAAATATTATTATTGTTTCTTTTACAAAGCTTCCTCCACAAACTATGAAATATACAGAAAGGCCCAAAACCTATGTACTTAAAACATTAAATTAATAGGTAGGCAGCCCTTCATATATTTTTTAGACAGTTTGTGCCTCAATTATATACCTGCAGAAACTTTTAATAAGTGTAATTTTTTTTTATTCTGCCTAGTTTCAAAACTTTTGAACTTGAGCTCAAGAGCAACATGGAAAAAATGTTATATATGTTATGTCAATATAAAGTAAAAAGTAATAATAAATCATTAAAACCTGATTATGTTAGTGTACATGACTTTTGAATCTCAGTCTGTATATGTTTCCACAATTGATGCTTTCACTCCAAACTATTAATGAAATGCTAAAATTTGATCTTAATTTATGGGTAAAAATAATAACAAACACTAACTCATAATCAATAATAATTTTATTGAGAATTCAAGTAGTTACAATTAGCGATAATGATTTTAATCAGAACATGGAAAATAAATTATTGATTGCAAGTTGGTGTTTATTATCACTTAATTAATAATAAAAAATAATAATAATAATTTAAAAATTAATCATCCCTTCAATATGTGGGAGGGTAAAAAAAGGAATGTAAAAATATGCAGAGAATAGGAATGAAAAATTAAGTGTCTAATGGAGTATTACTAAAGCAATATATGTATGACAAGATATTTGCTAAACACTTGTAAATATTTACAAATGTTTAGTGAAAACGAGTAGCTCACGTGAACATGGAATCAACAAATACAAGATATTAAATCATTCTTAGTTACTTTTTAAAAATTGTTTTACACACTAAAACGCAGTCAGTTGATTTACAACCCAAAACAGGTGTAACTAAATGATTGTTAATCAAAGTTTGTTTTATATAAAATAGACAGTATTTTAAGAGATGGTCACAAAATTATCATCCATTAATCTTATTAATGGGTTTTCAAATATCTTTTTAATAACTAATTTATTTACCATTACCAATTTTAAATTGACCTTGGCTTATTTAAAGTTTAATTAGCTTAAGTTAAATCTAAACTTAAAGAGTTCTAAAATAAATTCGGTTTTAAACTTAATTATATTTAATTTTTAGGCCTAAATAAGTTTTTAAAATCATTAATGCTTTGGTATTTACTAATTGTTTCTTTACTTTTTGGTTTTAATATTTGAATTACTTTCAATAGTTTATATGGTTCTATACTTACAATTAACAATACTGTGCTATTTATTCTGTATATTGGACAATTATAATTTTTTGTTGCTTTTTTTTTTAATTATTAACTTTCTAAAAACACAACTGTAAATGCTGGTTAAAATTTACGAAGTAAGTTGAATGTAACAAAAAAAGCTTAAAGTAAATCTTTTTTCTAAAATTTACTGTATTACTCAATACATATATTACAACATACCTACAAAGTATCAGATTAAAATAGATTTGATTATAAAAAAATAATTTTTTAAATAATAACTTGATTAATGATAAATGTTAATACTGAAATCTGGAAATTGTTTGATCATATAAAACAATATATGTTTACATACTATATGAGACAGCTGTCATTGTACAGACTGTAACCAATCCTATCTTGACAAAATGACATTCTAGAAACACTATCGTTATTCACATTTCCTTATAAATATACTGTAATGTAGTAAATCATAGTGTGGTTATGATCCCAAAATAATAATTTATGAAAATTTCAACCAGAACCTATGGTTTGCAATACTTTACATTATCTATTTCTTATTTAGAATGTATATTTGAGTAATATGTATAAAAAGGGTAAAAATATAGTCTTAATGGCGTTGGTGTTAAAAATTTGTTTTTCGTCTTAAATGTGTAGAACACGAATACCAACTTTTTTTCCGGAAATTTACTTTTTTCACATTTTAAATGTTGTAAAGGCATGTAGGCCTATAGCGTGAACCTGGCGTGCAGTAGCTACAGCGCAATGCACTATGTCTGGATAATTTTATACAACATTACTATATTTAAATATACCTACGACGTCTCCAGTCAGGATAAATTTAGTTATAATTGTATTCAATATTGCTATCTACCCATATTAAAGTATACCTACGAAGTATTCTGTCAGGATAGATTTGGTTGTAAATTTTGGTGAATATTTAGACTTATTGCCAATTCAGAAAATTACAACCAAATCTATTCTGACTGGATACTTCATAGATATATTTTAAATATAGGTAGATAGTAATGTTGTATAAAACTATAACCAAATCTATCCTGACTGAATACTTCGTAGGTATATTTTAATATAGGTGGATAGTAAAGTTGAACAACATTATAACCAAATTTATCCTGACTGGATACTTCATGGTATATAGTCATGCTGTAAAAATGATAACCAAAAGTTACATAAGTTACTAAAGTTAAATTTTTAGATTTTACGTTTAGTATTAAAATAAACTGACTTTGACATAGTACAGTGCCCTGTAGCTACTGCGCGGCCGGTTCACGCTATACCTGCTACTACAGACTAACATTAAAAATGTGCAAAAAAATTAACTTTTTGTATTTTCCGCGAAAAAAAGGTTTATATTAGTGTTCTACAAATTGAAATGAGTAATTACAAAAAAAAAGAAATTTTTTTTCAAACAGTATCAATAAGACTCATTTACACTATACATGCCATTACAACCTAACATTTAAAATGTGAAAAAGGTAACTTTCTGTATTTTCCGCAGAAAGAAAAGTTGATATTCGAGTACTACACATTAAAACGAGTAATTTAAGAAAAGAAAAATTTTAACACCAACGTCATTAAGACTATATTTTTACCATAAAAAGGAACCAAATCAAAGTTGAGTAGTATTTAGTCAACAATTACCTGCAAGGTTATATTAACTGTGTAAGGCTTCAACAAATTATAAAACTGTTATTAAAACAAATCCTTAAAATTATTTTAAACTTGTTATTCACAGTTATAATACAGTAGAAGATATTATTTAAACACATAGTAATTACTATTTGCTATATAAATATGTGTAGTTAATTTTATTATTTTAATTCCATTGGATTTAAAAAACAGCAAAAAACCCAATAAAACTTTATAAATCAGAGATTAATTACCATAAATTATTTTTTTAAACATAATTGGTACGTATACTTTTCTGTGTAATTTACTTTTAGATATAAATATTTAGTTGGCATATTCAGCTATGTAAAGTAAGCTAAGCTATGTAAGCTATATTCCTTTCAATTTTTTTTTATCATTAGTGAAGTTTTTATGGTTTGTAAAGTATGTTTTATAGCTTCAGTTAAAGAAGTATTCCAATTTTAATTAAATGCCATTATAATACTAAAAATTGCAAGAATTAATAGTCATAAATTTGTTCTTGACCTTTCTATAATTTACAAATCTTAACAATATAATTATAGCTCTATACAACACAAAGGATATGTTGTATGCAGATAATATAGTTTATAAATGCTATACAATAACAAATACAATATTTGTTTAGTAACTAATACAAATTTTAGAGCTTTCTGAATTAGACATATACTATATCTATTTATATAACCCACTAACAATTTTTACCTGGCCGAACTTATCAGGTAACATTCTATTTTAGTCTGGTAAATAAACAATCAAATAATTTGGCAGTGAAACAAAATATGTAGCAGATTTTAAATTTAAATAGCATTATTTAAAAGAAAAACACACCTGTTATAAGCAACTTATTTAAAACTAGAATAACTAACATTCAGCAATTTTTTTATTATATATATTAAATATGGTGACTCTTCATTAAAAAATAATCAGATTTTTTCCTGAAGATGCTGGTACTATTTTATCGGCGAAAAGCTTTAAATAATATATGCAATAAAAGTATTGTTTTTGAAATATTTTTAATTTATTAAATATATATATATATATATATATATATATTTGTGGCTATAATAAAAATGCGCAAAAAATATTTCTTGGTGCAGTATTGTTTTTAAATATTACATCTGTAGTAAGGTTTTTAAATACATCTTATTCAATTTTTGAAAATTTCCTTAACATCTTCAAAAACATCTTCTGCCGACTTAGAAGCATCTACTCTGCGAACTAAATTTTGTTTTTCGTAGTAATTTACAATAGGCATAGAATCAAATATAAATGTTTGAATTCTTTTTTTGAGACTTTCTTCATTATCATCCGAACGTCCACTCCCTTCTGCTCCTCGTTTTAAACATCTTTCTATACATGTGTCTTGAGGACAGTCAAAAAATAAAACAAACAAAAGATCAACTTTCTCAGCCATTGCTTTCTCCCATCCATCCAAGTTATTTTGGTTTCTAGGAAAGCCATCAATTAAAAATTTATTTTGATTTGACTTAATCATTGCTTTTTCTATCAGTTTACATGTTATTTCAACAGGCACAATCGTTCCATTACGAATGTGCTCTTCTATAAGTTCTCCATATTGTGTACCTTTTTTGGACCTTTCTTCTCTTAATAAATCACCTGCTGACAAATGAACAAAACCAAACTCTTTTACTATATTTGAACATTGTGTTCCTTTACCGGCACCTGGACCACCTAAAACAAAAACTACTTTTGGTTTTTGAATTTCAGCCATTACGGAATACAATTTATAACACGTAGAAAGTAATCGTTGTTTCATAAAAATATTAACAAAAAAATTAAATTATTAGGTAACTTAACACTGTAACTACGTATACTTTATCCAAAGAATTATTTTATACAGGTTTAATAAATATAACTACTAATCAATACACTTTTGCACTCGTTACACAAAGTACCGTTACGTCTTGCTCAACGAATTGCCGAGCTAAAAGTCATGCAGTGCAGACGACGCGATGCAATCTGACAAAGTATTGCCAACCTAAAATTCTAATATTACTAAAGCTTGTTATCCTTCATATTTTCGATATTTTTAAACATTTTTTATTGTAGTTTTTGTAGTAAAAATAATGAATACATTTTAGTTATAAAGTTTGAGAGTATATTTATAATTAAAAATCATGATGAGGGTATCCAAATAAAATATTATTTGTCACTGATTAATGTATTATACGGTTTAGTACGTAGTTGGTCATTGCCAAAATGATCATAATTTGACAGCTGAAGTCAGTGTCGTAAATTTAGTAAGATTATTATCATCATCATAGTTTTATTTTATCAATTTTTTAACCCTCGAGGTCACGTGTGAAATTTGGAAATACGAGTACATGCGTGGGGTCTTGTCCACTCAAATTTTTTATTGCTTATTTCACATAGTATATAACTTTTTATTATTTCTTTTTAGTATTTGGGTAAAAAGATATTTATTTTATAACATCTAAGTGTATTTTCGATATATATGTATATATATATATATATATATATATATATATATATATATATATATATATATATATATATATTGTTGTTAATATAGGAAGGATAATAACTGTTTGGATAGGTTATTTCTTTACCTTTTTATGTTATTAGTGAAATTGTTTAACCAAAAATCTAAAAATATATTATTTTAGCGGATATAAGGAAGGTTTAATAAAACATTTCATTTAGTTTGAAACAAAGATTTATTAGATACATTTTTAAGTAAAGCCCATTGGAATCTGAACAAATCTAGCTAGATAGAATTGCAATATGAAAATAAAGAAAATGATTATATATTTGATAGGCTATAAAAGTGTCAAAAAAACTGTTTTGCAAACTTTAAACATAAATAAAAATAAAAATATAAAATTGAAAAAAATATTATGAAGACACTAAATGAAGAAATATATATAGGTATGTTCCTTGCACAGGAGCTTGTTACAAATACAGCATGATGACTGAGTTTTTCTATCCTTGAGCAGACCTCGCAGTGACCAGAAGCTCTCTTTTCTCTATGCCATGGCTCTTTTAGAACTTCACTGATACGCTAGACACCAGCCTTGATGTCAAGTGGTAGATTTTGTAGTGAAGCCCGTTTTATAACTTGTGCATTTGTTAAGTGCCTTTCCAATTATTTGAGAAATATTCGTCTAAGAACTTTTGTTCAGGTCTTGAATTGTTCTCATAAATAATATAGCCATTTATTCCGGTTGAATCAAGATGCTGTAACTCTCATCTAATGTGACCAAAATCTTCCTTTATTCTTTAAAATAACTTATTTTTGCAGTATGCCCTACCATATATATATATATATATAACAACATAGGTTATTCAAATACAAGAATATTTATTAATTTAAATTCAAAACTTTTTGTTGGTAAACATACCAACATCATCAGGAATGATAATACAATAATTCTTATTAAAGAATATTAATAAATATTCTTGTATTTGAATAACCTATGTTGTTTTAGATTATTAAACAAGAAAACATATTATATATATATTTTTAGGTTAGTTTTGATTGGTAAAGATTATTTAGATTTTTTGGACTAGGAGACTGACAGACTTACCTTGGTAAGAGTCCACTCTGTAGTCTTGAAATAGAAACACATAAAAGCACTTAACCTTAAGAATTAACCTTAAGTTAAGTGCTTTTATGTGTTTCTATTTCAAGACTACAGAGTGGACTCTTACCAAGGTAAGTCTGCCAGTCTCCTAGTCCAAAAAATCTATATATATAAAGAACATCAGTCAAAATACAAATACAAGAATTATAATTGAATTTACAATTCAAAGCTTTTCCTTGGCTAACAGTACCAACATCATCAGGAATATTAAGCAATTAAAATTAACATATGTGCAAATTTGATCAAATAAATAGTTATGCCAAATCAATTACAATGTTGCTAAAATTTTTATTTTGCTGCCCTAACACTACAAACACTGAATATATTATCAAATTTAGATTTTACTTGTATTTGTTCATTTATCAATTCATTATTAGTATTATATTTATGTATTTCTAAAGCTTCATAAATATTCATTCTCAGGCCTTTGTTAATTTCTTTTACAAGTGTCATATTATCTATATTAGGAAATGATTATTATTAATACAATAACTAGCAAAATTTGATTTATAAATTTCTGGCTTTTTCTATGCATTAAAATGCTCTTTATATCTATCTTTAAGTTTTTTCTTAGTTTGTCCTATATAAACTTTATTACAATAATCACATTCTAATTTATATACAGCGTTTTTTTGTTGTCCATAATTTTTCCGTTGCACTGACTTAATGTAGTTATTATTATTACTTGTAAATAATTTTTTTCACCACTAAGTGCAATAATTTTACCTTTTTTGATGAGGCGCCTTTCGGTCACTTGACCATTGTCGAATCACTGAGTGATAAATACACACACACACACACACACACACACACACACACACACACACACACACACACACACACACACACACACACACACACACACACACACACACACACACACACACACACACACACACACACACACACACACACACACACACACACACACACACACACACACACACACACACACACACACACACACACACACACACACACACACACACACACACACACACACACACACACACACACACACACACACACACACACACACACACACACACACACACACACACACACACACACACACACACACACACACACACACACACACACACACACACACACACACACACACACACACACACACACACACACACACACACACACACACACACACACACACACACACACACACACACACACACACACACACACACACACACACACACACACACACACACACACACACACACACACACACACACACACACACACACACACACACACACACACACACACACACACACACACACACACACACACACACACACACACACACACACACACACACACACACACACACACACACACACACACACACACACACACACACACACACACACACACACACACACACACACACACACACACACACACACACACACACACACACACACACACACACACACACACACACACACACACACACACACACACACACACACACACACACACACACACACACACACACACACACACACACACACACACACACACACACACACACACACACACACACACACACACACACACACACACACACACACACACACACACACACACACACACACACACACACACACACACACACACACACACACACACACACACACACACACACACACACACACACACACACACACACACACACACACACACACACACACACACACACACACACACACACACACACACACACACACACACACACACACACACACACACACACACACACACACACACACACACACACACACACACACACACACACACACACACACACACACACACACACACACACACACACACACACACACACACACACACACACACACACACACACACACACACACACACACACACACACACACACACACACACACACACACACACACACACACACACACACACACACACACACACACACACACACACACACACACACACACACACACACACACACACACACACACACACACACACACACACACACACACACACACACACACACACACACACACACACACACACACACACACACACACACACACACACACACACACACACACACACACACACACACACACACACACACACACACACACACACACACACACACACACACACACACACACACACACACACACACACACACACACACACACACACACACACACACACACACACACACACACACACACACACACACACACACACACACACACACACACACACACACACACACACACACACACACACACACACACACACACACACACACACACACACACACACACACACACACACACACACACACACACACACACACACACACACACACACACACACACACACACACACACACACACACACACACACACACACACACACACACACACACACACACACACACACACACACACACACACACACACACACACACACACACACACACACACACACACACACACACACACACACACACACACACACACACACACACACACACACACACACACACACACACACACACACACACACACACACACACACACACACACACACACACACACACACACACACACACACACACACACACACACACACACACACACACACACACACACACACACACACACACACACACACACACACACACACACACACACACACACACACACACACACACACACACACACACACACACACACACACACACACACACACACACACACACACACACACACACACACACACACACACACACACACACACACACACACACACACACACACACACACACACACACACACACACACACACACACACACACACACACACACACACACACACACACACACACACACACACACACACACACACACACACACACACACACACACACACACACACACACACACACACACACACACACACACACACACACACACACACACACACACACACACACACACACACACACACACACACACACACACACACACACACACACACACACACACACACACACACACACACACACACACACACACACACACACACACACACACACACACACACACACACACACACACACACACACACACACACACACACACACACACACACACACACACACACACACACACACACACACACACACACACACACACACACACACACACACACACACACACACACACACACACACACACACACACACACACACACACACACACACACACACACACACACACACACACACACACACACACACACACACACACACACACACACACACACACACACACACACACACACACACACACACACACACACACACACACACACACACACACACACACACACACACACACACACACACACACACACACACACACACACACACACACACACACACACACACACACACACACACACACACACACACACACACACACACACACACACACACACACACACACACACACACACACACACACACACACACACACACACACACACACACACACACACACACACACACACACACACACACACACACACACACACACACACACACACACACACACACACACACACACACACACACACACACACACACACACACACACACACACACACACACACACACACACACACACACACACACACACACACACACACACACACACACACACACACACACACACACACACACACACACACACACACACACACACACACACACACACACACACACACACACACACACACACACACACACACACACACACACACACACACACACACACACACACACACACACACACACACACACACACACACACACACACACACACACACACACACACACACACACACACACACACACACACACACACACACACACACACACACACACACACACACACACACACACACACACACACACACACACACACACACACACACACACACACACACACACACACACACACACACACACACACACACACACACACACACACACACACACACACACACACACACACACACACACACACACACACACACACACACACACACACACACACACACACACACACACACACACACACACACACACACACACACACACACACACACACACACACACACACACACACACACACACACACACACACACACACACACACACACACACACACACACACACACACACACACACACACACACACACACACACACACTAAAAGAGTAGTTTGTAAAGTACTAGTAATAAACTACACTAAAAATTACAGCTATTTCAAATTTGAAAAGTGAGCACATGTCTGGGTGTAACACACCCTAAGGCCACTTTGACAATGTATTCAAAGCGATTGTGAGATGGAAACTAGTTGAATTTTTGTAATCGGGTAGAGGGGGGAATAGTGGAAAGGTATCTCGACAAGCGTCAGTGTGAACAAAAAACTATTGTTCTTTTTATGGATAATAGATCGCCAGATAGATTCTGCCCCGGAGCGTGAGATCGAAGGTTAAGCAACATAGAAGAATTATGTTGCTGTCAGAATTATTAGAAACAAGAAAGGTTCCAAATATTTTTTAATTCATGGAAAATTAATATTTTTATGCTCAGGACCTTACAAAATCTATATCACACTGAGCATTTCCTTACATTCTATCCCAATTTAATGCAGCCTGAATTAGAAATAATTTATTATTAATTGGGAAAATTATTTCCTATACCTTTAAACGTTTGTGTTCCAAAAATGTATCCGTATTAACTATATATAAAAAAAATCAGTCCTTGATTAATTCTATTTAAAAAAAAAAATCAATAGTTTTTCTTAGGCAACCTCAAAGAACTTATTAAGCATTTTGGAATAATTAGTGAATATTATTATTCCATTTGGTGTTATAATTAAGTAGAATATTCACTTTGTTTTAAAACTTTTAAATATTTTTTCTAGTATAAATAGTACAGCATAATTTAATAATTTTATAGACTTTTATAACACTAAGATCGTCTTTTAAGAAACAATCATTTATGTTTCAGGTAGGGAAATTTGCACAAGAGAATACTTATATGGCAGCAGGTTTTATTGGCGGGTTTCTTATTGGGACAGCTTGCTCATAAGTATCTTTGTATGTCTTAAAATGTGTTGCTAGCAAGATTGTTCTTCTCTTCATAGCTTTACGTTAATCCTTTTTTTTTACTTCTAATAAAAACTAAATATCTAAATATTATACAATAATTATTCATTGTTCATCTCAGAGTAAAAATATAAACATGATGCAAAAGATAAATTATTTCATTTAACATTTAAAATTTTAAAGCATATAACTTACTAGAATATTTGTAATTAAAATGTGTAAATGCATTATATTTTCCCTTGATAATTGATAACTTTTACTTGTTTCTTAAATATAATTTAAGTTTGTGTTTGTTTTATAAAAACAACAAGATTTACTTCAAATAAGTTGAAACATTTTATATTTAGCATATATACTACTAAGTATATAAAAATATAACTTATTTCTAACACTTACCTCTTTATTTTGTCCTTTATTACTTTAGTATTAGGAATGATTAAAAGTTCACTGATTCTATTACATGGCACTACCAATTAACACACCAATTTAAGGTGACATTAGAGTTTCATCATTGCAAATCTTTTATCTGAAACAAACTTTTTTTATCTTTCTCATGCTTTCCGCTAAATCTAACTTGAAACAAAAGCAGTTAAGTCATGCTCATTTTATGAAGTTAAAGCATGAGAAATGTTTTTCCAATTAAATGTAGGCCTACTGTTTTTTTTGGTATTTTAAAAGATAGTTTTGTAGGAATTATTATTGTATATATATATACAATGACAAGTACATAAAGTAGAATTTTTATTACATTTTCAATACTTGTAATAACTTTTCAGCTGCCCATTTAGGCCAACCTCTTACTCTAGTCTTTTATCACTTTATCATTCATTTGTAGGTTAGAGAGCGGAGTAAGTGGGTAGGTGCAGTGTCATTTGATCTGTACCATTGCCTTAACAAGTTGGTAATTAAAAAACATATTATTAATAATAATTTAAAAAATACGTTGTTAATATGTATAAATATTTTTTTTTGAAATTTTTTTAGTTACAAAGATTTTTTTATAAATATGAAGTAAATAATTAGTTGCATAACATTTAGAGAAAACAATTGCTAAGCTATAAACTGTAAATAGCATTTTATTACTTACTTATTTTACATATTTAGATTTGTAATTTGTTTACAAATAATGATTACGAATAATCAATTAAAAACAATAATAAATAATAATAACAGCAATAATAATAATAATTAGCATAGCATAATACAGTTGCCAGAACCATGGAATTTGTAATTAATCTAAACCAGCTTGGAACAGGAATCGTTTAATCTTCATTGAGTAATTTTTTTAATGTTCTGCAAATAGATTTTATTTTTAAACTGAGTGAGTGGGATAAGGTAAAAATGAATCTAACATTATTAAAAATCACCATTTTTTATTCTTTCTGAAGTGCTTTAAATTTTGCTGTAAGTGCAGATTTCTGATACAATGTATTGTTTTAAAATAAGCTGAACTAGGTTATCAACATTTGGAAGGGACATAAGTACTTTGTGAAAAGAAGGAAGAAAGATGGTATTCAGAGAGAAGATAATCTTTGCTTTTATGGGTAGGATTATTTCCCTGAAATAAACTGCTTTCCATTTGAGGTCAACTGCTTACCCCACTTCTAGAACCACCATGATTTACTACTGAAGATTAAACTCAGAGTTAATATTGATGAAATAGGATTAATTAAGAGTAAAGGAAAAGCAAATCGAAAAAAAATAACTTTTCAAATAAAGTTACATTTGTCTGAAATTTCTTGGAAGATAAAAAATTATATTATTATTTTGAAAACTTCACTAACTTTTTAGATTGATGGTTATCTATGTATTTAAATTTAATATTTACTGATTTTTTAATTACAAACACTTATTTTAAAAATACTTAACTAAGTGAATACGTAATTGCTTACTTGCTGACTCGTTTCAAAACATTCGTTCCTTTTATGAAGCTAACCCTCTACTGCATTTAAAATTAGTTTAATCAGTGAATTCAAGATGATTACATCAAGCAACTTCTACAAACACTTATTAATAAATATAAGTTATAATTTTAATCAATTAAAATGCAAAATGAAGAGAATTTTGATGTCAAGAAATATTGTTCACCAAATACATTGAATTCTTTTATTTGTAATTTCTTAGTAATAAATCAGTAAAGCTTTGTGTGTTAAAATTACAACATTTTGCAGGTAGAAGTCAAAAATAGATAATTCTTAAGGCTTTGCTGTGTCTAACGACTAGAACCTAATTTATCTCTAAAATTTTCAAGATAAAGCTGACTTTGTTTTTTTTCAATTTACAGGCTTTAGAAAGCAATTAACAATATGGTTTGACAATATTTGAATACTTTATTACTGATAAAAGGCTATATATTGTTTAATTATTGACAATGTAAAAGAAGTTAATTAAAAGTTGATTTAATTCGCAATTATTATAAAATTTGGCAAGTGAATTTAAAAAAAAGTTAGTGAAACTTATTCAATTTCTTTTTGTACTTACTATGCTGATAACAAAATACAGTTGCACCTCCATATGGGGTCCAAAATTATTGCAGTAACATGAAATCGCTGATAATAAGGGCGAGGTGTGTTATCTGCATTAACACAAATACTATATGCAGACGTTTACACTATACAGTAGTATATGTACATAAATATGTGAATTGGATAAGTGCATTATATACTGTATATTCTTTAAAATATTACTGTACAGTATGTAAGTATTGTTATGTACAGTAGGTACATTGTGCTGATTTGCTTTTGTTATACAATCTCTCAATCCACACGAACGATTTCTTTTCAACCTCAACCATATCGAAAATTTTCACCTTTTTACTTAACGAATCAAGACTTCGGCTTTTCTCATTGCCAAAAAGAAGAATATTTATACGTTAATTACACAAATACTGTACTACTAACACAAACAAGTGCACCAAATAGGCTAATGTAACCACTAGAAGCAAACTGAAGAGGTTTCAGAAAAAATCACTAAGGCTGTGGAATCCAATTACTCAACAATCAACAAAGAAATGATATAGGCCCCTGTATGTAAACAATATGGTACTGTATACCTAAAAACAAACTGGCTCAGACATGGGTGTTTATAAACGGTTGAGCGTCAACTGTTTCTCAATTCTCAGTGTGACGTCATACTGCGGGTAACTGAAACCCTGGATACCGATACCATGGATACAGAGGCAAAACTGTACTTCATTGCCACTTTATAGATGGTAGTGGATATTATTTTAATGGATTTAAAATACTGTATTTATTCGTGTATTATGCGCACATTTTCCCTTTGAATTATAATTTATAAAATAAGGTTGCACGTTATACATGGATAGGCATAACTGTAATGACAAAACTCCAGAAATTTAGGGTATACCTTACTAAGTTGGCCCGTTACCTGCTACAATTCATCAGGACAGAGTATAATAGGGAAAGGGCATTGCTCTTACCTTTAAGCTAAATTTAAAACAAAAGTGATTCTTTTCTGCTGTTTTGTTAAATTTATGTGTCGGAGGAGGTACCGAAGAGGAACTCAGTTCTTGATTCCGGAAAATCCCCTCTTACGGCATTCATTTTTTGCCTGTTCTACACTTCTTACAAAGGGCTTTAGTTTGCAATTGCTCTTCGGCTTGAACAGTAGGAAGCTAGTGTTTATCGGTTAATTGATTTTTATTTATAATGAATGAAAAGATATCCCATTCATAGTATATGACAAAATTTTAACTTTTAGCAATAAAACATTCAGAAGATAACGGTAATTGGGCTGCATCTCGCAAATTTGATGTTCGGGAAACAAATGTCCGGGAGTGAAAAAAATAATAAGCAAAATTTGGCAAGAAAGTGATGTATCAAAAAGTAGAAATGCAGCCATACAAGGAAAGAGAAGTCCAGATTTTTGGGAGACTACGGAAATGATACAAGTTCAAGCAATTTTGAATTGTCTCAAATTGGAATTCCTGATCAATGTTGAACAAATGGAAGTCAAGACAGTACTATTCAGATTAACAGGATGCAAGGAGCAACGATGCATGGTTATGCTTTCAATTACCGCTGATGGATACAAGTTACCTCGATATGATGTTCTTAAACAGAAAACTTCACCTAGGGAAAAGCTTCCACAAGGTGTTATTGATCATGCCCAAAAGAAAAGATAGAGTGGGGAAAAGTTAGTTTTAGACTGGATCGAAATAATTTAGAATCGAAGTCCAGATGCTTTGTTGAAAAAAAAATGTCTATTACTCCTGAATAGTTTCAAAGCACGTTTGACTGAAACAGTAAAGGAAAAGCTGTCAGATATGAAAACTTATTCGGCAGTAATTCTTGGCGGATTATCATCCGTACTCCTGCCTCTAGACGTGTCAGTTAATAAACCTTTCAAAGGCAGTTCTGGAAAACTACACTCAGCGGAACATAAATATACATTTCCCTTATTTTGGAATGGATTCTTAAAGCCTGGAATACAGACAAAAAATCGTGAAGAGCTATAAAAAAGGGGTATTTCCAATGTAATGGATGATACAGAGGACTGTGTGCTCAGTGATAATGAATATTCTCGTAAGAATGAAGAGATTCCACCATCTTTGGAAAGTAGTGATGAATGAAAAATTGTGCATATTAAAAACAAACAAAATGTAGATATTGTAAGTTTTGAATTGTGTAGTAACTTTCTTAACTCTTTGTGTTTGGGTATGTCAATAAAAAATTTTGCTAAGTAGAACTTATTAGCTATTGACGTTTTTATATTTTCCCCAACATATTATAATGAAATACGGGTGCCTGTTTTAGACAGGTATATACGGTAAACCTGATGGCTAGGGTTAGAGAATTATATTTTTAAAGTTTAACCCAATTTAAAAAAAAATGACCTATCAACTACTGTTTTTTAAAATTGGCAGCTAATTGAGCATCTATATGATGGTACATTGTAAGGACATGCACCTGACATAGTAGTTGCGAACTCTACAACTTTTTCAGTATATACAAGTTCCTGACCTCCTCTATTTGTGGGGACGATGATACATACACTGGGTATTGTATATAACGACTTCGCTTAATACGACGTACCGGCTGTAACGACGAAGATTCCCGGCCCCTTAATTCTGTAGTACCTGTTCAATGCATTTTACATCACTTATAACGACATCGGGTAAAACGACACTCATTTCAGGTCCAACTAAAAAAATATAAAGTTTAGCGACAGAACATTCTAGAACTCTCCGAACGGTAATCCTCTCGATGTAAACAAAGCTTTCTAAGAATTGTGATCCCCATTCCATTTCCGTTCCACTACAAAAATGATCAGTTCGAACTGTACAGCCGAAAGTGTATCTGTGTCACTGGAAGAAAAGTTTCACATTTGTTGCCGCCTGGAAAATGGTGAAACGAATAAACAGCTTTCTGAAGAACTCGGCGTTAGTCACACTACAATATCCACCATCTGATCCAAAAGGGAGACTATTAGAGCCTTAATCGAAAAGGGACATTCTTTCAAGACTAAAAAAATTAAAACTGCGACACACGAAGGAATTGAAGTGCCGTTGTTGGAATGGTTTTGGTTCCAGAGAAGCAAGAATATCCCTCTCTCAGGCCAATTTTTACAACAAAAAGCCACCGAGTTATGGAAAAGAATAAATCCAAACACCTCCGAGGAAATTTCTAAGGGTTGGATCCAGCGATTTTGCCAACGGCACAATATCGTTTTCAAGAAAATCACCGGTGAGACAGCTGGTGTTTCATCAAGTGTATGCAGCACATGGTTGCAAACAGTTTGGCCGACTCTCCGTGAAGGTTACAAAGATGAAGACATCTTCAATGCTGACGAAACGGGACTGTTCTACAAATTAACACCAGATCGAACGTTGCATTTTAAAGGAGAAAAATGTAGTACAGGTAAATTTTCCAAAGATCGACTTACCGTTTTAGTTGCTGCTAATACGATGGGTTCAATTAAAAATAAGCTTTTTGTCATCGGAAAATCCAAAATTCCTCGTTGCTTCAAAGGGATTGAAAATATACCAATGGATTATGAAAACAATAAAAAAGCCTGGATGACGTCTAACTTGTTCACACGGTTTCTGAAAGATTGGGACGCACAGTTGGCAAAGAAAAAACAAAATTTTATTGCTTATAGATAATTGTCCGTCCTACATCCTCACCGAAAGATTTAAATTCATGAAAATAGTGTTTTTGTCCCCAAATACAACTTCTGTCTTACAACCAATGGACCAAGGGGTTATACAAAAAATACAAACAAAATTCTGGAAGCAGGTGGTATTGAAATTGTTACAAGACACAGAAGAAAATCATATGACCAAAATCTCTGTACTGAATGCTATTTTAATGGTCTAAAAAGCATGGAATGATTTTCCTGCGGAGGCAATAAGGAATTGTTATCACCATGCAGGATTCCGAACCGAAGATGAACCAAACATACAGCCTCCGGAACAAAACTTAACAGAATGGGCACAACAACTCACATATTAACCGGGACCTGATTCCAGACTATGACGTAATCGATAGCAAAATAACCACAGAATATGACATATCCGATGCAGAATTAATCAGATTTCACAGTGAAGAAAAGGCAAAAATCGGCGAAGAAGAAGGTGAAGAGGTAGATGATGAATTACCTACTTTGGCTGAAGTAGTAAGGTATGTGGGTTTAATAAAAAAATTCGTTATTGTTAACGACCTTTTTACAAGTTCTATCCAGGAGGGGATCAATGTAATGGAAAAAAAACTTTCTGAAACTCTTTATCAAAAAAATTGTAAAATACAAACAACAATAACTGACTTTTTTACTAGTAAATAAAATAATTTTGTTAAATATGTACATACATAGTTTAATTTTAATTATGTAACATTTAAATAAAATAATAAACCCGTTTTTTATTAAGTTAATTTAAATTTTGTTTTATTATTCAGTCTAAAATTCTCCCCACTCCATCTTGTAGGTAGGTACTGGATATAACGACGCCCGGATATAGCGACCTAATTTAAAGGTCGTTATAGATGATACCCAGTGTATCTTATCACTATAACTGTACTTTAAGGATGCATGGAAATAGTTAAACAAATTAATGATCAATTTAATGCATTGTACTAATTCAAGAACGTTTTAATTTTATAAAAACTATCCAGATAAATGAGGAAGTAATGTATTAATAGCTTAGTAAGCCCTGGTTTTTATCCCAACAATACTTTTGGGACAAGTCCTTATTCTTCTTAAACATGGTATAATAAATTTACCTCCCTTATATTATGCTGGAGTATATAAGATGTTCAAGAATAAATGTAATTATATTCTTTGTTTTAATAAGACTAAAAACAAGTTTTTTGCAAAAGAAATTAAAAATATACTTTTTAACTGACTATAGGTAGTTATTTATTTCTACCTGCAATAATATATGAACACTTTCTCCAATCCATACTTTGGATTTAATATCAGGCATTTCTAAAACCTGACCTAATTAATATTAACAAATAATTAAACAATATCTAAAATTGTAAAATATCTTCCAATTAATAACTATTATATCAAGTAACAATAAGTAACTAAATAATCCTGGAATAAAAAGATTGAAACTAGAGCAGTTAGTAAATACATCAGATCACCATCTGTAAAAGCTCTTTATTTACATTTGTTGATTCCATCTTCGCGTGAGCTACTAATAATCACTTACACTTTTAAAATGTTTTAAACTTGCCTATAGTATCACTTACTTTGCTTGTTGAGGACGGCCGTTTCGGGAGATGTGTCCCTTTGTCAACTCAGGAGTCAACAAGCAAAGTAAGTGATACTATAGGCAAGTTTAAAACATTTTAAAAGTGTAAACTCTTTATTTAATAAGTTAAGAATGGTTTCCTTAATTCAAATATGATGGTTAGTCATCATGATTATTATCCAATAATCTTAAATCCAATGGCTCAGGATGTGCAAACCCCAATGTTCACAACACAACTGCTTTTTCATTACCCTATTGTAATATATCAGGTCAAAACAGGTGAACCACATTCTCTGCTTTTACATGGCAAGTTAACATACTTTATGTATAAATTTGTAACATGCTATCTGTATTCAGTGATAATAAGTTTGTCCAAAATTTTATGAGTTGTTCATTCAAAATTAGGAAATGTAAAATATTTTCAACAAGGAATTTATTGCAAGTATTAATCATAGGGCATTGGTGCTGCAGCTTAGAACTGCAGCAGAAAATTAATATTAGACATTTGTTCAAAGAAGTTTGTGTAACATTTTCTTAGTTGTATAAATCTTTTGTGAAGATTTACCGCCATCTGATAATATTGGTGTAATTTATGATTTTTGTACAAGGCATTCTGGAATCCAATTATTCTTACATTAGTTATTAAGATAAGATAATGCAAATTTTATTTGAAAGAGAGTAATGGAGGAATGATTTTGTAAAATATGTTCATTTAAAATTTGTGACTTACCTGAAATTATTGGTATAATTGACTTTTAGAGAAATTAGACTTCCTGTCGCAATTGAAAAACCCGTTTTTAGTGAGAAATTAACTTGATGTTTCAATACTACATTTCATAGTCATGGCAAAACTAATCAACACATTTCGTGTGATATGCATTCTACCTCCAGAAGCTGAATTATAATATAATTCATATATTGTGATATTCCAAATTAATAAGAATAAATTTAGCTTCCATTCGTAGTGGATGCCATTGATGATGACGTCATTAATGTTTTATTGTATCCGAAGCACCAGCATCCTGTGCATTGTTTATTGGAACAGTTTATGAGGACAAGCTATAACAGTGATTGTGCTTTGTTTTGTTTTACTTTTGTACACAAAAGACAAAAACACAAATTATATTTTAAAAAAACTATTGAAATAATAAACAAAGAAAAAAGGCTCACAGAAATCACAAAAACATGATTGAAAAGTGCAACAAACACTAAGGTCAAGCAGAAATCCACTAATAAAAACAGACAATAATCATAAGCCACTTGAATTAGAAGCTAAGTTTTGTTCTGAAGATTATGTTTGTAATTGCCCTATTGTACTGAAGATTATGATTGTCATTCCACTATGGTATGATTTGGTATTGATCCAAAAGCACTCTGGCTTTAGAAAGCTGATCAAATCTGATACATCCTCACATGATGTTTTAAAAATGACTTATTTTCCTTGAAATAATTTACAAACACTTTCAATCTGAAGACTTAGTAAAAGTAAGAAAAAACATTGGTAGCAATTGTGATTGATTTTAATGTAATTGACTGTAATGTAGCTGCGGCAAATGTGTTAATTGGTTTTCAAACACTTTACATAAAACCTACAAATGTTTTAATTTAGTTTGTTTCATTTCATTAACCTTTTAATAGTGTTCCTTATATTCATTTCTAATTAATCAATTTATAAGAACTTTTTTCTTTATAATAGACTTTCACTTAAACGGTCAACCAAATTAGTCTATTATAATAAGGTTCTACATAATAATCACGAGGGCCAGTCACACATCTTGTGTAATGCAGTATATCATAACTTGCAAAAAAATGTTTAGCTGACTATGGAGAGATGAAGGATGAATTGAAAACCATGTTTATATATGGATCATTGACATGAGTTGAAAGGTTTACAAGCCAGTTCTATAAGAAACCAGACTAATGGTATCTAGAAATTCATGTATCAGTGTTGTAGTGAGCATCTTCTAGACCTTGGTGGGTTAAATTTACTATATTCTGCCTAAAATTTTCTAAAAGTATACTGTTGTACTTCTAGAATTGTATATTGTATATAATTTTATATTGTGAGAATAAACAATATAACTTTAAAATTGATTTTAGTAGGTTTTAATTTGGAAGATAACATATATACAATAATGCTTTAGGGGTTAACAGTAATACCTTGGTTGACTGGACATTTTTAAATAGATTAAAAAGTTTAATCTATAAGTATTGATTATAGTATAAGTAACTGTTGTCTTCTTTATCTCAATCTTTTTTATATAAAAAACCTCATTTTAGCTTTTAAACAGAAATTACAAGAAAATTAAAATATATATTCTTATGGACAACAGTGTCATTCTACAACTCCAATTATTCTTCAGGTTTAGTCCTCGTCGCTCTGTTTATTCATAATGTTTTTTGTTGTATATTGTACCCTAAAACCTTTAGGCCACTTCATTTTTCTATACAAAACCAAGTAACAAGTCTAAAGATTCATTTAAAAAAAAACAAAAATAGCAGTCTTTTTATAAAGCAACAGAATGAAAAGTTGAAGAAAGATGTAGTGAATAGATAAAGATGTAGTGAAAGATGTTAAAAAAATTATTGATAAAAATAAATGTAATGAATTCAATCGTATTTCATTCTAAACACATTTTTATTTTAATAAATTTAATCATTTATTATGAATATATTAAACTCATTCTATTAGGATTTATTGAAATATAAATTAATAGTTTTATTAACTGATATTGATTAATAACACTTTAATACAATAACCATAACCTGTGATTGAGTAATGAAACAGCTGTAGTATAAAATCATACATCATCACTTAACCCTTTGTACCCTGACAAAAGAGCGCTTGTTTGGCACTCTGAGCCCTTGTGTCAATGGGCTTGGTGTTTGTCACGTCTACTCTGAGACTTGGATGTTGGATTAATATTTTGGAATTATACAAAATTTTTTATTATTAAAAGAAATACTAAGTTATGTGGTTAATTTTTTCATGCAAACAAATCACATAATAATTAAGAATTTAATGCATTATTTATATTTCCTTTGGGTGTGGTGATTCTCAAAACATTTCCGGGAATAAATAATTATAAAGAGAATTTAAAACAAACTTCAATACTACTAAGCATTAAAAAATCAAACAAAACAAACAATATATACTAAGCAAACAGGCACTTAGAACTTAGTTCTTGTGTATGAAAACAAAGGCATTCTCATGTTGTTCCATTAATAGCTTCTACCAGAACCAAGAACCTAGGAAAATAAAAATTTTGTACAGAGTTACTTCAAACCCCACAAAGTATGGAGCCATAATTTAAAAATGTCAAACTATAACCACAAAAATGCCTATAGTGGAATTCCTGAAAATAAAGGAGAATTATTGACATGACAAAAAAACATTGTTGGGTATTGCCTGGCTTAAGAGTATGGTGCCAAGGGTGTTTCTCTGATGATCGGAGCTAAAACATATATCGCCATTGCCGATTTATAATTGACAGTGGTTTGCAAAGGGTTTATTTAATGTGAGTACTAATATATAGCTACATTTTGCTAAAAAAGTGAAAGATAAATTGAGGTTTTTCTCTATCCCATAGAGTCAGTAGTATGTAAAGAAGATTCTACATCAATACATTTTACTTCACAGTTTTTTAAGCTCTATTTTGCAATCACTTCATAACAAAATTCTGCAATTTTGTTCTGTGCACTGGATGAATATCCTTTAATTACAGAACTTTTTATAATCCTTACCATTTACATTACACAGTATAATAAAATGAACAATTGTTTAGTCCATCTGTTTTGTAGTTACTATTCACATTAAATTTGAGCTATTTCAGATTTTATTGTTTGGATTTATCTTTTGTTATAATCTTTTTCTATTATATCTAAGTATTCTTTTGTAAATCTTGTTTATTTTTTGTTTAATGCTTATATAACATTTGATTTTTAATACTAAATGCTTCATTGCTGATAATTTCAAATATGTATTTAATTCCTGTATTTGTTTTCCGTTTAATCTTTTATTTTAAAATTATCTATCAATATTGTAATCCCATTTAAATATAATAACTAAGAGTTTATTGCAAATAATACACACATCTTTTTGTTTAGGTTGAGAAATTTGTTGACCGGAAGTTGGATAAGGCAGAAAGTATTTTAAAGAAAAAAGAGCAAAAAGCGAAGAAATGGTTTAACAAGGTTTCTGGAAATGATGATATTGTATTTCAAGAAATTCATGTTTTTATGGCTTCCTTTGTTGCTGGTTTAGCTTTAGGAATAGCATTTGGTAGAATTGTGTAGGTTTACTGTAAAGCAATTTATAAAAGCGACATTATTAAAGAGTGCACATAACTGTAATGTAGTTTTGTGATTATTTTTTTTTTCTAATGCTAAACTATTATTTCTTTAACAATTGTGGAAATAATTCATCTAATTTGTTTGTTCATTAAAAATAATCATGTTTACTATATACTGATATGTAATTAACTTGATGTATACTAATTATCTTGGAAAATGTTAATTAGAAACCTTATATATTATTTCATTATATGGCTAATAATTTGTAAGAATATTCTTACTGAATTTATACTTGTATAAATTTACCATATTTTACCTTTTGAAGTTAATGAAGTGTTAAGGTTACCTAGTACTTAAGTTTAAAATTAATTAATTTTAACCACATTTTTTTGCTATCATATATTTACATACTTTGAGATAATATTTTAGCAGGATTTTACTAGTCTGAAAAATTCTTATACTTTTTTGTATTATTTATAATATATTTAACTATGTATGCTTAAAGTGATGTTATAAATAAAAGTTGTAAATATTAAGAGGAGGCTGTTTTAATTCATTAGGACTAAACCAATGTTATACTTGTTTGGTCCTTGGATTACAGAACAGGGAAAGTAATTTGATAAAACAAGTAAATATACAGTGCATTATTTTATTTACAAAAATACATACATACAAAACATAATTTAAAACCTATTGAGGCACTGCAATAAAATATTTCTTAGCTTGAGACGAAGTTGTTGATCCGAGCCACCACAGTAAATATGAGTTGAAGACTCATCAACTTGTATCAGAGCATCTTGATCTTGCTAAACACAAACAATTTCTGTATATTTGAAATTCTACACTTTATTATACAATACAAACTATGTAAAAAATATGTAACTATTACAAAGAAAAACATATTTTCAATTTAAAATTTTGGGGAAAATGCTACAATAGCCTGGATTTTGAAAATCCTCTCATAATATAACTGTAGGAGAATTTTAGTTTAAGAACTTTTCAAGTCAGCTGAGATTCCCGAATGTGAACATTGTCATTGGGTTTAGTGTATAGTACTGTGCTTGGGATACATGCCAAACCTAGTTGTGTTATCTTTTGATGAGAAATTAACTGATATTAAAGAAGATAATAAAAACTTTTGCAGGGAAATTAGAGTTAGTGTTTAAAGAGTGTCAGAATAGGGAAAGGGTTTATTCTAATACAATTGCGAAAAATCTCAATACAAAACCACACAACTTTAAAAAATAGGTAAGTCAATTTTTGTATTGTTAACTCCCAACAAGAAAAACCAGTGTTTGTATCAAGATTGGTGGTACAAGAAAAAATATTGGTATAAAATTAGGTCATGGCCGGAAGGATTTCTGTCCTAGTTATGAGCTAGATAGATTTATGAACATATTTAGCATTTGAGAATTTAATTTATTTGAAGAAAAATTACTTGTAGGACTAGACTCAGTGATGTTTTTAAAACAGTGTTACATATTACATCTAAGGGGTACTAAGGGTCAACTATATTGGGCTTAAAAAACAGACCTAATTACTAGATGTTTTTAAAACCC
Organism: Prosapia bicincta; assembly: GCA_036971475.1. NCBI lineage: Eukaryota > Metazoa > Arthropoda > Insecta > Hemiptera > Cercopidae > Prosapia > Prosapia bicincta. The sequence goes on along the minus strand of JBAIZL010000005.1, from coordinate 172,132,889 downwards.
TATAGCTTTATCGAAAAAAATATTCTGAACCATTAACACAAATAAAAAAAAGTTTTGTATCAATCACTCTACAATTAATTATTTTGTGAGTATATAAAGAGTGTTTCATAATGACAACAAAACAAAAATTATTTTAAAAAAATCTTTTTTACTAATAAGAATAAAACAAGTACAAGAAGAATGGTGCATGAAAGAACACCTCAAACAGTTTTTTTCCATACCTATAAATGTTCAAATCAACAAGAAAATCTAGCTGTTGCCAAACACATCTCTTTGGATAAAGTTAATTGCATTGATAATACCAGCTCAGTGATATCATATGGGGTTGGCGGGACAGACATCTTTTCTTTCATGTAAATGTAGACAAAAAGTCACATGGTGTGATGAGGTCTTGTGATCTTAGTGGCCAAAGCATAATATGTTGGTAACATGTAAATAAGCTACAGAAGATGAGCTTCATGTTGATGTGAGCTGTTTAAGCAGATGAGCACATACAGAACATTTATTTTTTTTAAAACTTTGAAGTCCTCTTTCATACAGTACTTGTTTCATTCTTGTTAGTGAAATGGATTTTTCACTAAAATTATAAACCTTAAAATTCGAATGAAACACCTTCTATAATGCTAACTAAATAAATAGAAACCCACTAACCACAATATAAAAATCTGAAGAAGAAAATAGTACTTCTGATGATTTCCATGTAATCAAAATTTAAATAAAGTAATTGTAAAATTAAAGATTTTTATATTGTGGTTAGTGAGTTTTTATTTATAGTTAAAATAAGTCCACAGTGTTTAAGAAATTTATTAACTATATAATGCTGATGAAACAGACCTAAATATCACATTATGTGTAATATTACATACTACAATATGTTTTAAAATCTCATAGCTTTATCAAAGAAAACATTAATTCTGATGAAACATAACTATTTTCCATTCTTGATAAAATTTAAATAAACAAATTTTGACATGTATTTCCATGTCAAATTTTGAATGCTTTTTGCGCACACAGGTTATTTATATTCATAAGCCCTGAATGAGTATAGAGAAAAAAACATCATTTTATGAAGATTAATGCACCAAATACTATCAGTTTTTTAAAGAATGTAAAAAAATATTTGGTCTCTTCTGTCCTGATTGTGACAACATTGTGATCTATTTTTAAAAAGTTACAAGAAAGAATCTATGAAAAAATGTTTCACTTATCCTTGCAAGTTTTAATAATCTATATGAAGATGACACATCATTTCTTATAAACAACTGAAATTTAAATTGCAGTCTTGGATGCTTTTGACAGTTCCTCTTGCAGTATTATGAAGAAGTCTTATTATATACCTTTTTTTTATTGAGTATTTGGAGTACAGTAATTTATTGGCTACTGATGTTCTCTAAAGTAATATTCAAACATAAAAAATGTTTCAAACAAGATGTTAGAACTAATTTATAAAATATCAAAATCTTGTTGTTGTTCTTAATGAGCTGGTTTTTAATTACTTATTACACTTTTGCTATTACTTGCGACTAGACTTTTTTTTTTAACTAAAGGTTTTTAGATTGTTAACTTACATTTGGAGGAAATGTTTTCGTCTTACGACTTCTTCAGCCTCGTATTTTTGCCACTAGAAATGCTCCAGTTGTGCTTCCTCGGTACTATTTTTTTAAAGTTAGAAGTGATGTGATCGAAGAGTATGTGTGATCTGTGCCGCGTTTGTTCATTTAGGACGTCATTTTTGACATCCTAAATTGTGTGTTAAATTTTGTCCAAAAATGACATCTTAAATGAACAAACGCGGCACAGATAACACATACTCTTTGATCACATCACTTCTAACTTTCAAAAAACGTTTCCTCCAAGTGTAAGTTAACAATTTAACAACCTTTAGTTAACAAAAAGTCTGGTCCCAAAAAGTGTAATAAGTAATTTATAAAAACAATTCTATTTTATTTTTATTTTTAAAAAGTAACATGTAAATCGGTTCTGTAATTTAAAATATCACAAAAAAATAAAATTTAAAATAAATATTTTCTTGAAAATCACAAATTTTAAGTAGGCCTAATTAAGATTGTCTACCTCTTAACTTGCAAGGTGTTAATACTGCTATAAACTCAATTATAAAATTTAGCAATGACTTCTAAATAATCAAAATTACATGTAAATTATTGTCATTTCAAAGCAAGATAATGAGTTTTGGTTTTAAATTGTTTGTAAATTTTGTAATCTCAAACACAATTAATGTAACATGTAAGGATTAACATAAATACATTCTGTTAAGTGATTCTACGGCAAAACACTCCCAATGCTATGTTTTTTAAATTTTGAATAATGAATATAACTATTAAGAAAATTAAAAAAATTGAAAATACCTAGGTTGTTTAAAAAAATATTACAAGTAACCTAAACCTCCAGCAAGGTATTAGTATCTTATGTATAGCAAAATTTTTAAACTTAACCTTGTTTGAAAAAGAGTCCTATATATAGTGAAAAATAATAGAGCATTACCATATTTCATAAAAACAAAAATAATACCACTGTATGTTTGAATGTCAAAATTATATGGACGAGTTGAAAGAGATTTTAGTAATGAAAGTTTCAAAGCAGAGAAAAATAATGTTTCCTAATTGTAAAAGTCTACAAAAAAAAAGATTGAAGAAATTAAATCAATAGAGAGATATAATACAAGACAAAACAATTTAAATTCAGTGCCAAATTTAATATCAAGGCTACCTTCCAGCTTACTTTCTATCAATACAAAACTTTACTATAACTGTACTGGACAAAATATCACAAATGGTTTTTTACTAAATTACAATTTTATAATGTAGTATAAAAAGATAATATATCTACCAAATGAATTATAAATCCACTAGTGCCGGGTTCAACCTTAGCATCAGAGAATCCTTCAAGGTTTAATCTTTGTACAAATTGATCTGTATCAACTGCTCCAAATTCATAATAACGATTGCCATTTGAATCATCAGTACTAGTAAACATTTTTCTTTCTTTAGAAATATTTCCATCTTCGTCTTCTTTTAGTACCTAAAAACACCAACATTTTCCCTTATGAAATAAAAATTAAACATTCAGTTTTTTACAATAAAAAAAAAACAAAAATACTGCAGTCTTTAACTTGAGGAAAACTTTTCTAGAACAATATTTTAGAATTCATAAATACATTTTTACTAAACAATAAATATTTATTTTATTGCCACTTTACATGATAGAAAAACAGTTTTCCATTCGTTGTTAACCTGAATTAAATAATTATCTATAGAATAATGCATTGCCTTCTTAATATAACTCAAATCCTTTGTAAATGTTTGTGTAAAAAATAATTTTCTGATCAATAAATTTTTATGATGATTAAAACTATAAAGCTTATAATATATAACACTTTATAATATAATATAAAGAAGTTCTATTTTAATGAACAAAAGTTAACGATGCAGTAGTTACTACTGCTTCTCACAAAGTAGTCCTCGTTCAAGAATCAGGTGACACAATCTTGTGTGCCGTATTGAATACTGTTTAAAATGCATAGAGCAAATCTAATATTTGTTCATGATTTTCCAAAATTTAAATTATTCCGACTAAGACAAAAAGAAAAGCTACTAACCAAGTAGAGATGCTGGTTAATAGAAAAGGTCACAACAAGGATCAACTGACAAGACCCGTTAATTTTCCTAAATATGGGCCTTATGAGGGAAATTTTTCAGTTATAATTTTCAGAAATTGTTATAACTGCTCTATTAACATTGTTTAACACGAAGTAAATATCAGAACATTGTTTCAAATTGATAATTTTATTTTTTATAAAATTTATCAGTGAATCAAGGTTTTATGTGAGCAGAAAGCCATCAGGGATTAAAAAAAAAATAATCAAAACTCTCATTCAGAGAAAAAAATACCAATTTATCAAATTAAAGTCGGGTAAAATTCAATGCAGAGTAGCAAAAAGTACTAGCAAAAGTTACAATAGATTTGGTTGTAATTTTATACACTATTATATACCTATATTAAAATATACCTGTAAAGATAGATTTCGTTGTAATTTTATACAACATTACCTAATTAGACGTCTACTTCTGTGGAATAATACTTTGTCATGTGATCTTTATTCTAGCCTTACAAGAGTACATTTGGTTAAACATATAAAATTACAACCAAATCTATCCTGAGTGGATACTTCTTAGGTAAATAAAATTAACCTTCTGTCGCAATAACAAACAATAATTATCAATATAGCTTGAGGACATGTTCTTGATTCATTTTATATGCATTGTATTGAGGGTGGGCAATGTGCATTTTTTACCAGCAGAATTAGCACCATGTTTGGTGGGAATTCCAACTTTCCAAAATTGTAAATTTTTGGGGCATGAGCGAGAGTTTTCAAAAATTTTTTTGTATCACTGATGATTTTCTGCCTTGCCCAGTATAATTTTATTCGCTAATATTGAACACGTGGGAAAGGAAATAAATATCAAATTTCAGCTTAATGGGTACAGTAGTTTTTATGTGATTGAGTAATTTACACAGAGACAGACACCATTAGATTTTTATATATTAGTTCTCAATAGCTATATCAAACTATAAACTTACTGATTATTGTCTTGAAAACCAAGGGAAGGAAAAACTTTTGCTTGTAACATAACATTTGTAAAGTAGGCCTATAACTAACCTCGAAAGATGAATAACAAACAATTACTATCAGCTAATTAATTGTGTTTAAAAGTAACTGTTACAGGTGATTATCAGCTGATTAAGCCAAGTTAAATATTAAATGGAGTATAAATAGTTGAGTGTTAAGGGGATTTTAACCCTACAGTGAACGGGCTGGGTCTGTGAGACTCAAGCGTTTCTATATTAGGTTATTTATAAAGTCAGTTGTATTGTAGATAGTGGTTTCCTCTGTACCTTCCCAAAATAGTCTACATATAGCGATAGTGTTATTGTTTTTGCCAACTTGACTCTTAGTCGTCATTTGTCACGCGATAAAGTATAGTTTGGGTCAGTTGGACCCGGCCCGTTCACTTGAGTGACTTTTTTCAACACTCACCAATTATTGTTTTATGTTACTTTTTTGTTATTTACTTAACGTCTGTTAGTGTATTAACGTGTTTCAAGAAGTGTATAGTGTAGTGCTTTTTTCATCATTATGAGTATCAGAAGAGTGGAAACACCGAGTGAAATTGAGCGTATTTTATTAGAAGAATTATCTGAAAGTGAAGTAAGTGACTCAGACGCAGACCCTGACTTTCAATTGTACAGTGATCATGACACAAATAGTGAAATTGAACTATTAGACAATGATGAATTTGAGAATAATTCAGTTGGTTATGTGAGAGAACTCAGTGAGGAATGTGATAACCTACACATACCTGAAGGTTCTGGTGACTCAAGTTCAACACCAGTAGGTATACCTAGAGCCCAAAATTATTTCCTTGGTAAAGATAAAAAGACAAAATGGCAAAAAAAACTCACCAACACAAACTGTTAGAACCTGGTCTCATAATATAGTATCTCATTTACCTGAAAACCTAAGGGAAGCTAGGATTGTTCAAACTGCACTAGATTCTTGGTCGTTATTTTTTAATGAGCCACTACTTGAGTTGATTGTTGAATCAACTAAAATTTTCATCAGTTCTGTAAAGGACAATTATACTGATGATCCCAATCTGGCACGACCTACCTCGGCTATATAAATGAAAGCCTATTTAGGACTTTTATACTTGGTTGGAGTTTTACATGGTGGACGGATGAATGTAAGGTAATTTTGGGCGACTGATGGAACAGGGGATGAGATGTTCAGGGCTGGAATGGCTTTTAGACGTTTTAGGTTCCTTTCCAGATGCATACGTTTTGATGACGTAACAACAAGAAATGTCCGAAACCCTATGACAACCTTGCAGCAGTCAGACAGCTTCTAGTATTGTAGAAAATACTTTTTTACATATGAATGTACAACATTGGACGAGATGCTTGTTCCCTTCCGAGGACGATGTAAATTTCGAATGTACATTCCGAACAAGCGAGCCAAGTATGGTATTAAGGTCTTTATACTGGCTTGTTCGAAGACATATTATGTAAAAAACTTTGAAGTGTACTGTGGTACTCAACCCAACGGTCCTTACGAGATGAGTAACAAGGCCGATGATGTTATCTTCCGGTTAGTTGAGCCTATCAATGGTAGTGGCCGTATGTGACACTTGATAATTGGTTTACTTCTTATGACGCTGCTAAGACCCTGTTGAAAGAATACAAGCTAACACTTGTGGGTACCCTGCAGAAGAATAAGCCTCAAATACCTCTAAGCTTTCTTCCAACAAGAAACAAGGGACAATATTCTAGTCTTTTTGGATTCCAAGAAGATTTTACAATGGTATCTTACGTACGCAAGAAAACAAAAAGTGTTATATTACTCTCGTCTATGCACTATGACAGTGAAATCGACCCTTCTACTGAGGAAAAGAAGCCCAGCATCATAACTAATTATAATTCAACTAAAGGAGGTAATACAGCGTTACTACAGCGGCAACTAAAGTAATACAGCGTTGCAAGAGGAGGTCAAGACGTTGGCCATTAACTTTGTTTTTTGCTTCAATGAACATTGCTGCTCTAAACGCGTTCATTGTGTTTAAATCAAATGGTCAGTCCATAACCAGGAGAGCTTTTCTCAAGGATTTAGCAAAACAGATGCTGCAGCCCTTCTTGACCATCCGGGCTCAGCAAGATAACCTATCACGAGAGATTCGGCAGTTAGCAACTAAATTTTCCGGGTATGAAGCTGAACCTAAATAGAATCCTGCTCCAGGTAAGCGTGGTAGATTTTCCTTATGTAAAGACAACAAAACAAATTACTTTTGTAAAGAGTGTAAAGTTTGGTTATGTCTAGGCCACGCTGAAATGTTGTGTAGCCAATGCTGGAAAAAGTAAAACTTTGGAACTCTATAAAAACTTGTTTTTTTTCAATTTTAAGTAATTGTTATTGTTTTAATGTTAGAACTACTCTTAAATAGTGCGTGTAAAACTACCACAGTATTTTTTTTCAACTTTTAGCTTCTTAGTGCAACTTTGATAAAATGATTGCAATTCTTTTGAGTAAAATGTTTAAAAAAGTAAATAAATAGTTATGAATTTTTTTTAGCAATATTATGTTGTGAATTTAGTGTTGAAATACTGAAAACATTACTAGAAGTAGTATAAAAATAGGTTTGACTCAATTAAAATTGTTTAAAATTTTTTACTGATTTTTTACGTTTTGGGTCTGTGAGACCCAGCCCGTCTACTTATGTAACTTTTATTTGCCTGTTCACTCTAGGGTTAAAGGCCTGTGTATAAACCAGAGACCTTAAGAATGTACATGTAAAATTTCAGCTCTATGGGTAAAGTAATTTTTATGTGATTGAGAAACAGAAACACCATTAGATTTTTATATATTAGTATAGATTAATTAACATATTATTTCTAGTAGTGCTATATAAAGTTTATGTTAAATGATTGTAAATTGTTTTACATAATTTTCTGTAAACTATTTGATCTGTAGCCAATAAAAATGGTAATTATTTGTATTAATGCACAATTTGGTATTCTGTATAACTTTGACATTGTTAGTTGTTCTTAGGAGTCATTGCAAGCTTCTTCAAGTAAATATAACATTGCCATTGAATGAATAGTTTCCTAATCTTTGAAAAACAGCTTAGCAGCTACCTATCTCATTATCTCTAAAATGGCAAACATAAATCTTAAAAAGTAGGTTAGACTTTTGTTTGTTCAACTGTAGTTGGTTTGTTAAATGTACTGACCATGGGCAGAGTTACAAGTTTAGTTATGGGGGGCACAAGATTACCCTGGGGGTGTCAAATAAGATCTGAGGGTACTCTCTCTAAAAATAAAGAACATTTAAAACCTTGTTGACATTGAGCTAAACACTTATATTAAAAGGTAAATGTTTTAAAGTACTTCATTTATTGAAAAGTTAGGGTATTGTATTCAACGATATGTTTATCACAGAACGCAAATTGGGGGTTTAGCTTATAGATTTGCAAAATTTTAATTATCTTTCAAATTTCCCAAAGTTATAAGTTCAAAAATAAGCCTGAATTTAATATGTTATGTTGAGTAACATAATGTTGAATACCAAACTTTGTCTGAAAAAAATCCTAAAATTTCATTTTCTACATCATGACTTGTAAGATTAAAATAGAATTCTTGTTTTCTTTAAACTTAAGAGTCATATTTAGAAATAATTCGCATACGATCAAAATAACAACTGATACTGACGAGTATATTTCTTGTCAGAGCCTTTATTATTTATGTAATACTTTATTGAGTTAATTTTTACCTTTTGATTATAAAAAAATAATACATCTGTCCAGCAAGATGGGGGGGAGGGCTTTGCGCTCCTTAACTCTGCCCATGGCTTTTACTACAATTTTATTATTTCTGATTCAGAAATTTAGTATTTACAAATACTTGCCAGTAGTGTGTTTTTCCTTCAAGTGTCAAGTTTTAGTTTTAATGAAAAAATGTCCACCCTTGCGTGTTTTATTGACTTCCAAAGAGCTTACGACACAGTTAGCAGAAAACTCCTCTATAACAAAATTGCCAACTACGGAGTGGCAGGAAACATGTTGAACTGGATAAATCAATTTTTGAGCCAACGATTTATAAAGGTCCGCTATGGAAACAGAAGTTCTCAGTTCCGTCAACAGAGAAGGGGACTCCCGCAGGGAGCGGTCAGCAGTTGTACTCTTTTCAACCTTTACATGAATGATTTAATCTGCTACATTAAGGTAAATAACCCAGGAGTCGAAATACTCTGTTACGCAGATGATGTGATAATATGGGCGACCAGCAGCAACATCAACTCCTTGGAAACCAAAATAAACGAGACATTAGGTGGAGTCAAAAGATGGTGCTCCGAAAACGATATGATTATTAACGAAAACAAGACCACGGCACAGTTATTCACGCTATCAACTAAAACTTACGATCCACACGTAGTAATAGGGATTACTGACCTGCCAATAACGCGATCAACCAGGTACTTAGGTGCTGCAAAAAGGCTGAATATGATGAAGAGACTGACTGGAACGAAGTGGGGTGCTACTCAGGACGTTCTGATTACTACATACAAGTCTTACATCCGCCCAATCCTTGAATACGGCTCAGAAGCTTACAACACAGCTTCTGATAATGCAAAGAAAGACCTGAATACAGTCCAAAACAATGCATTGAGACTGATATGTGGTGCTGCAAAGTCTACCCCAATTGCAGCGTTAGAGATTCAAACAGATATTTAGCCCCTTAACGCTCGCAGGGACAAGGTTGCTATCAAATTCTTTGAAAGAGCCTTAAGAACCAACGATGACTTCTGGAAGAAATACAGATGCGCAAGCCAAAGGCTTAAAACCCAAGTCACACCACTGGCAAAAGCCGCAGAAATAAGAAGAAGACATGGATTGGAAGAATCAGAGCGACAACCTTTCAAGAAAACAAAATATATAAAGGAAAGGACCGAAATACCATCGTGCACATCAATACCTGGTGTAAGCCTGAGAAAAGCCGACATCCAAATCTGCGAACTCAAAGTACTAACAGAAGCTATGATCAACGAGAGGTATCCGGCAGACGAATGGCTGCGTGTGTACACAGATGGATCGGCAATGCATGACGCATGCGGGGCCGGATATTTCTCCTCAATTGGGCAAAAATCAATAGCAGTGGGGAAAAACGGAACCAACTTCGAAGGAGAAGTGACCGCCATCGGCGAAGCGGCCAGAGAGATTCTTCTGTCGGCCAACACCAAGAAGGTAGTTTTCCTCTCGGACTCAACATCCGCGATTCAGGCGATCGCCTCCCCAAAGCCACAAGAAGGGAAGGAAATAAACAACTGCCAGAAAACACTCCGCATGTTGCAGAAAACAACACAGATCGCAATACAATGGGTGCCGGGGCACTGTGACATCAGAGGAAACGAAAAAGCAGATAGTTTGGCCAAGCATGGCTGCTCCATGGCGCAGCCGATCCTCTCCCTCTCATACCGCAGTGTCTGTCGGAATATAAACAGCACTATCAGCGACTCCGTGAAACGGGACAGGAAACAAGCTGCTACAGGAAAGCAATGGGAAAAGATCATCCAATCAAGCATACCACTGGATCTTCCGAGAGGCGTAGCCGTGGCTTTGTTTAGGATGACCACTGGACATGACTACCTACAGAGACACCTGCATCGCATGAAAGTGGTAGACACACCAATCTGCCCACTCTGCTCCAACAACGAAGGGACGGCAGAGCATCTTACCACTTGTGACGGCCTGAAAGATATCTTTCACGAGGAGTCCAGGGAAGGACTCGCTACATTGTACTGGGAGGCACGGCGTCGGATGGCTGAGAGGTCAAGGACGGGCGTTGGCTGAAGTAAGAAGTAAGTATATTTATTTGCATTACCATGCAAGAACTATTTTAAATTTAATAATTGTTATATTGTACTCCATAATTCGTTAATTTAACATAATTGTTTTAATTACCACTAAAAATTAAACCTTACAAAAATTGATAATTCTTCTTAGCTTAATATGTTTGGATTAAATATGAATAATTTTGTTACAGAAACTGAGTGGTAATGACTAAAATCTGGATTATTATAATTTTTATATTATTGAGTATGTATTATTATTTAAAAGTAGAGATATTCAGATATACATCAACTAAAAGAAACTAATAGATTGGAAGGAAATTATCCTCATTTAAGGAATCGTTTATATTTATAAATTCATTACCGTATTTTAGAGTATGTGAAAAACAGATACATAGGAATCATATCAATTATATTTACTACAACAGGTTTGGTACATTCAGAGGGTTTAACAGGTAAATGCCTCTTAATGATCCTTTTACAGTATATCTAATAAGGTAATGAACATCATTTTGTTTTTAAACATGATTAAATTATTTTTCAATGTAACTTTAGGGATCTGATTTAAAAATTAATATTCTGAAATTAAAATTATTATATATATATAATAGTGTGTTAAGTTTTTATGTGTTTATTTCCAAGATATTGCAGTTTTGGACTATTGCCATTAGGTAAGTCTGTCTGTCAGTCTCCTATCTAGTCCAAAAATTCCTAAATAAGCTTTAAGCTCTTCTAGAACTAACCTAAATATATATATATATATATATATATACACACACAATAAACTCCCGATTATCCGTGGGCGGATTAAGCTGATTGCGGATTATCCGGGGTCTGTCATTGTTTTACAAATATCCAATTTTTATTCCAATCAGATTCATGTGTTTAAATTTCCAAACGGTGAATTACGACGTAAATACATATTAGGCTTAATAGACGTTAAGATGAAGGGAATAGATATGTAAATATGTACATACTAATTTTTTTACATTGAAAGGGAAGCATCCCGACGCGGGCCAGCGAAATAAAAGGGGCGAGCCGACTACTGTATATAAGAGACAATGAAAAAAATGCTTGGACGTCCAAAAACCTAATGTGTACCATAAGAATGTAAACAAATGTCAGCTAATCTCGGCTATAAATAGTCTAGGACATAACATATGCATTATCCATGTCTGTCATATACATTATCGATCTTTATGGCTTTGTGACACACATGGCCACAAGTAGACACTGTGCGACAAAATGGTTCTCAAGAAACTTAGATCGCACATTAAAGCTAAATCAATGCTCACAAAAAAATAGACGAAAGTGACAGATGTTTTTGTTAAAAAGTGAAAGTATTATGTGTAAAGGAAGTTACATATGTACATACATACTTACTTTTGACATATACTTATGTATGTATTGTAAACAGTTAGACATATAAATGTTCATGTTATTATCCGTCAAATACATCGACATTTTAAATTATTTTCTGTATTTATTTTGTCCTCTGAAGATTATTTGTGAATTGCATTAACCGGGGTCATTAACTGTGTAACTTATAATATAATAATCGATTATCGATCGTTTTGCGTATTCTTTGTTCATAGCGGACTATCCGGGGAATTCGTTATCCGGCGTTGCTGGGCCACCCTATTCCACGGATAATCGGGAGTTTACTGTATACATATTTTGTAAAACAATTTTTCCACCATTAAGTGCAATTAATTTTTACTTTATGATGAGATACCTTTCGGTCATTTGACTATTGTCGAATCACTGAATTATTTGTATTAATACATTTGAATCAATACTGTTGTTTCTCAGTCCATAATGATGTTGCTTGTTGCTGAGGTCATATGCATTTCCTCGTTTGTTTTGTGTAAGATATTTTTGAACAGTGAGTCGTCTGTATATGTTGTCTGTTGGTTAATTAGGTCATTCTGTTTGTTTTTATGTGTGGTATTTTTCTAGTGATTAGTTCTTTTGGGTTATTTATTTCAAGTATGGTTAGATTATTTTTGTAACTTGTTACTTTATGTTGGTGTGATATTAAGTGTTCTGCTATATCTAATGCCTTTTTATTTTTAGTTATGTATGCTCTATAATGTTCTGAAAATCTCATTTTAAATGATCTAGTTGTTTTTCCTACATAAAATGCGTTGCAGTCATTACATGTGATTTTGTAAATTCTAGTTAGTTTTTCTGTATTTCTTTTGTGGTTTGAGTTGTTGAGATATTTTATTATTTTGTTGTTTGGTTTGCATGTTGGTTGTAGTGTTCTTTATTATATACTTTTGCTATTTTTTTTATTTTGTTATTGGTGTTATTATATTTTATGTAGGTTTTTTATTTTTGTGTTCTGGTTGTAGTCTTGTGTTGAGGTTAGGTTTTTTGTAATTTTATTACATATGTTTTTTATAGTTGTTTGTTGTTTCTATTTTCTATTGCTATTGTTTTAATATTGTTTAATTCTTCATTTGATTTTTTATCACTATCTTGTGTGTATTTTATTCCATTATAGACCGAAAAACAACAGTAGAATAATAATTTAGTGATTCGACAATGGCCAAGTGTCCAAAAGGTAGCTCACCTCAAGATAAAAAATGACTGCACTTAATGGGAGAATAACTGTTTTCAATTAACATATAATAGCTCTATAAAATTAGTGCAGCGGAATAATAATGAACAATGTTAAATATCATATATATATATATAGGAATTTTTGGACTTGATAGGAGACCGACAGACTTACCTAAAGGCAATAGTCCAAAACTGCAATCTCTTTGGAAATAAGCACATATAAAACACTTAATACACTTTTATTTGAAATATTTCGATCAACATGATCTTCTTCAGTCAAGAAAGCTCTTTCTTGACTGAAGAAGATCATGTTGATCGAAATATTTCAAATAAAAGTGTATTAAGTGTTTTATATGTGCTTATTTCCAAAGAGATTGCAGTTTTGGACTATTGCCTTTAGGTAAGTCTGTCAGTCTCCTATCAAGTCCAAAAATTCCTAAATAAGCTTAAAGCTCTACTAGAACTAACCTATATATATATATATATATATATATATATATATATATATATATATATATATATATATATATAAAATACGTTTTCTTGTTTAATAATTTAAAACAACATAATATTCTTGTATTTGAATAACCTATATATATATATATATATATATATATATATACTAGGTTAGTTCTAGTAGAGCTTAAAGCTTATTTAGGAATGTTTGGACTATATAGGGGACTGACAGACTTACCGAGTGGCAATAGTTAAAACTCCAATCTCTTGGAAATAAATAAATAAACACATATAAAAACATATCACACTATTAAAATATTTCCAGACTCTCCAAACTCTACTGGTCTGCACGATGCCAAATGGTCGAGTTACCAAGGGCAGGCGTTGGATAGAAATATTTCGATCACACAATGGTCTTTATCAATCAAAAAAGAGAAAAAAGACTGAAGTGAACCACAGATGTGTATAAATATCCAAATGTCACAGATGCACTGATTTATAGTTTATGATATAGTACTATATGTTATTTGTATAAATATTGATTATTTGAAACTAGATATTAATAGTCTGTCACAAGGAAGGTAAATGGAGTTGTTAAAAATGGTAGAAGTTAGGAGGAAGGTAAAAGGAGTTTTATCTGATGTTGAGGTTAGGAGGTTCTCTAGAGTTGGTGTACCAATGGTATGACAAGTGCTATCTTCTCAATTCTGAAGGGTTGCAATCAGGGGGGAGGGCCGTAGTTATTTTGGTGGTATAACAATCATTGAAAGATATGAAGTTGTGTGTTGAGCAGTTGGCCTGTCTATATTCATGATTCCAACGTCATGTCTGTGGCCATTCATTCTGATGCTCAGACCATCCGTGATAAGGCCTATGTACTGTACCAAGCAAAATTTACATTACAACTGGTATATTACATTTTTGGATGTACAAGTATGATGACCCTGAATCTTGAAGTTGGTTGCTAGCTTTCCAAAAAAGAGAATATCCAACACAACTTGTTGAGGATCAAATCTGCTTAGCTTAATCATCTGTTGACCCCCTATGGAAGACAACAAACTGTCTTTAGTTACAGATTACCATCCAGGCCTACAGAAGCTGAACAAAATATCAAAGAATGGCTTCAAGGTCCTACCCACACCAAACGTCTTTTCTCAAATCCTCCACATATTTTGTTCAGACAACCGTTTAATTTGAAAAATATTTTAGTACATTCAAAATTACCAGATCCAAGTACAGAAAAACCGCCTAAACTTTCTCATGGCTCATTTCCGTGCAATAGACCTAGATGCAAGACATGTCCAATACACATCCCAACAAATAGTTTCCATAGCCTAGCAACCAATGTGGACTTCAAGATTCAGGGTCATCATACTCCAGCTGAGAACAGATCTGTTTCAACTACGCAACCCATGATGTCATGTTCCCTTCTATACAATCTTCAAGGGAGTTTTACATCCCTACCGTAATTCAACCTATAGTTACAAATATTCCATATTTTTTTTTACTTGTAAATATTACAATGAAAATACCCCAATACCACAAAAATAATAAAAAATAACAAGTTACATAAGATTAAACCCTTATGTACATTTTGATGACCATGTCATCATCATCATCAGAGGGTCTTATTACAAAATTGCAATCTAGCGAACAAGAAGTTACAAACTACAGTGATACCAATCGTTATATATAGGCGTGAGGTAAGCTTCTCATAAATGAAGAACCAGTTCGAATTATATTGGCAAGAATACCGGAATACTGAGTGGGGTCAAAAAAGACCCCATTCGAGCACTCACGTCACAATAAGAGGCGCGGGTAATGGAGTGTTAAAAAGGTAAATGTTAAGATAGCCTATAAAACTCAAAATAAACGCAAGCAATTATTAAGTAACCGAAAGATAAAATCAGGTATTTATAAGATAATTTGTAGTACTTGTGACGAGATGTATATAGGATAAACAAAAAGAAAAATTGTAACTAGATATAAAGAACATCTTGCACATATTAAATATGATAGACCTGAAAAATCAAGTGTAGCAGAACTTGTCTTTAGTAATCAGCATGATTTAGATAAAAGTGTTATTTTAGCTAAATGTATAAACTCAAAAAAGTTACTTAATAGTTATGAAAGTGTTTTTATAGTCAAATGAAATTGTAAATTAATGAATGCAGATAAAGGACCTATCCCTAACTCACCCTTATATACTTTACTTAAATAGCCTTTTTTAAAATATGACGCATTAATTTAATTACTTTTATTCTATTTATTGTTATTGCTGTAGTTTTTATTACATATGTATTATTATAATATACTTTTTGACTTAACCTAATAGGTTCAAGATGGCCGATCGTTATTTGTCGGTCAAGGGCGGAGCTTACCTCACGCCTATATATAACGATTGGTATCACTCTAGTTTGTAACTTCTTGTTTGCTAGATTGTAATTTTGTAATAAGACCCTCTGATGATGATGACATGGTCATCGAAATGTACATAAGGGTTTAATCTTAAGTAACTTGTTTTATTTGTTATTTTTGTGGTATTGGGGTTCTTTCCAATATTTTCATTGTAATATATTGTATCACAGTGCTCTTGATATGTGTATTGTAAATATTAGAAAAGTTTTATATCTAATGAATTGTAATTAAAGTTGATTTACCTCCATTTTGTACTGATTATCTTTAATATTTAAGGATCCAGTAAGAGTTGCCAAACTGATCCCTGGTTTAACTTCGACTGGTACCAAGTCCTTGGCCAACTCCGGAGTTAAATTCACTCTTTCTTTTTTTCGTTTCAGGGGCAAAGTTAACACTTCACCTCGTTTAACTGTCATCACTTTCCGGTCTCCCTGCAACATATGTTCAGAAATATTTGTTGATAGGAAATAATACACATAAATTTGTAGATAAATATATTTAGTTGATTTAGAATTCTTCAGTGGACCAGAGAAAAACGTCTTAAAGACCAGAGAAAAAATTGTCTTAAATTTTGTATTAATAATATAGCAACTTCCAACTAAACAGTGAACTTCAGTATGGTAATATGTACAGTAAACAAATATATATTTTACATGTTTCTTTTATGGAATGTTAAAAAGGTATTGATTTTAATATCTTTTTAAAATGTTTTCTATAAATAAATTATTTTAAAAAAATTTAACTTATCTGATATATCGTCACAAATATGCAAACATGATTCAAAAACTCAAAAAATTCTGCACCGATTGAGCTCAAATTTGGACACAACATACAACCCGATTCAAAGATTGTTTTTATTAATTTTTTTGCATTAGTAACATACTTGTTACCACAAGAAAAATCGTTTTTTAATGGTTAGCTATGTACTAGCAGTTACTATATAATGTGTTTAGATATTCACCTCAAAGTGCTTTTTTTTGTGATTATGTCATGATTGAGATTTGCTGTATACATAGGCAGTCCACGTCACATGTAGAAATATGCTCAAGATGTAATGGCATTTGTTCTTTATTACGGGGTCTATACTTATATATCAGCTTCACAAGCAATCCAGCTTGGGACAAGATACACAGTTATTACTTTCTGGGCAATCACCTGTGGATAGGCATGTATTTTCAGACAAAAGCTTAAGTCACTGAAGGATTTCATTTTGAAACTTGTAGTGTTTGTATCTGTCTACTTCTGAATGTATTCAGTAGAAAGGCAAAAGGGAAGATTTACAAATATGCATATACTAATTTGACTCTACGATAAAATAACTTGCTACGTTGAGATTCACTGGCTGACTTCGATAAGGATTAACAATTTGCATTGAGTTGTTATTAAAAAACACGATGAATGCAATACACTAAATCCGAATTCACCAAGCATGGTAGACAGAAAATACTCTAAGCAATATCTTCAAGCAATCACAGCTAACAGAATAACAGGAAATGATGGTTATCCTCAGTATAGGAGACTATCAACTGAAGTTGGTGAGAATTTAGTAACTATACATGTGAATTGACGTAGACATCCATTGGGTGGCTTCACTTTAGCCTCTGTTATTAAATACATATAAACCCACATAAACGTAGACTGTTACAATTTTGTCATTAATTAAATACACCTATAAGTATGAGAATAAAGGTAGCGATATGAGAGTTTTTTGTGTGCAACAAAAAAAATAGTGACAGAAATGCAGTATGAGTTATCAATGAAATTGTACATCACCAGGCTGGAAAATACATAGGCAGCAATATAGTTCTCATGCATGAATGGAATCCTGTGGTTCACTTAGCAGCACATTTAGAGGGCGGACAGCATGTTTATTTCACAAATGATAATCTGCAACAAGGAGCCCTTAACCCACCTGATACAACTCTTGACTGCTTTCTTCACCTTGGATCCTGAAGACACTTTTGCTAGAACTGTTCTGTTATTAAACATGGAATCTAATTTGCCAGAACTCTGATGTATTCAGAACTGTTCTGTTATTAAACATGGAATCTAACTATAAAAGCATTTTCTCAGAAAATTAATTTTCAGTATTAATAAGAGTTTATACAGTGCATCGTACTCATGATATTTTTTCCTTCGCATCCTTGTTTTGTTTGTTTATCATTCCTCATCCATGCCACCACAATGTGCCATTGCAAAGAGTGCCAGGGTACAGCGAGTTTATTAAAATTTTAAAATAACCTACTATACGAAGTCTGTTCAAAACATACACGGAATGAGGTCATAAAAAAAATGTACTTTATTTGGAAGTTACACGTCTGGGTCTCCTTCAAAGTACTCTCCTCCCTAATGCACACACTTATCCCAACGGTGTTTCCACTTGTTAAAACAGTCCTGGTACGCTTCTCTTGTGATGGCTTTCAGCTCCTTCGTCGCATTTGCCTTAATCTCCGAAATAGTTTCAAATCTTCTTCCTTTGAGGGGTTTTTTGAGTTTTGGAAATAAGAAAAAGTCACAAGGACCAAGGTCAGGTGAGTAGGGGGGAGGGAAGAACAGAGATCGAGTGTTTGGCCAAAAACTTATGAGTTCTGAGTGAGCTGAAGCGTTGTCGTGATGGAAAGACCAGTTATCACTTCTCCACAGTTCTGGCCTTTTGCGTCGGCGTCCATCAGACGTTTCAGTACTTCAATGTAGGTAATCTAGTTGACTGTAGAGCCTTCAGGGAGGTACTCGTAGTGAACAACACCCTTAGCATAAAAAAAAACTGTCAGCATTACCTTGACATTCGACCGAACTTGGCGAGCTTTTTTGGGTCTTGGGGACGTTTGACTCACTCATTGGGATGATTAGACCTTCAATGTCGTAACCATACACCCATGATTCATCACCGGTTATAATTCTTGACAAAAAGTTCTCATCTTCACTTGAATGATCAAGCAGTTCCTAAAAAACCCGGACGCGATTGGCTTTTTGGTCGTTGGTCATCAGGCGTGGCACAAATTTCACAGTGACACGGTGCATCTTCAATTTTTCGGTCAAAATCTCGTAACAAGATCCAACTGATATCCCACACTCTTCGGAAAGCTCCCTAATGGTCAGACGTCGATTTTCGCGCACCAGGGTGTTGACAACGTGTGGGTCGTCAGGGACGTCCAGGACGCTCATCGTCATCAATCGACTGTCGGCCACCCTTGAAACATTCATGCCACTTTAAACATGCAGTACACAGCCGTAGGCCGTGTTAAGCATGACAAATGTTTCTGTTGCAGATTTCCCTAGTTTTACACAAAATTTCACAGCAATTCGTTGCTCCTTCAGGCTGTCCATTTTAAAATCCAACAAACGAAAAAAACACTCTTTACTAAACTGCGTGTAACCCGTCAACAAATGAAGATATCTGCGACTGAAGTACCGCGTTTTAATCAGCTGATTTATACGAACCTAGCGACACCAAGCGGATTCTCCTGAAACAAACTTGAGCCGCGAAATTCAAACAGAAATTGTTTGAACTAACCTCGTATAGGAATCAATGTTTTAGAATTATTTCTTAAAAGAGTAGGTTCCAATATTTAATTTGATAATAAATTTATTTGTAAATTATCTTTATCTGCAAGTATATTTCAAGCAACAGGTTATAAAGGTTTGAATATAAAAAAAACCTTTTGGTTTTTGGATTCATTCAGTTGCAAACAAAACCCAGTGTTAAAATAGTATTTATGTAATTATAATTAAATCAGAAAATTACATTTAAATATATTTAAAAAGAATTGTCTTATTGGTATATTTATATACGTTTGCTTGTAAGATGGATATTACCTGTTCAACAATGAGATCATTGCGATGTGGATGATTCAAAGGTGGCTGAGTATAACACTCTGGTAATATAAGTACTTGTGGCTTTAAGTCTCTGATCAGTTTGTTTGCCTGAGTAAAATTTAAACTGGTATCGATTGGACAATGAAGAGTTTTCATTAAAACTGGTTGGAACGGCGCCAATGCTTCAGTGTAAGGGAAGTCTGGTTCTGTAATTAGATTCGGAACTTATTAGAAAGGTGATGAATTTAAAAAAGAAACACTGCTTTTAAAAATTCAGGCTGATCAGTATTCATATCATTAAAAAATACTGCCTTGTTTCCAAAACATCACCTAGTTCTCTTGCTAAACTCTTACTTCATCATCTATAGGTGACAAATTTTGCTAAAGTAGCACATTATTTGTTTTATTCTTTCTATCTTAAATTACTTTCTGAAAGTAGTTGATTAACTTTTCAAAACAGTGTGCATCTTCTGTTGAGAGAACAATAAATTATAACACATACTACTGTATACACTAAAATAAATAGCACTGAAATTGAATCAGCTGTAGTTACCTTCTTGATCAGCTATACCTACTTTTAGTTATTGCAGAGTATTCATGTTGACATATTTCATTTGAGTAGTTGGAGGGGAAACGGACAAATATAAAGAAAAGCAAAGTTAACTGGTAATGAGAAATCAACACTGTAGTGTGGGAGTGGTTTACCTCTACAAGATCGAAAAATGTACAAATTTAGGGTCTGATGCTCCAAAGCAAAGCTCTTGCAGTAGCCAAATCTCTTGGCAACAACCAGTTTAAAGTGTCCACAAGATGACTGGACAGTTTCAAGAAAACACTTAACATTATCTGAAGTGAAATCTGTGGTGAATCAAAAGAGGTAGATGAGATTGTTGTATTATGAGTGAAAACAAAACTGCAAGATTTGTTAGGAGACCATGAACCTAAAAACATTTATAGCACAGACGAAACAGGATTATTTTTTCAGGCATTACCAACAAAATGACTCATAGTTAAAGAGAAAAATTGTGCTGGAGGAAAAATGTCAAAAAAAAACTTATGGTATTATTGTGTGGGAATTTATTGGGAAATATGGCGAAGCCTGTTCTTATTGGTAAGGCAGCAAAACAACAGTGTTTTAAAAACTTAAAAATTGAAAATTTACCAGTGATTTGGCAAAACAATAAGAAGGCTTGGATGACAATGGATAAACAGGTTCAATGCTAGAATGAGAAAAAAACAAAAGGTTATTCTTTTTCTAGACAATGCTACCTACCACCTATTCCCGCCTAATGCTATGAGTGTACTGCAGTCTATGGGTATTCCTATTATCATATAAATAACTCTTAATATTAGGAATATAGCCTTCTTTAACAAAAAAGTTTCTTACCTGTAAATATAATAGTGTGTTGAGGACTGGAACCCCAGAGTTCTACAAAATGAACTGCATCCCCAAAACGTAAACTGGGATGACCACAAAATACAATACAAGGCTGAAAAAATTCATCAGATATTTTAATTAAAAGAAAAAAGTTATTAATTTTATTAACTATATTTTATTTCAAATAAATCAACCTAAAAGAAACAAAACATAATAAATACTAAATTCAATAAATTACAAAATTTAAAACTAAAAAAAAATTGTAAAAAAATATTAAAACTATCAAAGGAAAAACATCACTATAAAACACTAAATGGTATAATACATGCACTTGCAAACAAATGAGTATGTTATCAAGTGCATGTGAACATAGATATGAGCATACAAATGAGCATGTAAACACACACCTATATGTGCTAGGGGATACTTAGCGGGATAGAAGTGCCACTAGTGGTTGATCATAAATCTAATGAAGTCATCAAATTGAAATTTCGTACATAGCTGTAAAATAATGTTATTAGAAAATGCACACCTTGTTACTTTATGTAACTTAAAGTTTATACAGAATAAATATTTTTTGAGGATACAGTGACAGTATATACATTTACTATATATTGTTTTGTTGTGGGGAACTTTGCCTGTGTATTATCGATCTGTGTATTATTGGTGATGTGCCTCAACCACCATTTTTTATACTTAGGCCCTGCGCACACGGAGCAACTGTTCCGAGACCTTAGTTGCAAACTGGTTTTACTTGCAACCAGTTTGAAACCAAAATGAAACTATTGTCCGACACGAACGTGAAATCAGTTGATTTCATTTCGTGCAGTGGAGCGTTTGCGATGACAAGTTCTGACGAGGAAGATGTTTTAGATTATTTGAAATATCGGAGACTTCGCAGGTATCAAAGGAAGTATTGGATCCATCCTTACATAAAGGAAAATAAAAACTCAAGGTTGTTCATAGCAGCAGAAGAACTGTCGCTGAGAGAAAGAAAGTTTATGGCTTTCTATAGAATGTCCAAAGATTCTTACTTAGAATTATCAAGGCTAGTTGCCCCTCATGTTGATAAGATGGACACAAATATGAGGGAATGTCAGCAGAAAAGTTTGCAGTGTTAAATGGTTCCATACGATGTTGTGATCCAGCAACTGTGAATAACATAATAAAAGCTGCTTGCATTCTTCACAACTTTGTACGGGAACGAGAGGGGATTGAGTATATGCCGCATGGCACAGAAGACTTGAGGGGGGGGGCAGCAGAAGTACCAGGAAATATTATAATACGAAACCTGTCAATACACAAAGGTTCTTCAGCGACGTGTTTAAGGAATTATTTGGCAAACTATTTTGTTTCTCCGCGTGCATCCCTACCCTGGCAGTGGAAATTCGCAGTAAACACATAAAATAATAAGTTGTAGATAATATGAGAGAATAACATTCTCCAAGGGAATAATTTTTGTAATAATGTATTTAATTCCTCAATCCCCGGATGTTACTTATAATTTATGTGTACGTTAGAGTTATGTCAAGAAATTATTGTAATAACGAATTATTATTTTCAGAATTTAATCTAATTATTTGTTATAATTAATTTATTAAATTATTTAAAAATAAATTATTCATACAAATTTCAACTTTTCTTACCTGACAAATTCACTTGGGTGGCCACATCTTGCCATACTTTCTCCAATTCCTCTCTTTTTGAGTAACCAGGAAGTTTATAATTGTATAAAATTTCATGTTTCTCCACCTCGCCGACAAATTTTAAATTAAAATATTGGTTCGACATAGTTCGTAACTGTGCAACAAAACCAAAACGCCACTGCGGAAAAGTATCATGCAATCGATTTTCAACTGATTGCAGACCAGTCTCAAATCGGTCGCCTCGTGAGCGGTTCTCCACCCCTTAACATGGCTTTGGTTTCAAAACAGTTGCGTACACAACTGGTTTGGAACTTCGGTCTCAAAACAGTTGCTCCGTGTGCGCTGGGCCTTAGGCGCATAACAAGATGTGATAAAGCATATAGGATAGAATGTTTTCATCAGCCACATTTACAAATGAGACCCAAAATAGTTACACTAATGTGAACAATTTTAAAGATCCTTGACAAAACATACTTTTAATAACCCCCTAAATATTTCGGTACTTGGTTAGTGTTAATTACAGTAATTACTGGTCAGTTGTAAGCGTAAAATATACTAGCAGCGTACATTTATTATTTTTAATTTGCATTTACAATTGCATTATATTGAAAGGTTATTACGGTACAAAAAGTATGCCACCACAGGTTAGACCCCATACATTAAATCCAGTTATTGGTTTCAGACACTGTAAAGTTCTGTAATATTTGCAAGTATTTTTAAAAATAAATTTAAGACCTCTTCAGTCTGACATGTTTATTAGTAACTCAAAATTTGTTTATGAAATATAACAAAATTTTAAATTTAATCAAATTAATAAAACAATAATATTTCTAAAACAGTGAAATATGTAACCAATTCCCAACTTATTTATTTAGTTGAAAATATAAGGAGTTATAAAGGTGACAGGTTTCCTGTTCTATATTTACACCGTAGGTTTGTCAAAAATATAGGTTTTGTATATGTTGTGTGTTAAACTGGATCAAATAAAAGCCTTATTTTATTTACAGTGTGCAACATTGGTAGAGTTTTTGTGTTAAAGTTGCCAAGATTTACTACATCAAACTTGTTTAAACTTCTCTAAAAATTGCTTATGTTAATTTGAGTTGGTAAATCTTATTGTTTTAAAATGTCTGTGTTTTAATTTAAACACGTTAGCTGTATACCACAATTTTGGGGTTTTTCTGAAAATTTTCAAAATATTGTGAGCTTATTTTTAAATAATATGTACTTATTTTTTGTTGTCCTAATGTTCCTAAGTACGAAAATATGTTTCTTATCATAATATATATAAACATATGTTCCGGGCCTATTGGCCCAACATGGTTTTTTAATAGCATAAATGGTACCTAAAATAGTTTTGTCAGGCCCATTGGTCTGGCATTGTTTTTGACGTAATTTTGTTTTGCCATTTGTGCAACACTATCTTTATATTTTTTGTGTTTTGTGAGTATAAGATGTTTTGCATGATTTTATTTAAGCATAAGATGGGAGTAGGGATATATATTATTATTATTAATGTGTAATACTATTAGATGGTTAGTTTGTTACAATATTGTAACACTGCATGCATATTTCGTTATATATTAGGTTATTAAAATTTAGTGAATATTTATTTAGTGTATTAAATTAATGTTAAATGTTAACTTATATGTAAACACTAAATATATAAATAAGCAAATATTCTAGCAGTTTAACATTGATAGTTAAGCGGTTTAATAACATAGAGGCAAATAATATTTCAATCTTTATATGATTATTTTGACACTGGAGAATATTGCCATGTTACAATGGATCATAGGGAGAATAAATAACTAATTCACTTTATTAAGAAGAAAACTTCATTATTTCATCGGACAAAGTTACTATTAAGATGTTATTCTTGACAGAATATTTTCAAATCTTTTGATGGATTACAGATAGTTCTGTAGACACACATGTAAATGATAAGCGATGACACGCACAAACTGCAATGTACATGTTTTCCCTTTATCCTTGAGCCACGGTCTACGTTTGTTAACAAAAATCAGTCTGATATGAGAGGATAAACTCTCGATACTCGGACATTTATTTTTAGGTAAGCGGCACACGAGCTAGAGATTACAGAAAAGATACAATTAAAATAAACGTGAATTTTATAAACATTGGTTCATCAGTTTTTCTGTTGTTTTTAAATGATAGACTTAGCAATAACTCTATCAACTACTTTTTTTTCGTACCTTGTGTACAATGAATACTAATATTGCAACTCAATAGTTTAATTTACTTTAATATTAACAAATAAATACTAAGCTTTTTTGTAAATTAATTATCAGAAATAGGGTTAACCCTGGGCTATATAGATGTCGGTTTCTCATTGTTGCTTTATGAAACTACGTTGTTTTTGTTTTTTATTTTTGTTGAATATTTAGTCTGCTTGACCTTGTTAATGTGTTATCATCTCCATGCTTCCGATAAGCATGTGTAACACGTTTCTCATGTCTAAGCAATAGCTTTTCTTAATGCAATAGAATTTAAATGCTGTGATCATTTAACGCGGCAAATAAACTCGAGCTGTTAGATTGCTCTGATTGTGAAAAACTTCAATCCTGAAGGAGTAAATTAATAATAACAAATCTAATAATATTTGGTATAATTTTAGAAGAAAGGCAAAATTTTATTTCTATGGCTAGATTTGTGTAAAACATCAAAGAGTAAAATTTACAAAATGAAAATTTTTAAAGTAAAAAGGTTCAGTACCTATTTGTTCAAAAAATCATATTGTATTTAATTAGAAAATTAAAATTAATAATTAAGTGTTCTTAAATAAAAATTATTTTATTAAATGTTATTAATGATAGTTTGTAGCATCATTATATATATGTGTGTGACCCTATTGATAAAAAGCTGATAGAATAAATTTAGAGTAGAAATTGTTTTAACGTTAATAACTAACCAATTAGTTTATACTACGATTAGTTATTAATAATCTTAAAAATGAAAATGTAATTAATTACCTGCCTGTAATCAGCACTAAAACCCTCAGAATATATATGCTTATAATGTTTTAAGCGACCAGTTTTCACAAGGTTTGCATGAGGAAAAGGTTCTTCTGGAAGATATACTTTATTCTGTTTTGTTTGGGAGAGCCTAAAAAACATTTACATTTTTTTATATAAATGTCATAACTAAATAAGCTTTTAAAGTAAAACCAACTAACAAATATCTATAACATTTTTAAATACCATTTAAAAAAAAGTCTAAAACATATTATAAAAATCTAATATATTGTCTATAATGAAAAATTATCAAAAAAAAAACGCCTAATTTGTTATGCTAAATGCATGAAAACTATGTATAACAAATTTAACTAGAAAGAGAATTTTAGTGCCTATATGTTTGCCTGGGTATTTAGTAAGATCAAATACCTGTTTTATTCCAAATGTATTTACGGTTAAACACAAAATAAACAGCATTATTAACACAAATACAAATAGATAATATAGAAATATAATTTTAATAACACAAATAATTTAGTCATGTCAAATGGGGTCTGAATTGCAATTAGACCCATTAAAGTTCTAATTAGATGTGCACCATGAATTCAGTGGGTGTAATTAAATTTGTTGTCTCAACTGAGTTGTTTCACCACAAAAATATACTCACTTATAAAGAGCTAATTATTATATATTTCATACAGGTACAATTTTTTTATTCATTAAAACGTTTATTGTTATTATTTGTAATAGATATTAGTAAAAACAATAAAATGTTACTTGCGGTTTGAAGTTTGCATTAGCTAATAGACTCTCGCTAAAATTGTTCACTTCAGGTGTACACAAAAATTCCTTATTAAAAAAAGAATTGCCATATATTTACACGAATTTTTTAATTTATAATTTTATTTTACTGTAATAAAATTTGAAGAACTCTTTGTACATACATCTTTATAATATCACTACATTTATTTTCACTCTCTCAAAATAAAAGGTTCAAAATAATAGATGATGCAGATTTTCTATTTTTTCACAGTAATATATCACAATAAACAAGCTCTTGATCGACAATGAGTAAAAATTATACTAAGTAAGAAACTCTAGTTGACATAAAATATTTTTACAATTTTAAATATGCAAATAAAATAGTGAAAATAAACCCTTTGAGGATTAACCGTGTGATTTTCTGACTCCAAGATTGTAAGTCTAAAGGATCGCCTGGGTGATTTCTGGGCGGTTGAAAAATATACACTAATAGAACCAAGCGGACAATTTCTGGACAGCAACATTTAAAATGTTACTAGGTCATAAAAAACAATTTCATTATAATTTTTACTTTACAAACAATAATTTGTATTGATTCCTGTCACCAAAAATAACATTGAAATGATAAAAGTAACTACGCAATTAGACTAACACACTATCTAATTCAGCTGTTCACGTAGGTGACACGCAATTTGCTCCCAGCTAGGCTGTGCAGACCACTTTGTTCTGTTATGTCAGAGTATTGTAATGTAGTTTTGTGTGTAATTTGTTGATATTTTATTAGATTGATAGTTTTGTTCATCATGTCACACGAAAACTTGAGTACAAGTCAATTTGACCGATTGCTTGATGAAGGCCTTGCTTGGAGGATTTCCCTAACATTTTTGATGATGATTCAGATATAAACCCTACTTACAAACCAAATGTTCATGAACCATCAAATTCACGGATATTTCCTTTAAATAAAGGTAGGCCTAAGTTTGTATTTGAGTCATCAGATAGTGACAGTGAAGAGGATTTCTCTAGGTAACCAAAGCAGGATAAACAAAAGCCTAAGTTTACTCTGGTATGTTTAGGCCTACCCCAAAGCAGATATTTAGTGATTCTTCTGGTGAAGATTTAGATCTGGATATTGTAAATAGCTCTGCCTAAAATTGTGAACAAGTCTAGTAGCCAAAACTTAGATAACTGGGAAAGAATTGGTGAAGATTGTGACATTGCTTTTGTGGATAACTTTTCTTTTTTAGAAAATCCTGGGCACAGGCATTGTAATTTTGTTCAAAATACAACAAAAACAGCTAAATATTTTGATTTGTTTTTTACTTTGTAACTAAGACAAATAGATATGTGACTCAAACAATCACACCAAGAGGGAATATTTTTTCACCATGTAGCAAACTTAAAATTTTGTCATTGGTATCACTGATAGAAATAAAAACATTTATTGCTGCTTTACTGAACATGGGGCTAGTTAGAAAAGCTACCCAATGGCGTACAAATATTTTCTACATTCAAAATGAGGTGGAGGATAAAATAAAAATATTTGCCACGTAAAATGTTTTTAGATTTTTCAGAAAAAAAGATGACTTGAATAAATTTTTTTAACATTATATTTTAATCTTTAACAAATGTGCTTTAATTTTTTAAAAAATAATGAAAAAGAATATATATTTAAACATTTTGACACCAAATAAACAACAATATCTCTTATGGAGGTAAGTTATGATTTTTCTTATGAATGTCTCTATAAATACACATAATACCAAACTGTGCAGTTTTGATACCAACTACTCAAAAGCCACCTGCCAATATTAGGACATACTCAGATTTGGTTGGTCGTCAAGGGGCCACAAACTACAAAATGCCTTTTCCAGAAAAATATGATATGGATTTTATTTAGGGGTACTGCAATAAAAATCAGCATGAATATTGCAAAAGTTTTTCTAACAAAAAAATCCTAAAACAATTAAAATCCAAGAGAACTAAGAAAATGGGAGGGTTATATTAAAAAAATGGAAATCAGAAATGATTTTAAGTAATGAAAACAGAGACAGTAAACACAAAATTTTGTAGTAGGAAGAAAAGACTTTGAAGTGTTAGATGACAGTTAAAAGTGTATAATTTTTTAGGGAGTGAAATTCTAAGGGAAGGTAAAACAGGAAATAGATGAAGAATGATTCAAAAGTACTATTGTAAAAAATTAATATCAAACAATTTAATTTTAAAACCCTGGATTTGGACAAATACTGAGGTAATAGATTTGAGGTTGTGAATATACAGTTTCTAAAAAGAATAAAGAAAATTACAAAAAGAGATAAATTTTAAAAACGAAGTGCTCACAACAATATCTAATAGTCTTTGGTTCCATTATAAAAAAATTAGTCCAGCTATTCTGGCAAACTGAGCAACACATCTTGGTATGATTTGTAAGTGGCAGAAAAAACTACACATTAGGAATAAACAAACACTACTAGGAAGCAAGCCTACTAACATTTGAACCTTCTATTAAACAACCAATGATAACAATTCTAAAAACAGGCTAAAAAAGAGCCTATAGAACATATTTTTTGTAATAAAAAAGGCAAATTTAAAAGATAGATGATACTTTTAATGGTTCAAGTTTATGGTGAGAAAGTTGTACTACTGGTGGTTTGTTGGGTACAAGCGTATGTTGTGTAGCTTCTTAATGAATTGACCATTGCTCTGCCACCTCTAGGATTTTTTTGAAACTATTTGGTAGGAACCCTAGAAACTCTATTTTCAACTATGATGTCATCCATCTCAAACATTATTTACTTATGATTTATATGATCTATAGGTCATAATGATTTCATCTGTTATAACACATGGTTTGTGTTAAAAAAATCTTGAAAATCCAGAACGTTTAGATTCAAACATGGATTTAGTAATATTGATAGTTATTATGACGAATCTGATATTGATAAGTCTGAAATACATCAAAATCAAGAAATTAAGGAAAAATCATTCCCAAAACATTGTGAAATGGACAGTTAAGTAAAAGTGAATTTTGATTACCAATTTTATTTACTAGTGAATTTGTTTCAGCTAAAAGAGTTATCTATACTTCTTATTATTATCTGAAAACTACAACAGTTTGACTTTAACATTTTTGAGAATTTGCAATTTTAGTTATGTAAATAAATAAAAAAAGTAATGTTAGTAGTGTCTTTTAAGCAATGCCATTAAAACTCATGTAAGCTATTTAAATCCTAGCTTGAAAGGTTATTAAACTTGCTATACAGAAAACCATTATTAATTATATTGCAGTCAAGTGGAACAGAAATCAACAGTAAATCTCCGTAATCTTATTCCATCTAAAAAGCTATAAATTACAACTGAGAGTGGAAGCTAAATATACCATAAAACTAAATA
This sequence comes from Prosapia bicincta, assembly GCA_036971475.1. Classification (NCBI taxonomy): domain Eukaryota; kingdom Metazoa; phylum Arthropoda; class Insecta; order Hemiptera; family Cercopidae; genus Prosapia; species Prosapia bicincta. The sequence continues at coordinate 172,103,060 of JBAIZL010000005.1, read as the reverse complement.
TAACTAAGTAGAAGCAAAAATTCCTTAAAATCTGAGACTACTAGTTTAACATCAATATTCAAGACTTGCAATAATTATGTTAAAACATCTTAAAACTTTGTTAAAGACATATAATTTTTAATACTGCTTGATAAAATTTTATACAGAATAATTTTAAAAATATTGTATCAGAGATTGAATAATAAAGCTCTTACAAGCCTTAGAGTCAATAACAGTGCCCACAATCTTCCAGAATATTTTGATTCACACAACATTGCATGCCACAATTTGAAATAAACAAATATATGATAATTTGATTCCACCAAGATAACATTAAGCCTCTCAGGGTATTTTTAACTTGAGATTAGCTTTAGCAAGTTTGTGGTCTTCTAAAATAGACTACTTAGCTTATCTAATCTTGGGGAGGTAGTTGGCAGCTTTTTTATTTAGCCTATTTGTTCTCCCTTAACCAACTTTTTTTTTAACTCTAAAGCCATTGTGTATTTGAGAGCCTGGCTTTTTTTTATTAAAATATCATAAATATAATTTTCAACTTTAAACAAAAGAGACACATTCTACAAATTTACTTAATATATAAGTAGAAAAAATGTAGGTTTTATTACCATTCAGCTAAGATATTAGAATATGCTATTGATGTGTCAGCTACAGGAGAAATGAAAAACATTGGAATGTGAGACAATGATGAATGATCCAAATGAGTAGAGAGACACTCAAAGAGATCATATACTGTTCCAGAAGCATAACATGGTATTAGTACACAACCATTGTTCCGAACTGTTAAAGCTGTAACAATAAAAAAAGTTTTTTATGTTATACACAGAAAAATATGATATTTGCTGGATAATATTTATGAAATCTATAACATGACTTATATTTATATATATAATTAGATACAGATAATTGAATAAGACTAAGTAACATCAGAAAAATAAAGTATTTATTTGGTAGCCCTTCAACCAGATATAAAATAATGCATTGCTTAGTGTTTCCCTGTTTAGCGCTGATGTTTCAGAGCTTCTAAGATTAGTCTTGAGGTCATTGTGATTTGAATTGACTCATTATAGTAGTCTGCAAAAAATGGAGATTGACCTACTTATTGCTTTCTAAGTGACAGGAATATGACCTATCAGCATTTTGCTACCCTCTCAATTAGTGTCCCTTATAAATACATCCTCTTTGTTATTTTTACATTGTTAAGAAAACATGAAAGCTATATACCCTACTGTGTTTAAGTTACTCTATCATCTGTAATTATGTCGAGATTGGTTTTAGTCTTTTTGAACAAGCAACTTTGAGATATCAACTATCTATTTTGTTAAAATAGATTAAATGTCAGTTTTAAAAAGTAACAATGTTGAAACTACGAACATCAGTTTAGATATAAAATTATAAGTTCTGAGGCAATTAGAAGTAGGTGTTACGTACTTTTCTTTAAATTAAAGATAATTTAAAAAGACAGTGTAAATGCTTCAGAGAGGGACTCCTTATCGGCCAACCTTTGTCTCTTACAAGGTTCGGTACGCCCAGTTCCTTTCGAATCGTCGGTTAAACGACATCTCTCCCGTCACTCTCGACGTGACGTAGTTTTTGTGTGTTCTAAATGAGGCTCGGTTTAGACCATTTCTCTCTCTTTGTTTCTCCTGTCAAGTGGCGAAGGTACTCTTAACATTAATAGTGACATTTTGAATATAAGTGATTTCTTTAAGTTCAACAGGTAATTGATAAGTGCGGGAAAGGGTGCACCCGAATAACTGTCCGACAAGTGGTGGTACTTCGCCCAGTGAGGTATGTACAAAACGTCAACTTCATTCATTTAATTATTTAAGGTCCTCCGGAAATCAATGTTGCCGTTACATGGCAAAATATTTAACATTTTTGGTCCTACGGCCCGGATCTTTTGAAAAGGTCCTATGTTAAAACATGTCCACAAGTGTGACGTACATATTTCCAACCGCACGCAATATCTTGTCCTTGTTACAAGGCTTACCTCACTCAATTTCTTATCTATCAGCTGTTCAAATACAGTAGATTATAACAAACCCTCTCTGAAAGCATATCTTTATAATTTATTACGCTTGTCTATTTGTAAACAATTCGTATGATTCAAAATGTATGTTGCCCACTCATGCTAATGTTAATAGGCTAATATATTTATAAATATTTTCTGCTAACTATTTAGTATGGTAAAAGAAGTCACCTATGATTTCAGTGCTTATAAATTGCAAATTTATATTTATTAATGCTTATTGTTTTGAAGCAGATCATTCAGTTACATGCTGTCCAATGTAATTGTAATATTTCCTTTTAAAATATTTACATTTTTTCATAATTTGTATTGAACGTTTTTCTGATTGCAATTATTGGAAGATATCTTGTTATTGTAACCTTGAATAAGAGACATTTGTTTACTTGAACTGTTTACGTCCGTTCATAAGTTCAAACATTCAATATTTACATTTCTTTGTGAGAAACTAGTTTATGCTTTCTCTATCGCTCTTGCTATTAGTATAGCATATTTTGTTAGTGTATTTAAAGAGCCTTATTGTTATTGTAGATATAATTCAATTCTACAAAATGGCCAAATCACTAAGGGTAATCACTGCTAAGAAGGAAGCTCTATTTTCCCAGATCCAATCTATTTATGATCTCACGCAAAAGATTTCTGATAAAGCGATCATGCAGGAATTAATGATCCGAGCTCCCTCTGTCGCTAGCATTAAACAAGAATTTTTAGACACATTGGACTTATTCAATAAACTCTCGTTGGAAAAAGATAACGATTTTATTCCCAATTTCTCAACTTCGGCTGTGGTTAATGATCTTGTTTCTCGCATAAATTACACTGTTGCTTCAATAGAAGCGAAACAGGCTGCTAGGCAAAAAACCGAAGCTAGCTCTTCACTCTCGTCACAAATCCCACTGCGACTTCCAAAATTGGAACTCAAACATTTCACGGGTGATCCATTTGAATGGATTTCTTTCAAAAATCTCTTTGACTCTACCATACATAAAAATACATCTCTCAATGCTGTCACCAAACTACAGTATTTGCTCAGTGTACTCTCAGGTGAACCATTAAAATTAATTAACTCTTTACCTATTTCGGAAGTTAATTATCAAGTCGCGTATGACCTTCTTATGGAGAGATATCATTTTCCAAGACGATTAATGTCAATTCATCTCAATAGAATTCTCGACTTGCCGAATATCAATTACACTACTAACCAAATGCGTAACTTTGTTACAAGTTACACAGAGAACACCCAAGCCTTGAAGGGGCTACAAATTGATATCACGAGTAACAATCCCTTATTGACAGCGATGATTTTACGCAAGCTGGATTCGACTATACTGAAGAAGCTTTAACAATCACGGGATAACACGTCGACCCTGGCAACACCTGCGGAAATTATCAACTTCCTCTCACAAAAATGTAGTGAACTTGAACACGCGACACTACATTCCTTTTCAACTCTCAACGCTAACTCATTACCTTCAAACTCACCTCAAATTTCAAAGGGAAAACCGTTAATGTATAAGACTCAGGTTAACCGAAAGGGGACTTCGCTGGTGACTTGTAACTCTGTCAATGACTATTAATAATATCATAATATCTATTCCTGCCTTAAGTTTAAGGTCAAATCTCCGACAGAGCGTTTGAAGATCGCGAAGTCGTATAGTAGATGTATTTCATGTTTGGGCGCTCACAGTGTGAAGTTTTGTAAATCCAATTCGACTTGTTTTCAATGTAAAAGGAAACATCACACTCTTCTCCATTTCGACAACGATCACCTGCCTCAGCATACACCATTAAAGTCCTCTCTTTCCCAGGACCAAGGTTTAACAGAAGTTGTTCAGTCACCTATTAGTATGACTTCTCAGACGACTAATCCTGCCTCACAAAGTACAACTGTGCTCCTGGGCACACTTTTAGTAAAACTCTCCTCTCCTACCGGGACGACTTATGTTTTCCGGGCTCTGGTGGACTCAGGAAGCCAATCCTCATTTATTTCAGAGCAAGTAGCTCAACTAATGTGTGTAACTCGAACAAGAAGTAATCAAAACATTGTTGGACTTTCTCAAACCCTTACTCGCTCAAGGGGCATGACCTCTTTAGGGGTGCACACTCTCGATGGCACAGTAATAACTGCCAAACATAATTTTCTCATTCTCGACAAAATTTGCATCGATTTACCTCGTACTCACATTGACGTTAAAGTACTAAATAAGGTACAATCTTATACGCTTGCCGACCCTACTTTTCATTTGCCAAGTCGCATTGATATTCTTCTGGGCGGCGCTCTTTTTCCCTTAATATTGACTCCAACTACGCATTCTCTCGGCTCTAATATGCCGTGCCTGAAAGGCACTCACTTTGGATTCATGGTTATGGGAGAAGCTCCATGTCTGCCTACCTGTGAAAGGGAATCTAGTGCTAGTATGTCCACCACATTACTCACTGTGAATGACTTGGAACTGCACAATTCTCTGCAAAAATTCTGGCAACATGAAGAAGTGCCCTTAACCTCAAAACTCTCACCACATGATCAAGCATGTGAAGCTCATTATGTCGCTACTCATACACGCGACAGTTCAGGTCGTTACTGTGTCCGACTTCCTTTCAAACAAGATAAACCTCCTCTCGGAACTTCTCGCGGGAACGCGGAAGTACGATTAAAATCTCTCGAACAAAAGTTCAACTCTAAGCCTCGCTTCAAGCAACTTTATGCAGAATTCATGTCTGACTATTTGACTTCTGGACACATGATACTTGCCCAAAACACTCAGCTCAGTTCACCTCACTACTTCTTACCTCATCATGGGGTTCTAAAGGAATCCAGCACCACTACTCGCCTTCGAACAGTCTTTGATGCCAGTGCAAAAACATCCAACGGTTTCTCTCTCAACGACAACCTGTGGACAGGACAGAAAATGCAGACCAACATTTGTGATCTGTTACTCATGTTTCGCTATCATAATGTGGTTTTTACTAGCGATATACGTCAGATGTATCGTCAGATCAAAGTCCACCCTGATGATCTACCTTATCAGCTGATCCTATGGAGGGACAATGTCGATCAACCTATTTCCACTTATCAATTGACCACAGTAACCTATGGACTTAGTTGTTCACCTTACCTGGCGATAAGAACTCTTCATCAGCTCGCCTCCGATGAAGGTGCTTCATTCCCTCAGGCTGCCGAAGTACTATTAAATGTCAGTTTTAAAAAGTAACAATGTTGAAACTACGAACATCAGTTTAGATATAAAATTATAAGTTCTGAGGCAATTAGAAGTAGGTGTTACGTACTTTTCTTTAAATTAAAGATAATTTAAAAAGACAGTGTAAATGCTTCAGAGAGGGACTCCTTATCGGCCAACCTTTGTCTCTTACAAGGTTCGGTACGCCCAGTTCCTTTCGAATCGTCGGTTAAACGACATCTCTCCCGTCACTCTCGACGTGACGTAGTTTTTGTGTGTTCTAAATGAGGCTCGGTTTAGACCATTTCTCTCTCTTTGTTTCTCCTGTCAAGTGGCGAAGGTACTCTTAACATTAATAGTGACATTTTGAATATAAGTGATTTCTTTAAGTTCAACAGGTAATTGATAAGTGCGGGAAAGGGTGCACCCGAATAACTGTCCGAAAAGTGGTGGTACTTCGCCCAGTGAGGTATGTACAAAACGTCAATTTCATTCATTTAATTATTTAAGGTCCTCCGGAAATCAATGTTGCCGTTATATGGCAAAATATTTAACAGTAGGATTATTAAATATTTAAATCCAATTACAAATAAATACAAAAAAATAATAAACAAATAAGAGACATATTATAGTCTAAGCATATTACATACTATCAAATGAATATTTCCCTGACATGATGTAATTGTTTAACCCTGTACAGAGTGATTTGTTTGGTGCTGCACACCTGCAAACTGCATCTACAGTGCAAAACAGGCTATTAATATACTTTATTTCTATTTATAAGAATTTGACATATTGTTATATTTTCCACAGAGTCACAAGTCTTAGTTTTGTTTGTTTTTTCGATGCAAAAATTGGGTTGAACAATAATAACAGTAAAGAAGTTTGAAGGAAATTTGTTTTTATATTCTTGAATTTTGTAGTCCATTACGTTCGGTGAATCTTATTTGTTGTGTAGGTGGCAACACTGAATTAGCTACAAACAGGTTATTACCAGTGAAGGTCACGAATAAGTGAACAATATTAAGTTGCGTATACTATTGTAATATTAATGTGATTATTATTATATTAAAAAGATAATGTCTCTTTACTACTCTCATTAACTTTAATAAACTCTATGACCCAAGTTAAAATTATATCTTTTTCTCTTAGAACTCGTTCGTGAAGGTCACATTGTCCTCACTATTTAAAACTACTTGGTCTCTAAAAAGACCTTCTTCCTGAGTTTCAAATTCACATGTTGATGCCAGGGTTCGTAATGTAGTCACATAAACTAAATTAAAGCAACTAGAAGCTGATGGTATTATATCTAAAGTTGAAGACACACCTGTGTGGGTTAGTAATCTAGTGATAATAGAGAAGAAGGACGGAAGTCTACGCCTTTGTCTAAGGACCTTAATAAAGTTATAATTAGAGAGCCAGCGCTACTTCCTTCAGTTTAGGATGTGAGTGCACAGTTATCAGGAAATTCAGCCTTTTCTGTGTTAGATCTAAAAGATGGGTTTTATAATATTGAATTGGATAAGGCTTCTGCAGATCTTTGTGACTTTGCTACACCATTTGGAGTGTATACATTTTTAAGGCTACCGTTTGGAGTATCTGTAGCCCCTGAAGAGTTTCAAAAAATTAATATGAGGAATTTTGGTGACATTCCTAACGTAATAACATATTTTGATGATTTATTGATAAAAGCAAAATGTCAGAAGGAACATGATAAAACAATGAAAGCTGTTTTAGATAGAGCACGTCAGTTTAACGTAAAATTTAATGCTTCAAAGACTCAATTTCGTATTAATGAAGTTAAGTTTTGGGGATTTGTATTTAATATTGATGGTATGAAAATAGATCCCTCTAGAGTTGAAGCTATAAATCAAGTTAAAATACCTACTTGTAACAAAGAGCTATTGAGACTTCATGGACTTCTAAATTATCTTAGAGCTTTTATTCCTAATTTTGCTGAGATTACAGCACCTTTCAGATAACTGATGAAAAAGAATGTTGAATGGCTATGGACGAAACATCATACTGATTTATTGAATAAAATAAAGTTGCTTATCACTGAGGCTCCAATTCTTAGCTGTTTTGATCCAACAAAAGAAATTACAATAGAGTGTGATGCATCTAAACATGCATTAGGATGTTGTATATTACAGGAGAACAAGCCAGTGGCTTATGCATCGAGAGCTTTGAATAATGCAGAAGTAAATTACGCTCAGATAGAGAAAGAACTCCTAAGTCTTGTATATGCAACTCAAAAGTTCCATCTTTATATTTATGGATGAACTGTTAGTGTTAGAACAGATCACCGTCCATTAGTATCTCTTCTTAAGAAAAGGATTTCACAAATTGGATCCAATAGACTACAAAGAATGGCTCTTAAGCTAGTGAAATATGATCTTAATTTGTTTCACATTCCTGGAAAAGAAATGTATATTTCTGATCTATTGTCTCGTGACTGCGAAAATAGTTCACCAGAAGATTCTGATACAGGCAAATTCTTATCTGATACAATTCATATGATAGCATCTAATGCAGCTATTTTGCAAATAAATGAAGCTAAAAAAGATAAATTTATTAAAGAAACACAGAGTGACCCTATATTGCAAAATCTCAAGATGCCGAGGTTGGAGATGGCACCACAAGTGTTGTTCTGTTAGCTGGAGAATTTTTAAAACAAGTCAAACCATATGTGGAAGAGGGTGTTCATCCTCAAATCATCATTAAAGCTATTCGTAAAGCATTACAACTTTCCATAGAGAAAATTGACAGTTTAGCTGTAAAGATTGAGAAAAGCAATGCTGTAGAACACAGAGCATTGTAGGAGAAATGTGCAGCTACGGCACTTAGCTCAAAACTAATTCATCAACAAAAAGACTTCTTTTCCAAAATGGTTGTTGATGCAGTAATGTCGTTGGATGATTTACTGCCACTAAACATGATTGGAATCAAACAAGTATAAGGTGGAGCCTTTGAGGACTCACTTCTTGTAGCTGGAGTTGCATTTAAGAAAACTTTTTCATATGCTGGGTTTGAAATGCAACCAAAGTCTTACAAGAACCCAAAGATAGCTCTTCTAAACATTGAGCTGGAATTGAAAGCAGAACGAGATAATGCTGAAGTATGAGTTGAGAGTGTGAAGGAATATCAAAAAGTTGTGGATGCTGAATTCTTTACGACAAATTTAATAAGATTGAGTTGTATAACTTGGAAGGAAGATGTTGTGTAGGTGGCAACACTGAATTAGCTACAAACAGGTTATTACCAGTGAAGGTCTCGAATAAGTGAACATTATTAAGTTGCGTGTACTATTGTAATGTTTATGTGATTATTATTATTATATTAAAAAGATAATATCTCTTTACTACTTGGTGTATTAATTATTTTAATTGGAACTACATACAGAACATTATTAATCACTTAAAACAATAGTTTATGACTATCCGAACAAATTTAGTAAATTTGTTAAAACTTACTGAGACAGAACGTTTTCGATCGCTATGTGCCGATCTTCATCAGTGTATTCTGCTTGGAGATATTGGGTCAAGCGGTGACAGTTTTAAAGGTAGGTTTTCGATAGTATCAAATAGTATGTGTGATTTGTATTGTGTTTGTTTGTTTAGTATGTGTGTTTTTATAATTACTAAATAGTTTTAAATTATTAAGTTATGGACTATTTGAAATAAACAATTTAAGGAGTCAATTTTGAAAACTATTTCTAAAAATAATATGAGTGTTTTCAGATTCACTCATATTATGACTTATTACGCCAAAGAACAGTCATTATTAATTACATTTTTGTTTCGACCTATCCTTTCCATTTCTATTATTCATGTATTTTTTGTTTGTTTATTATTCTGTTATGTTATAGGATAGTTTTGCCACAACATATATTTTATACAATTTGTAATTGTAGTTTAAATAAAAATTATCAGGTTAAAAAATTAAAATGTTAAAAATTTTAAATCTTATATCAATATAACAAAAGTTATAACCTTTTTTTTTACCATGGACTTGAATTTTCTGTAAGAACTAATATTAAATCCTTGTATCTTTAAAATGCTGCTATGTAATAAGAATGTCAATAACTTTAGAAAATAGTCATTCAAGAATAGAAATACAATATTTATATAAAAGTGAATTAAAAAAACATTGAACAATAGAAAAAAAACACATTTTAACTATCAAAACATTTTCCACAGCACAATCCATTTGAATATAAGAAAGAAATAATCCTTGTAAACCAAAAATATAATAAAATGTTTTTTAAAATATTTACCTACGGCAAGGCAAAGTTCACCAAGCATTCCATCTGGATTTGCAGTCGGTGTCTGTGTTAGCCCTGTCAGTATTAGCACATTACTGTTCTTCAATGCCGCTTGATCCATTGGCCTAGTAATGAAAAACTTTCAATTAATTTATCTAGGTAGGTATTACAAGATGTATTATGATTTTTATAATTTCAGAGTGCATGTACTTATATTAACTAAAAACATAAAATGTGTTTTTATAATTGCTCCAAAATATTGGCATTCTTATAAGATACAATATGTTAAACCAAACCTGACAATAAAATTAAAACTCCCGAGGGCAAATATAAAAGTAATCATAATGAAATTGGTTATCAAAATTCTTAACACAAAGATAAAATCACCCTACCATTCAACAAAGGAAGGATTACTATAAGGTTGCTGTTTTCAACTATATACAATTTAACATAAAATATATATGGTATTCTAAGTGAAATAAAAACTGTTGGTAAAGGCAAAGTAAGAATATTTGCTGCCGATATAATCCTGTATCAGCCTTCAAAGAGAACAGACATCAGTACAATTGCAGTAATGAAAATTGAATGAGGCTTGAAAGATGTTCACGAAACAGTACAGCATCTCTTCACTGTGAAGGAACTATGATTTTGTTCTGAACTCTGGTAGACATAAATAATCTACGAGTCAAGATACAAAGTAGTTGTAAATACATGGACAATGAACAGAGTCAAAGGTAATATAGCAGCAAAATAACCATTCATCTAAGAATTGTTAAAAAATTCTTCAAGAATCTCTCAGAAGGAAGGAATGCTACAAACCAGACATTTATGAAACCTGTTATAATATAAAGAGATACCCTATATAAAGTTGAAAATGCACAAAATAGTCCTCTCAATTAATAGCTAGAGTAATAAAAACTACATTAACAGTGCCATAACACATTGATTTTGGAAACATCTAAATTTTCAGAGACAGTAAGGAATTGGAATGAATCTCAGCAATTAAACTGAGCTTTGCCTTGAACTTTGATGGGCATAGACCCCCTCAAATCAGTAACATCTATAAACAATAACATCTACCACTTGGAATAAGTCATGGGTATTTAAAGTGATTTACAATACAAGTCAAGTAGAAGATTCAGCCATGTACATGCCCTCTAATTGAATCATCTTGGAGCTAGACCCTAAAATGGAATAACCAATTGTATGCTATAAATACCGCTATTTAGCCCAAATGAAATACAGTAAAATACATTCAATTATATAATAATATTAACTTAAGAGTTTAAAAAAACATTAAGAGGGCTGTATGGGGATATTTTTGCCAACCCTATTGTTTCTCGCTTGCGCCACCAGCGTTTCATCCAAAATCCATTTTTAAATGTGACCTGAGAGAAATGATTCGCAAACAATAATATTGAGGACTAAAAGATAAGACTTGTTTACATTGTTAGTATTTAAATAATAATTATGATAATACTGTGTCAAGCACAATAAAATTGTCAGCAGAGAGGGGATGTTGCTGGCTTGTCCTACCAACATTAAAAACAGAATACATTGAAACTGTGACTGCAATAACATTGCTCAGGACATTAATAGCCAAAAGATGTTTTTCACTTACATCAGCAGCATTAAAAATAGAAACTAAATTCAAAATTTGACAAAAAATTGCTTGTAGAAAATTTCCCTGAAAATAAGGAAGAGAAGAGTTACATAGTCATTACTGGCAGCTATTACTGTTTTATGAATAGCCGAACAACAGGAAGTGAACTATATTTGTTTTATTACACATGCAATTGAGTTAAAGCCATTAAATACCAAAACAATCTTGATTTTAAAAGTAAAATAGCAAAAAATCAATACAACTTAGTTGAAGCAGTTAGTGTTATTCGTGAGAAAAGAAAAATACTCTACCTGTGTTCAGCTTAGAATCATGAATAAATCACAGTCAGACACCAATATTGTCAAGAAGCAGGTTTACATTTAGACCAATTACATTGTTCTACTTACAGCTAAAATATTTATAACATTTTTTATCTGTATTTGCCATTCCTAGTTTTGACCACTTGCCATGTTTAAAGGAGATTCCACCAATTTAGTAGACAAGTCTTTTCTAAAGTCTACAACCCCTTTGTCAATGCCTTATTTATCTTAACTTAAAAAACTTATATGTCAAACTTAATTTCTCTTTCTTTTTTTTATCTGAGTTTTAAATTTACATTTCCATATCTAAGATTTCATTATAATTACTGTATGGCATTATCATTGCAGCCTTGTCCATGTCTTTGCAGGTTAATTATTTTACTTACGATTTTCTTATTTTCCCTCATGTTTTGATAAAATTTCTAAAATATTAACCTGTTTTTCCTGCTGCAATTGTATATTTGTTTCACAGATGAGTTGTTTTCCTTTAAAATAGACGTTTGGCTTGATATGTAATTTTTCTAGATTCTTTAAACCTAGTTTTAAAGGTAATAGGTATTATATGGAGGCCACTATTGTTTGAGTTTTTTTTTTTGACAGGACCTAAAAAGACTAAATATTTATACAGAACAAACTTAATTTGACTTACTGTGAAAATTACAAGTCATTATAACAAGCAGTCCTTGTTTTTTGCGTCTGAAAAGGAAGCAACATCAGCGAGAATTAAGTTGAACACTTTACAGCAATTCCAGATCACCCCAAACCGCCAAATATCCAATGCTGAGGCAACACCCTCCCGTTATTAATTTTCTTTTTTGTAAACAAACTCTTGTAAACCTCGACGATTTTACTATCTCTTTACAGTTCTTATTATATATTTATAATAACCTAACCTAACCACCGCAGCACGCTGTATAACAGAGGCCTCCGTAAAATACCTAAGTACTGTTTTAAGGTTTCTACTCATTTGTCCTATGTCATTTCACATATGCATTTTCTTTTATATACTCCATCCTGTTCAAATTTTAAAACAACCATAGAATAGGTCTGTTTCACAACGATACTTCAGTATAGAGACAAGAATAATAAGTAAAAACATGCTCTAATTATCTTCCTCTATGAATACTAAAAAAAGTTAACATACTGACATTCAATGGAACAACATTCAAGCACTGTTAAGTTTGACTTGATTATATATATTATTTTGTTACAAAATTTATCATGACATACTTTAATCATAATTAAACAATAATTGAAAATATTTACACAGATAAATATAAGAATAATAAATTGATAAATAATGACAAAAAGCCTATCTCAGATTTACTACTCCACTGTTTAATAATTAATAATAAGGTGTAATTGTAAGATATATTAATTTAATGTTTAATTTTGAGAATATTGATTAACTTGTATAGTATTAAGATTTTACTTATAACAGATTTTCTAGCTAGACCCTTTTGATGTTGACATATGTATTATGTTGATATTGGGTTGGGTCGGTATTGGGTGAGAAATAGGGACTTTTGTTATCTAAGAATATCTGTGTGTGTGTGTGTGTGTATATATATATATATATATATATATATATATATATATATATATATATTCAGCTAGAATCTCTGAAGATGGTATCTAGTAAATGTACTGTATATAAAGTGTTAATTTATAGTTAGTAAATTTATTTTGAAAAACTTGTAGTTATTGGGTTTTTTGTGTTTTAACTAATTTATATTCGACATTTTCTCAAGAGAATAAACAATTCCCTAATAGGGATAGTTTTGTTGGACTTGGTTCACTATAAATATTTTTTAATGAACATAATAAAAGAATTTATATCTCTATAATATATTTCTTTTATTATAAAAAGAAAGGTATAGCAATATCTTTCCATCTTCTTTTATTCCTCTATATTTTTTCATTACAGTAACAGTTTCAACATTTTTTTGTTTATAATTATTTTTTAGTTGAATTGTAGTGCTTTGAAATATAATATCAATTTTCTTGTAATGAAGTTGTTTTCAAACACCTCTTAACTAATTCAATTAGAAATAAAAAAGGTCTCTTGACTGGTACACAAGTTTGCAAAGTGCACTTATTCACACAAATTTGTTGAACAAGACAAGAAATTCTATACAAATGTTTTTTCTAAATTTTTGTTGTTGTTTTAAAGATTCATTTGTATAACTTTATAAATCTCTATAATTTCCTAAATTAATTATATTTATAAAACTTAAATATAGTTTCAAACCTTAAAATATGATACAGTATTTTGAAATATATCTTGTCAGAATTCTCTAAGCAAAAATAATCCGTGTAACTGATAATAGAGAAAAACATTTCTAAAGGGATGTTTAGACAAGCAACATTTTCATGGGAATGGGCTTCTGGTAATATTTCCAATAATATATTTATAATAAATTAGAAATAATAATATTCAACCACAACAGAATGGCGGATTTGTTTGTAATTTTCAGTAATTTATAGGCACTTTTTTTTAAATTAAAAAGTTGTATTACAAACTTTAGAATTTTAATACTTTATAAACTGTACAATATTGCTGATAACCTAAAGTTATTTTTTGGAAAGTTTTGCGTTTTTATATAGTTTTGTTAAAAAGTTGTAACAATTTATATTTTATGCGCGCGTAAGCGACAGAATCCGCCTGATCGAATCAGTAAGAAAAAACGGAAAATTATATTAAATATATTCAAATATATATATATATATATATATATATATATATATAGTGTAAACTCCCGATTATCCGTGGGCGGATTAACCGGTATGCAGATTATCCGGGGTCTGCCATTGTTTTACATATATCCAATTTTTATTCCAATCAGATTCATGTGTTTAAATTTCCAAACGGTGAATTACGATGTAAATACATATAAGGCTTAACCCCTTACTGGTTTGTGACGACTATACGCGACACGAGCTGAATGCTGAAAAATGGCTGCTGCCGTGTATACACGTCACGTCAATGGCCTGGTCGTATTTATTCCGTTTATGCCGCGTTTGCTCGACAAAGTTCATCCGAATGCCGCTAGATCGTGTGCATATATCTTCAAGCAAAAATATTTTGTAATATGGTACTATTTTTACCAATGTTTTTTTCGATTCAAGACGTTTGAATTGTCAGTTGCCAACGGTCAACCTGCTGTGCATTTGTGCTTGTCTATTCGTTTGCTATATTGTTTCATAGTGTTATTTATGCAATTTAATTATTTTATGTATAGTGTAGTTAGCGTTTGAAGTTATTTATAGTAATATTGATATTTCTGTTTACTTTTTCAAGAGAGATATTTCTTGAACTTTGGCTTTAGGTTATTTATAGGTTATAAAGGTATTCATACATTCTATAAAATGGATGAATTTTTGAGTGACAGACAATTGCATGAATTGTTAGAAAGTGCTTCTGATAGTGATTCAGAAGATGAAATAGATGATTTAGGGGAGGAAATTGAGATAGAAGACAATGCTCCTCTAGTATTAGGCCCTCAGGTGCAAAATCCAAACCCAGTAAATGCAGCTGCTGTCCTTCCAAATCTAAATAGCCTTGTTTGGGAAAACTACCACTCTGCTGGAAAAAAATTAACTGAAAAAGTTTTCACTGGAGATCCAGGAATAAAGGTAACGATACAAAATCATAATGATCCATATGAACTATTCAAGTTATTTATCATAGATGAGTTGGTTGATATTATTGTGCAACAAACTAATAAATATGCGGAACAATTTTTAGCCAATCGTCCTCTTCTACGCTTTTCTAGATTTCATGCTTGGAAAGAAACAAACACCGACGAAATATTTATTTTATTGGCTGTGTATGTGCTGCTAGGTCTTATTTGGAAACCTGAAGTAGGAAAATATTATACAAACAAAAAATTGTTTTCCACCCCTGGTTTTACAAACCTCATACCTCATAATAGATTAAAACTTTTGAACCGTTTCCTACACTTTGTGGACAACACTACCCCAGTCATGGAAAATAAAAAAATGTTGAAAATAAAGCCAGTTTTTTATTACATTACAAAAAAGTTTAGCGAAGTATATGTTCCTAGTCGCAATGTCTCAGTAGATGAAAGCCTATTCTTGTGGAAAGGGCAGTTGAGTTTCTTACAGTACATAAAAATCAAAAGAGCACGATTTGGAATTAAATCGTATATACTATCTGAGGCTAAAACAGATTATATTTGGAAGGTAATAGTTTACACCGGAAAGGAAACTGAAATAGCCCAAAATACGCAACACCCTCATACAGTCAATGTAGTTCTGAAAGTAATGGAAGGTTTACTTGATCAAGGTTACTGTGTGTATACAGACAATTTTTATACCAGTCCAGAACTAGCACTTCTTCTAACTAGTAAAAAAACCGATGTTGTTGGAACTGTCCGAAGCAATAGAAAAGGTTTGCCAAAAGATGCTGTAAAACGAAAATTATCAAAAAATGAGTCACTTGCTGTTGTTGAAAAAGAAGGGAGTTATGTCAAGTGGGCTGACAAAAGGGACGTTCACCTTTTATCAACTAGACATGAAATTAGCTATGTTCCGGTTATAAGAAGAGGAAAAGAAGTTGTAATACCTGAAATAGTTCATGACTATAACAAAAATATGGGCGGCATCGACAGGGTCGACCAGATGTTGTCTGCCTATCCTATGGAACGTAAACGGCAGAAAATATGGTACAAAAAGGAGTTTCGGCATTTGGTAAATATGTGCATTTTCAATGCACATGTATTACACCAAGAATCTGGGGGTTCAATGACTTCTCTCCAATTTAGAGAAAATCTTGTAGAGCAAATTGTCTCAAAGCATCTGGACGAATCAAATAAACCAAAGAAAGGAAGACCCTCCGCTGAAGATGATCCACTATGTTTACTGCAAAGGCATTTTCCTCATTTTGTACCTTCCACAGAAAAAAGAAAAAATGCCATGAGGAGGTGTTCTGTGTGTTCCAAGCATAACATACAGTGTGAGTCACGTTATCAGTGTAATGAGTGCGACGTGGCACTTTGCGTTTCACCATGCTTTAAAATATTCCACACACAGAAAAACTTCTAAAATATGTAAAATTGTAGACTTGTGATGTACAGTTTTAGCCTAGTGTTTTTTTCTTTTTTTCTAGTATTAGTGAATATATGGATATGTAGAACTGAAATTCTGTAAAAAACGTCAAAATGTAGGTAAATTTCACTTTCTTCCATAAAAATAATTTTTTTAAATTTTGATTTTATGTTTAATAGTTGTGTAATATTATAACAAATAAAAATAAGTAATAAAAAAATAAGCACTTTTGGGTTGTTAGAGTGAAATTTAAATCGACCGTTAAGGGGTTAATAGAAGTTAAGATAAAGGGAATAGATATGTAAATATGTACGTACTAATTTTTACATTGAAAGGGAAGCACATCGACGCGGGCCAGCGAAATAAAAGGGGCGAGCAGACTACTGTATATAAGAGACAATGACAAAATGCTTGGACGCCCGAAAACCTAATGTGTATCATAAGATTGTAAACAAATGTCAGCTAATCTCGGCTATAAATAGTCTAGGACGTGACATATGCATTATCCATGTCTGTCATATACATTATCGATCTTTATGGCTTTGTGACACACGTGACACAAGTAAACACGTGACAAAATGGTTCTCAAAAAACTTAAAACGCACATTAAAGCTAAACCAATGCTCACAAAAAAACAGACGAAAGTGACAGATTGTTTTGTTAAAAAGTGAAAGTATTATGTGTAAAGGAAATTACATATGTACATACATACTTACTTTTGACATATACTTATGTACGTATTGTTAATAGTTAGACATATAAATGTACATGTTATAATCCGTCAAATACATCGACATTTTAAACTATTTTCTGTATTTATTTTGTCCTCTGAAGATTATTTGTGAATTAAATTAACTGAAGTCATTATTTGTGTAACTTATGGTATAATAATCGATTATCAATAGTTTTGCGTATTCTTTGTTCATAGCGGATTATCCGGGGAATTCGTTATCCGGCATTGCCGGGCCACCCTATTCCGCGGATAATCGGGAGTTTACTGTAAATATATTGATATTTTACGTTATTCATAGTTTTTCCGTTGCACTGACTTTATGAAGTTAATATATTACTATTGCAAGTAATTTTATCCACCATTAAGTGCAATGATTTTACCTTGTGTGATGAGGCACCTTTTGGTAACTTGACCATTGGCCATTGACCATTCAAAAACATTACGTGGTTTTGACTCAAGAGGAAACGTGTATGACGTCAACAAGTACCAACACCACGGACCGAACATCCACACCAGAAAAATTGAGAAAAAGTAATCAATGATTCGAAAATGTTCAAGTGACCGAAATGTGCCTCATCACACAAGGTAAAATCATTGCACTTAATGGTGGATAAAATTACTTACAATAGTAATATATTAACTTCATAAAGTCAGTGCAACGGAAAAACAATGGATAACGTAAAATATCAAAATTTGAACACCTACCAAGGTAAACAACTGTACCATATACAAAAGTATATATCAAGAAAAATTTATTTATTTACATTATCTACAATTAAATTAAGATTATCTGCAATATCATACGCATAATAACACTACAAATTTTCACGATTTAATCGTCAACTGTTTATACATAGAGCAAGCTTGTTTGTGCATGTCAGCGAGAGCGGCGAATGTCGCATGCGTATTACTGGTTTCAAAAATTTAAATAAAATTAAATTGTATTAAGAAATAAAATGAATAAAGATGACAACATTAACTTTATCATGATTTATTCAACTTAATTTTCTTTAATTAATACATATATTATAATATATATATATATATATATATATACAGTACAGTCTCACTAATCCGGACTTGATGGGACCGGACCCGGTCCGGATCAACGAAAGTCCGGATTAGACGGAAAAAGCCAAACAAATGCATACAATATGTGTTTTAGGTGGGAAAACATATTGAAATTGTAGTTTTAGTGAAATTGAGGCCTAAATATAGCTTACAGTACAGTATTTCATAGCTTATGTAGCAAAAAATCCTATAATTATAACAGAAAAGTCATGACATAAATAAATATCTAAGCACCTTTCTCGTTGAATAAAAGTATTCACATAAAGTTATTTACACTATACTGTATAAACGCACAAAAAACTCAAACAAAAATGAAACTGAAACAAAAACAAACTTTAAAAAACTTAGTGAAAAAAGTCCGTAATGTTCTTTTGTTTTAACGATGAATGACGTCGTTTCACAGTACGATCTCGTAGGCGTTTCAAGGTCAGTAGCTCCGCAGTTGACGTATCACTTTGTTTCTCAAAGTAAGTCATCAACCCCTCCAGCATTGCAGCCGCCTCATCATGAGTTAGGCTGACAGGTTCGTCTGTGTAGTCTTCCTCTTCCGAGCTGTCATTTTCTGCGTTTGCAGTGCACACCGCGACGATTTCGTCCTCGTTGAGCACTTGATGACCAATGTCATTATCACTGATAATCCACTCGGAAATATCAGTGTCTTTCAACTCGGCACAACCCTCCAATTGTTGAAAAATCTGAACAAATTCATTGTCGTCATTAGTAGGTTGACTGTCAGATTTTCCACTTTCCTGTGGCATTTCAGGCCACAATTTTTTCCAGCTTTTTTGTAGTGTAGACGGTTGAATTTCCTCCCACGATTCTGCAGCCATATAAATGACATCCTTTATAGTCACTTTTTTAAGATTTTCAATAAATTTTGTAGCTGGATCTGCTTCTTGTTGTTCCAAAAGCGATAAAATTAACTTTTTCCTATATCGCCGTTTTATCGCTTCGATCACGCCCTGATCCATCGGCTGAATGAGAGCCGTTACGTTAGGAGGAAGAAATTTAACAAAAATGTCACCATGACGCAATTCTTCTTCATTTGGGTGGCATGGGGCATTATCAATTAGTAAAACCGCTTTTCGAGGGAGTTTTTTCTCTTTTAAAAACTTTTCTGTTGTTGGAACAAAGTTTTCAAAAAACCAGTCCTTAAAAATTTGACTGTTCATCCACGCTGATTTTTGGAACTTGTATTGGGCCGGTAGAACACTTAAATTTACATTTTTAAAAACCCTAGGCTTTGCGGATTTCCCTATCACCAAAAGTGGAAATTTTAGATCGCCAGAAGCATTACTGCAGGGCAGCAAAGTCATACGTTCTTTCTTAACTTTATGGCCTTTTGCTACTGAATCTAATTTGGAAGCTAAAGTTTTTTTTGGGAACATTTTATAATTTAATCCAGTTTCGTCAGCGTTGAACACCTGACAAGGTTGTAAGTTTTCATCTCTGAGAAACTTGCCAAATTTGTCTTTGAATTTTTCACTTGCATCACTGTCACCTGACAAAATTTCACCACTTATTCCGAGTTGACGGATGCCGTGTCGTTCCTTCCACCGTGACAGCCATCCCACACTGGCAGTAAAATTAGGGTCTCCTTTTAACTTTTCATTCAGTTTCAGCGCGATCGTTTGCAAATTTACACCCGATAAAGGAACACCCTGTTCCCGTTGTTGGCAAAACCAAACATACAAAGCATCATCTAGGGTTTCATTTTTTGGTTTTTTTAAAGTGCTTCTGCCGCCTAAACTGTCTTTACTAACCATTTTTGCACAAAAATCTTCAATTTCCTGTCGCTTTTTTTTCCAATCGGAAACAGTTTGTTTTCCCACACCTAACTCTTTTGCAATTTTAATAAGCGATTCACCTCCATCAATACGAACCAAAGCTTGGAGTTTTTGTTCCATTGTCACTGTCACTGACTTACGTTTAGTCGCCATTTTCACTGAACACTGAACGAGACGTAAATAAAAAACACAGATCAATATCGCACTAGAATTAAATGACAACTGAGCAGATATCTTGCGAGAAGCAGGAAAAGTGGCATCTGTCCGACAAAACAACTGACCTGACGCAGACGGATAGACTGTTTATCCGTTTAGTCAGCGGTCCTTTATCTTTTGTTTATCGCAAGATGTCTCTGATGTCACGTACGTTGTAGTGTTGGGTGATCTAATTTGTATATATTTTTTCAAAGAAGTTTTTTCTACTTTAGTAGGCAAAAGAAACAAACAAGTGGTACACCTATTTCATATTTTAATGAATAAATTATATTATTTGAGTATTAAAGTAGGAAAACCCCTTTGAAAAATAACAAATATAGACGTATAAAAATAAATATTTTTGTGGACAGCAGACTGATTGTGCACTGTAAAATACTATAACTAAACAAAACTTTTGGGCCGTCCGGATTAGCCGGAGGTCCGGATCATCGGAGACCGGATTAGCGAGACTGTACTGTATATGACAATGATATTTTTTGAATAATTTAATATATTTTTATATAGATTTAATATAATTTTTTGTTTTTTCTTACTGATTCGATCAGGCGGATTCTGTCACTTACGCGCGCATAAAATATAACAACTTTTAAACACAAAATTATAAAAAAACGCAAAATTTTCCAAAAAATAACTTTAGGTTATCAGCGATAATGTACAATTTATAAAGTAATAAAATTCTAAAGTTTGTAACACAACTTTTTAATTTAAAAAAAAGTGCCTATAAATTACTGAAAATTACAAACAAATCCGCCATTCTGTTGTGGTTGAATATTATTATTTCTAATTTATACCTTCATTTAGTACATTATCAAAAGAGGTTCCAGTCAAAATTTCAAACTAATATACCCAAAAACAGCCGAGATATGACGATTTAGACTTAAAATTCCACTAAATTTAGAAAATATAAAAAATGACAACCTTCGTTATTTTAAATATGTTCCGATGGGGTAATTTGCGGTAACTTTGTACAGAAAAATTCTCAAGTCATATACTTTCGATTAAAATTAGTTTGATTCGGTCTATAATGCTAAACACTCCAAGCAAATTCAATGTAGATCACAGGTTTTGTTTACAATTTAGGATAATATACGGAAGAATATTTATAAAATAAGAAATAATTAGTATTATTTCAAAACTAAAAAGTAAGTAAAATTATTTAATATAAATGTATATAACACATTGCAATAAAAACTAGTAAATTGTATATTTCTAACAAAATTAATTACTATACATAGGATATTGCTTTTATTCCTTAAATAATAAAAATTTATATTTAAAGTTGGTTATTTTCATTACTTAGGTAACTTTATACAGAAAAATTCTCAAGTCATATACTTTCGATTAAAATTAGTTTGATCCGCTAATGACAACCTTGTCACTATTTCGTTTTCTATATCGTTTTTTGGGGGTGAGCTGCACGCCTATTAATGATAGTAGAGTTTCAATACAATGTGTTAGTAACAACAAATAAAAAATATGTCTTGTATGTTGAGTATGATAATTTTCTTCTATTCCTAGGATTGCTACATTGAATCTTTAACAATTTAATATGAGAATGCTAGATACTATCAAACTATGAATACTAACAAAACTATGATACTAAACATGGAATTGTACAACTTAGCAGAAACTTAGAATGTTATAAATATATGTCTTACTTTGGATGAGTTGTAAGGGTAGAAGAACCGCTCACGTATGCTATTTTTTCATGAACAGAACTAATTATCCAATTACTGCTTCCTAAACAATATCCAGAACTCACTGGGGTAACTCGAAGGGATCCATACACATCCTACAGATATAATTTTCTTTAATACATCTTGATTAGAAATACACAAGTGTTAAATAAATTTATACTTAAATTTCAATAATTCTATATACCTACATGTGTATGACACATGGTTCCCTACCTGCAATGGATTAAAAAGTAGGATTTGAGGGATTCACACAAAAATATTTAAAAATAGGGTCAAGAATTATGTCCTTCATGGTACTGTATAAAACTCACCAACTTTCCAAAGCTAGGAAACCCTGAAAAAAGTGTTATATGTGCAACATCTTATATTTTATATTCTTTGAGTTTTTTATGTTAAAGGCAACTGTACCGATCTATCAACCTTAATTATTTGGACAAAAGAGACTTGAAAGTGAAATGATCAGCCCATTTTAATAATCCTAATCTTGACAAAATAATAATATACCTTATCTATAAATGTAAAAGATGTACTGTACATTTCAAACATTATTTAACACATTCATTACCAAGCTGGAAATTGGAATTTTGTGTGGTGGCCAATTTTTTTTTATTGTTTTATTTAGTTATATAGTGCTCAAAATAAGTAAATATAATATTTACAAACTTTTATTATTATGTACTTAGGAATTATGGTATCTAATATCCATCACGCGATATAGCGTGATTGGCCATACATAATGTGATTTTGGCCCATATGGCCAAAACACGCGATATCGCGTGATATATAATTCAAAAAGAGTACATAGTTTACAAATAAAAGCCATTTAAACGTATTAATTGTAATGACTATAACTAGCTGACATTTATATTTAGGTAAAATTTGAAAATCTCACTCTAGATTGTAATTCACTTATACATTCAAAATTTACAAAATGGTTTCAAAATGTAAAAAAATTTAGCATTGCAATCATGCAATTACAAAAACCAATCAAAACATAATGGTGGAGCACCTGGGCAGTTTTTACACTCAGTTGTGGTTTTTATCCTCTTTTTATATCAGTTTTTGCAATCTTTTCTAGAAGTTGCATTTACTGTTTCGCCGGTGCTGTGACATCGCGGTTTGGCTTTTTGAATTTTAGTTAGCTTGTGTTGAACTCCGTCTCCTAGTGTCTTCTGTGTTGTTTGTGGGTCGGAATCTAATAATAACTCTTCCACCTCTGATTTTTAAAAAAATGTTTTTTTGGACGATCCGGCATTTAACTGTGCCTTTCGAGGGTCCTGGTTGGTCACTCATAATTATAAAATCAAAAACAACACTCAAATAATTAAAAACCGTACTTCAAAACGCTAAATCAAGGAATAACTAAACAAAATTATGTTACCTTTTTTGAACACTACCACTGTGTGCACTGGCTGAAAAAGAACAAAACAAAATGGCTGGTGGCCGTCCCCACTACAGAAAGGTCAATCCCTTCCCTAGTGGCCAATATAAGTATTACGCACAATTTTGCTGTGGCCGCTATAATAATTCACTTAGAATTTGGATAGCAACTGCCACAGCACTGCAGTCGCGTGATCGGCCATCCGGTAAGATCTGACATCACGCGATAGCGCGTGATTGGCAATGAACGTGTTAAAGAACTCTGTGATAAGTAGAGTGTACAGGAGCAAGTTCTATATATTTTAAAAACAATAAAAGTATTGGTACATGGTTATTTTATACTCAATCTTCATAGTGCACACATAAGTACAAGTGTTTTGTGCTATTAGTTATCTTTCATTTTGAGGCCAAGTTGTTACACTTGATATTTAACAAATGACCAGAGATGCAATAAAGAAGTTTATATATTGACAAAAATATATCTAAGAATTAATTAATATTGAAAAATAAAATTGTGTTATAGCCAGAGACAGTAAGAATTGGTTGGAAGCCAATACATGATAAGATCCAACAGTGTGAATGTTTTCAGTTAAGAAAACCTGTGTTGGAACAAAAAAGCAGTATCGATGCAGTCAACAAACAATAGTTAACAGAGAAAAGATTTTAGTACGATTAAGGTTTTTGTTGCAGTATCAATATGATTCCTTTATAAAATTGTTTTTGAAACCTAAAAAGCAACAAAAAAAGAATATTTTATTTCTGGACTTATCCAGAAATCTTAATTTCTACAAGAATAATACCAACTTGACTATTTACAAATGGTACTAGCAATATTTGTCATTTAAAATATTTAATTTTTATTTTTTTAATTATAAATAAATGAAACCTCTTAAACCACAAAAAAAACGTTTTCTTAATGTCATGAAGAACATTTTTATTACAAAGCAATCATCTTCAGAGGAAATTACTATTTTAAGAAGTTTAATTTATTTATAATAAAAAAATTATAGTACAGTTGCTCCAAATTATTTTAAACACTTTATTTGAGGTCTATTTTTTAATAATGATTTCTGTCAGATACTTAAGTTTATTTGCAGCAGCTAGATTTTCTAAGACTTAGCAGAGGGCTCTCTCCAGTGACTTACTTTAACAAACCTTCAAGTTGAGATAAAAAAAAGACATCATTTTGATAATAGAATATTCTGCAATCATTTGTCTTAACAAGAAATGTATCATTTTGTAGTTATTTTATTAAAAAATATGGGAACTGCTGCACTTCCACAAATCACTTTATGAATTAATTCATTGGTCTACCTGTTTCTCTAGGCACTGCACAGCATAGAAAATTCAATTCATTTGCTCCAATATACCAAGTGTGATAAAAAAATATAGTGAATGAATTCTTATAGCAGCAACTGCTGACGCTACATCCATATGATAATTTGCCTAGTAGTGTGATATGTTAAGACATGCGCGACAAGTTTCAACATGCTGGAGATTGTCAGACAACTGCCAGAGCTGCTAAAGTGAGGGAGTGTTTATCATATCTGTCGCACATCATGAATTTCGAACATTAACATTAAGTTTTGATTTATGAACCTACAGACCACATATACAGAAGACATACTATATAAAAACATCATACACGCAGATCAAGAGAAAATGCGTGTAACGTCAACAAATACCAACATCACGGACCGAACATCTACACCAGAAAAATATCAGTGATTCGACAATGGTCAAGTGACCGAAAGGTGCCTCATCACACAGGGTAAAATCATTGCACTTAATGGTGGATAAAATTATTTACAATAGTAATATATTAACTTCATATATATATATATATATATATATATATATATATTTGTAGTTATGCAACACTGTATATATATTGTAACATTTATAGAATGGGCTATATAATATTATTTAAGAATTGGAAAATAAATTAGAAATAACTCATACAAAATTTAAACAGAAATTCATTAAGATATTGGTTAGGTTAAATGAAACTTAAATTCTGGTAAAAGCCTAGGAATTGTAAACAAGGTTTTTGAACTGGAAATTTGTTATATCAAATAACCTAACACATAAATTAAAATAAGATAATCTAATAATGGTTATGTGTAAACAAATTTGTAAACTGTAATAACATAAGGCCTAAGAAATTACTTGAAGGAGAAAGTGAACACGTTTGTAAACAAAAGAAAATTGAAGGTTATGTTCTTTGAATCCAGTCAAAACACACACATTTCGAAATATTTACAAAAGTAAAACACAAAGACACTTCACACACTAATAATATTAATAAAATAAACACTGGAAGATTTGTTAAGAATAGGAAAATTAAAACAGTAAGTTTCAACCAAAGTTAACAAGATTAAAACTGGTGAAAATAGTTCGTTGACATTAACAGCTGTAAAAACATGTGTGAAAGTCTAGTGGAAAGAAATCGAACTAAATTATAACCCATGTGTGTTTTTTTTGAAGAAGAAAGCCGCCATATTTGTAAGATTTTTAAAAGAAAATAGAAGGACGCGTAGTTAGAGTTGAGTGGATTCTAGCGTGGGTGACGCTACGAGAGGAAGCAGACCTTGCTGACCAGTCAAAATTCTATTTTTTTGGAAAGAGTTCGTCTAAATTATACAGTTTTGTGAGTAAACTTGGCCAGATTAAACAGGAATAAGAAAATTGAAAGAGTTAATACAGTGAAAATATAATTTGAAAGAACTAAAACGGATTTAAGTGTGTGAATTGTTTAAATTGGAGAGAACGGGAATTTACGTAAGCGACCAGCAAAATTTTGATATTTATTAATTTGAGTAATAGCGCTATAAAAATAACTTTAATGGACTTTTAAGATAATAGAGAAGTTTAAATTTGTATATTAGGATATCTTGTAGTTAATTAATAGTAAGAAATAAATCCAGTTCAAATAGTTTGGCCTTTTTGCAATTTCAAAATTTAATATTGTTTGTTCAAAATTTATTTAATTAACCTAAGAATTTCTAAAAATATAGCCCATACTATAACCCCGAGATATCAAGAGATCTTAAACTAGCCAAGGGTATTAAAATGTTGTAACTAAAAAATTAAAGGAAAATAAGAATTTAAGTATATTGTGTTAAAACTTGTTAAGTTCTAAAATTTTGTTTTGTGTATTGTTTAATGTTGAGATGAAATTGTAATAATAAATGTTTTGAATTGTTCTTGAGTAGTTTTTTGGTTTTTGTGTTTTAACTAGAAATAAAATATCTTCATTTAAATAAAATATTTAATAATATAAAACCTGTTGTATAGCGTCTTTAAAAAATTATGTAATATTTGGCGCAACAACGTGGGAGCTCGATAAAATAAGAGATAAAATATATTTAGAGAGATTTTGAAATAAAATTAATTTAGAACTTTTTATATGAAAAACATTTGAACTGGAAATAGATTTAGAAAAATTTTGTAAAATTAAACACTGAGTTGAAGAGTCAAGGCTAGGTTTATAGTATATATAAAAATTGTTTAATTTTGTATAATAAGTTACTTACAGCTAAAAAAAGAAAAAATATAGGCGAGCTGGTAGTTGTAGGGGACTAGGAAAAAGGGACAATTTTGGAAATGAAAGAAATAAAAATGGAAGGCACAGATATGCCAATAGGAAACATTGAAGTAGAAGAAGATAGGGGACTACCTATGCAAACCCAACAAAAAAAATGGGGAAATGATGAGAATGAAGATTTGAGGGTAATGATGAGAACTCTAATAAAAATTAATGCAAACTTCTTAAAAGAAATGAAGGAGGATTCGGAATCCATAAAAGAGGAACTTAGGGAGGAAAATAGGAAAATGATGGAGGACATGAGGCGACAGTGGAGGACAGAGAATAATGATGTAGTAGAGGATGTGAGAAGAGACTTAGAGGAGAAAGATAGAGAATTAGAGGAGGAGATTAAGGAAAATTTTGAGGAAACAAATGAAATAATAGCTGATGTGGTAGAAATTAATGAAAAAGAGATAGAGAAAGTAGAAAATATAACAAAGCAAAACAGGGAAGAGTTAAGAGTTTTAAATAGGGAGATAGGGAAAGTGAAGAAAAACACAGAAGAGTTAGGAGAGTTAAAATTAAGAAATGAAGTAGGAAAGATGGAGGTACTGCAAATAAAAAATTTAACAATTCAAACCGCAACTAATAAGAAAATTGAAAAGATTAATAAAATGAAAATGGTAATAGGAGAAAGAGGAGGAGTTAAATATCCGTCTCAATGCTTAGTGGTACAAAGCTTATTGAGAGAAATGATCATAGGTACGGATATGTTAAAGAATGTGGAGGCACAACTCGAGTTTGGAAAATGGGAAATGGAATTTAAATATGAGAGTAACACAGAAAATAGAACTTATGAAGCAGATGGGAGATACAATGGAGATGTAAACGGTGTTAAGGCCAGGACAGGCGTGGGGACAAGAAAAGAGCATGGTGCCCACAGTCAATTGGAAAACTAAGACAATCAGAAACCCAGGAATAGAAATTAATAGAGGAAACAAGTTTACAGGCATTAATAGACACAGGCAGTTATATGACATGTATCAAGGAGAAGTCGAGAGAAAGGAAAATAACAAAGGATAATAAGATGGAAACAACAGGAATGACTCAGGATATAAAAGTATTAGGAGAAGGAAGCGAATGTAGGAGGGATAGATAACAAATAAACCGGAAATGACAATAGACCAGAAATGACTTAATAATTAAACAAACACTTGAAAAAAAATAAAAAAAAGAAAAATAATAATAAAATAGGAAGGGAGATATTAAATATAGGTAAAGGAAGCAATATGAATAAACTCTAGGTGATTATGTGTATAAGAAAACGTTAGCAGGAGATAAGTTTTAAGGGATGGTAACTATATCTATGATAACTTATTAGAAACTTCGTCGAATAAAGATAAAATTATGTATATTTAAACTTCGTCGTATTGTAAGGAAGAATCTGCGTTGATAAATAATGGAACTTCGTCGTATATATTATATATTATAAAAGAAATATGAATCTATGATAATAAATATTAAAGCATCGTTGTAATAAAAATATGGTAATTGTGTATTTAAACTTCGTCGTATTGTAAGGGAGAATCTGCGTTGATATATATAAGTATTAAAACAAAATTTATATTCGTTGATATAGGGATAGTGTAATCGAAGGAACTATAGATATGATCAAATAGAGTATATGAAATTGCAACCTTTAAAAATATTAGATGTTAAACTTCATACAAAATAAACTGAAATGATATAAGAAAATAATTGAACTGGATGAGCATAACAATATAAAAAGGGGAAATATAATTTGGAAAAAGGGGAATTTGAAAATAAAATGAAATATATAAATAACGTCGATAATATGTGAAATAAAATAAAGGTCTACGTGAATAAGGGTGTTAATGATGTTGATGTCGTCGAAAATATGTTAAAATAAAATAAATGTCTACGTTAATAAGTGGAGGTAAGGTGAATTACCGTCATATATATATGTAACAAAGTATATAGTATAATAAAGAGTTTAAAAAAAAAAATAATAATAATAATAATAAAATAATAGTAATATGAAATTGGGGTTAAATTTAATATAGTTGTGTTCAGATAGAGTGATAGATTTATAACTGAAGTGAGGTTGAGGCAAGGTTAAAACAAATTAATTTTAATTGAAAAAAAAAATTTATGATGAATAGTTGGGAGGATGCGAAAAAAGAGATAGTAAATAGAATAATAAATAACAACATATAAAATTAATGAAATAGTATTATGCGAGTTTTAAACTAGTATAAACCATGTAAGACAAGTAGCTTGAAGTTTTCAGCTCAGTATTTGATTGGTAAAGAGTTAAGATAAAATTGTATTATAGAATTAAGTATAAATGGACGAAAGTGGACAGATGAAGGTATAAATGACTTTTAAGTGGACAATTATAAAAGTGGTAAAGACAATGGACAATAAGTTAGCCAAAGTGTTGAGGTATAACGTACTCAATAAAAATGTGTTCAGGTAGTTATTAAATAAAATGTACAAGTAGGAAATAAATGTAAATTTAAATTTAATTTAAAAAAAAAAAATATGTATATTTAAGCAAGCTTGTAAAATGTAAAAAAAATGTGTAATGTAGATATTAGGATTATTTTTTTGTTTAAATTAAATTAGGGGACATTGTAACATTTATAGAATGGGCTATATAATATTATTTAAGAATTGGAAATTAAATTAGAAATAACTCATACAAAATTTAAACAGAAATTCATTAAGATACTGGTTAGGTTAAATGAAACTTAAATTCTGGTAAAAGCCTAGGAATTGTAAACAAGGTTTTTGAACTGGAAATGTGTTAGGAAATTTGTTATATCAAATAACCTAACACATAAATTAAAATAAGATAATCTAATAATGGTTATGTGTAAACAAATTTGTAAACTGTAATAACATAAGGCCTAAGAAATTACTTGAAGGAGAAAGTGAACACGTTTGTAAACAAAAGAAAATTGAAGGTTATGTTCTTTGAATCCAGTCAAAACACACACATTTCGAAATATTTACAAAAGTAAAACACAAAGACACTTCACACACTAATAATATTAATAAAATAAACACTGGAAGATTTGTTAAGAATAGGAAAATTAAAACAGTAAGTTTCAACCAAAGTTAACAAGATTAAAACTGGTGAAAATAGTTCGTTGACATTAACAGCTGTAAAAACATGTGTGAAAGTCTAGTGGAAAGAAATCGAACTAAATTATAACCCATATGTGTTTTTTTTGAAGAAGAAAGCCGCCATATTTGTAAGATTTTTAAAAGAAAATAGAAGGACGCGTAGTTAGAGTTGAGTGGATTCTAGCGTGGGTGACGCTACGAGAGGAAGCAGACCTTGCTGACCAGTCAAAATTCTATTTTTTTGGAAAGAGTTCGTCTAAATTATACAGTTTTGTGAGTAAACTTGGCCAGATTAAACAGGAATAAGAAAATTGAAAGAGTTAATACAGTGAAAATATAATTCGAAAGAACTAAAACGGATTTAAGTGTGTGAATTGTTTAAATTGGAGAGAACGGGAATTTACGTAAGCGACCAGCAAAATTTTGATATTTATTAATTTGAGTAATAGCGCTATAAAAATAACTTTAATGGACTTTTAAGATAATAGAGAAGTTTAAATTTGTATATTAGGATATCTTGTAGTTAATTAATAGTAAGAAATAAATCCAGTTCAAATAGTTTGGCCTTTTTGCAATTTCAAAATTTAATATTGTTTGTTCAAAATTTATTTAATTAACCTAAGAATTTCTAAAAATATAGCCCATACTATAACCCCGAGATATCAAGAGATCTTAAACTAGCCAAGGGTATTAAAATGTTGTAACTAAAAAATTAAAGGAAAATAAGAATTTAAGTATATTGTGTTAAAACTTGTTAAGTTCTAAAATTTTGTTTTGTGTATTGTTTAATGTTGAGATGAAATTGTAATAATAAATGTTTTGAATTGTTCTTGAGTAGTTTTTTTGGTTTTGGTTATTAAATAGAAATAATATATCTTCATAAAATAGTAAAACCCCGTTGCGTCTCTTTAAAAATTATATTACAATATATATATATATATATATATATATATATATATATATATATATATATATATATATATATATATATAGTTTTTTTGGACTAGGAGACTGACAGACTTACCTTGGTAAGAGTCCACTCTGTAGTCTTGAAATAGAAACACATAAAAGCACTTAAACAATGATATATTTCAACCACACAGTGGTCTTTGTCAATCGAAGAGAAAACACAAAAAGAAATATGAGAGAATGAAATAAAATAATTGTAATCACAATTATCAATCTCTCTTATTTTATTTTATTTCATTCCCTCATATTTCTTTTTGTGTTTTCTCTTCGATTGACAAAGACCACTGTGTGGTTGAAATATATCATTGTTTAAGTGCTTTTATGTGTTTCTATTTCAAGACTACAGAGTGGACTCTTACCAAGGTAAGTCTGTCAGTCTCCTAGTCCAAAAAATCTAAATAATCTTTACCAACCAAAACTAACCTATAAATATATATATATATATATATATATATATATATATATATATATATATATATATATATATATGTATATTCCTTAAAACATTATTTTAGAAATAAAATTATTTTTTGTTATAAAAACAACTCTGAAAATTAAGTCTTTACCATCTTCTCATCATATCCTAACATCCTAACTCTTGACAGGCTGTTTCGAACTGCATTTGTGGTATATAATTGTTGCCAACTACGAGGTTTCAAACTTTCTGATAAAGGTGCAGGTAACAGATGAAGCATTTCTTTCCAATGAGTAGCCAAAACTGCTTTTGGTGTTTGTTCTATGTATTCCACCAACTCTTCTAAATACATCCTATAAAGATATTATGATTAAACATATAACTTTAAACCATCACAATCCAAATTAGATAATACTTGACAAAGACAGAGTCAACTTCGATTTTTTATAACTTATGTTATTTAAAATACATTCTAAGGAAAAAAGTTATTTTATATGTCATATATCATATTTTGTGTCTAAAATACAAACATGACGTCTACTTACCAATACATCCAAATTTCCATAAACCCAAAGTTTCATAATAAATCAGAACACTATATTATAATATGTAACTATATAGATATATAACAATATAGCTACAAAGAATCTAGTTAGGATAGATTTGGTTATAATACCAAAAATTAGGTCACCTTTGTAATCTAGTCATAAAATCTCAAAATATATAATGTAGTGAAGAACTACTTGATAAAGGAATGTACTTTAACAGTGAAGTGATTCGACAAAGGTCAAGAGACCAAAAGGTGCCTCATCACACAAGGTAAAAATTAATTGCACTTAGTGGTGAAACAATTGTTTACAATTAACAATAATAACTTTATAAAGACAGTGCAGTGGAAAAATAATGAACAACGTTAAATATCACATACACACACACACACACACACACACATACAAACACGTACACACACACACACACACACATACAAACACGTACACACACATCCACACATGTCAACATTAGACAAGAATTGCTTCATTGTAATAACAGTGGTGAAAACAATTGCAATTGTTGAACCAATTTCAGAACAAAGATTTTCTGATGTAAAAGTCCTTTTACATGTTTTATTTTCTCAATACTTAGAAGAGTGCTGTTGTCAAGATTTAACTGGCTCTGTTCACAAACTGATTAAACTGCAATAAAGCAAGCGTTTTGTATAGTTATTGTACAGTTTTGAAACAATGCTGCTAGATGAAACATGGAGAGGAAATTAAATTCGACACTCTTCAGACTAAAATCTAAAAATGTCTATTTTTTCAAATAACCTGTAGTTATAATCTTATGTAAAATATTATCAGAATGTTTAAACATTTATGAATATAAGTCCAACCACAAGTTAGTTATTAAGTATGTAAAAATAAAACTATGTTACGGTTGATTCTCAACCTTATTGGCAAACGCTGAAATTTCTACTCACCGTCCTATCTGAAGTGTTGGCTCTGTTGCATAAACAACACCATCAAATCCAGTACCTTCAGTAACAAATGGTAGTGCAAGCATTGACATATAGTTTGATATAAGGATAACATCAACTTCAGAGTAATCAATAAGTTTTGACAAAGGAAGACAAAATTCTGGTGCGGAATCAACAAATACACGCCCACCACATTCTTTCAACTCCTGAAATTATAAGAAAATTAAATAATCAAAAGGAATATGAAAACATGAGACTAATTAGGCTTGTTTTTCATACTACTATATATACACAATTTCACAAGAAGGTTTTTACACTTAAGAAAGTTTTAGTTTGACCTAAAAATACTAGAAAAACAAAAAAAAACTATAGAAAGTGAAACCTTGAACTTAGGTTTATCTTTAATTAAGGGTCATTCCGTGTCAAATCAACACACCTATTTTACCACACCCTTTCATATATTAATGAAATTTGGTACACCCAAAGTGGGGGTTGAGACTAAAAAAAATACTAAATTTCAAATTTTTATCTATAACGGTTTCCGAAAGTTTTCAAAAAACGGTCAAAATGTCGCTGCGGGAAAACGTTTAAATGGTCATAACTCCTCTCCTAATAAAGTAAGAATCATGGGAAAGGTGTCATTTTTTAGCTCTTTTTATGCCCTTTTTAATGATATATAACACATATAGGTTGTGAGAAAAAAAATATTTTAAAAATCAAAAATAAATTTTTGAATTTAAATATTTTTGAAAACACATTATTAAAAATTTTCAAAAAAATATATATAATAGGTCTTATTATCACTAATTTGTATACCAAGTTTAGTTATGGGATTGCAGTGGGTTCATAGTCAAAATAATTTTAAACCGAACCTGGCTTTAACTAGTTTTACGTATATTTGTATATAAAAACTTTTTATAATTATAATTAATGAAATCCAACCATTACCATTGCATATATTTCAAACACAGTGAAACTTAACATAAGGTCTACATGTGTTGGAGGTATTGTGATAACATTTCATTGGTTGTTAAAATTTCATCTTCGGATAGGACGTAAATTCTTCCTGTTGGAGTTGTTGGATTCACAGTACATAACACATCTGTGAATGGTAGCCATAATACATCTGGTATTCTTGGGTAGCTAAATGACGGAGAAGGTCCTTTGGGATGAAGGAAGGTAACTTTTAATTCATTTTCGTCTTCGTTTTTGTCCATTATATAAGCAAGCCACCAGTTAGAGTCATAGAAATTAAATGAATAATTACATAACATTAAAAAAATAGCAAAGGAAAATGGATACCATAAACACCTTATAAAAAACATACAATTACGATACTTATGTAACCATTACAGTCGGCAAAAGTAATTTTGTCTGTTGACCTTGATACTGTTACTTGAGAAGAAGTTGTTGATTCGGAAAATATTTTCACAGTTAACTTATTTCGGATTGAGGCAACAGGCATAAAGGTGTGGTATTGTTGAGTCCCCTTTATTGTGAGTGCTTCACTAAACCGATCTTTCAAAAAAATTTCTGCTGAGACATAATCTTCTTGCGTTCCATAATCAAAACTAATCCCAGGAATATATTCAACTGACCATTCGTAAAATTCACATGGAGTCAAGATTTGGTTTTGAAACGGTCTTTGTAAACTAGCTTTTGCTGCTAATCTTTTGACCGTGCCACCAAGTCCATCACTTGGTCCCTTACCGTGGGCAGTGGCAAAAAAATGCCACTCAGTCTCGATGCCAAAGTCGTCAATATGGTTACAAAGGTTTATAAAATTCTTCTTGTTCTTATATTGGGCTGCACACCCATCAGAAAAATATATGATCTTTTGCGGAACTTCTCCAAACTTCATGGTCAAAAAATGAACAAGCTTCTTTTGAAAACTGTACACGGCTACTGTGTTGTGTTCAAGACATTCTGAAATTATTACATAGTTTAAATGTTTGAGTTTAACACCTTCTCTGTAATATATTACAAAAGGATGAACTGTAGCCTGGTTACTAACCCAGTGATAACTTTGGGCTTCGTTTTGCACAACCATGCTATAGTTTTCTGCAAAATCTAGTGTTACAGCAAATTCAGATTCATTCAAGTTTTCCTTTACCTTGTTCAGGTATGAAGTTTGTTGTTTTGCAACAAAGTCATGTCTAATTAAAACCTCCAACTTGCTGCAAAACATGTCAATGAATTCATCTGATGGTTTCTCCAAAGTCTCTAAAGAACATCGGTCAACTGATATCCATTGTCTGAATGTCACTTTTTCAATTAGGTTTTCTTCGAATGATTTTTCAAGAATTTGTCTAACTAGTTCTCCTCCTGGACATGATGAGCATTCATTCATTAAACAGTCTATAAATGGTGGATTACATAACATCTTTGCCATGCAGTGCTTGTACGTCTGTAATTCATTGTTAGTTACTGTCCCCAGTTTTGCATTTTCAACCATTATTTTGACATTTTCATGCGCCGTACATACACATACTACATGGGTGCCAGTTGATCCAGCTAATACACAGTGCCTGGGTCGCAGCTCAGCAAATTTTGAAAAACTTATGTTAATAGAGGGAAATTCACTTTTAAATAGAGTATACGCCTCTTTGAGGTTGCATAAAATAAGTCTTTTTGAAACTTTGGTCTTGTTTCCACTTTCATCAACAATGGTGATACAGTCCTTCATTCCTGGCATAGCTCTACTAAGCTCATCATTTTCATAGAAGTCTCGGACATTTTGAATAACTTCTTTTGGCAAACTTTTACCAGGTTTAGGATTAGGGCTTTCTAAAATTCCTTTTTCTGTAAGTACTTTTTTTGATTGACGCACCATGTAGTTTGGAGCATTAAATTCACGCATTATTTTTCTGAGTCCCCAATCATTTGGAATACAAGTTAAAATCATTAACTTTTCTTTCTACTAGTTGCATTGGAAAACTGGGTTTTCAGATTTTGTAAAACAGAATTATTTAATTCTTGGCTGTCATCATCTGACTCAGAATCTGTTACTGATACAAAAAGCCTTTTTTTCAAAGCAGAATCTATCTTTTTTACCTTTTTAGCAGAATAAGATTTTGATTTAATTTTTTTATAATCAATAGGTGACTCACCAAGCTCATTTAGAGAAGTGTTGAGTGTCTCAACTACGTGTGATTCTGCCTGAAAACTGGGATCGTCATCTTCGGAATCAAAAGGGTCTTTGTCCTTGGGTTTGTTTGATTCTCTTTGACTTTCTTCATCCAAATCTTGTATAGTGTCAGTTTCTTGGATCTTGTTTGAAGCAATGTTTTCATTTTTAATTGCTGAAACCTCTTTCATGCATGTATCACAAATCTTTGATATCTTTGAAATTTCTGGGTAAAAACTACACATCCAGTCAGTGACAGTTCTTAATTTTTTTTTGTCCCTAACATAGTGATGAGGTTTTTTTAAAGGATTGCAACATTGTGCATTTGAAAATTTGCAATTGTCTGTCATTTTCCTAACTCATGAAAAACTGCTTTCCCTATTTCTGAAACAAAATAATATACACAATCAAAAACTACTAATTAATAAACTTTACACACACACTTCACAAGTTAATTAGGCCTAACACACTAATACACACTTTAATTAATAAACTTTAATGAAAAAAAAAAACTAGGAAGTAAGCCTACTCTACTAAAAATTATATGAAACACTTGGACTAATGATGTGTGCACCACTGACTTCAGCTGCAAACTGAACACAATCTGACGGTGAAGTGCTACTGGACATGAGCTTGTCTCAACTTGAAAAGCAAGTACAGACATGAAATTGTCTGTGGTGGGAACAAGAGTGAATATTGTGCAATAACAAGCTGAAAATGGTACTTCATAAACTTGCAATTACATGTAGGATGAAAATATAAATACAAAATGTAATATTTAAGAATACATTATTACTGTTTTTATATTTTCCATTTTTAGTTATTTTTATAAAATATTTTATAAAACAAATTTTATAAAATATTTTGATATTGTAAAAACCACCACTAATAAAACATAAGTTTGACTATGAACCCATTGCAATCCCATAACTAAACTTAGTATACAAATTAGTGATAATAAGACCTATTATATATATTTTTTTGAAAATTTTTTAAAATGTGTTTTCAAAAATATTTAAATTTAAAAATTTATTTTTGATTTTTAAAATATTTTTTTTTCTCACAACCTATGTGTTATATATCATTAAAAAGGGCATAAAAAGAGCTAAAAAATGACACCTTTCCCATGATTCTTACATTATTAGGAGAGGAGTTATGACCATTTAAACGTTTTCCCGCAGCGATATTTTGACCGTTTTTTGAAAACTTTACATGGCCGTATTTCGGAAACCGTTTGAGATATTAAGCTGAAAATTGGTATTTTTTTTATTCTTCATGAAGGTAACCTATATTCCAAATTTTATCATAATCTGAGATGGTGATGGAAAAAATCTCTTAAAAGTGTGTTGATTTGACACGGAATGACCCTTAAAAAGGAGTAAATATAAAAACTCTTATAACCATTAGTTAAATAAACTCAACAGATACAATTCAGAAAATAAGGTTATCTTTCTATAATGACATTGCGCTGACAATTATACCCCGTCTCAGGGTAAGTTGAGGCAAGCTAGGTAGCTGGGAGATTAGGAACTGCACGGCCGATGAATAGGTGGGGACTCCCCGGTGAGTATATCCCATTAGAGACGCATCACCAATTATTCCTCTTAAAAATGT
Organism: Prosapia bicincta; assembly: GCA_036971475.1. Taxonomy (NCBI): domain Eukaryota; kingdom Metazoa; phylum Arthropoda; class Insecta; order Hemiptera; family Cercopidae; genus Prosapia; species Prosapia bicincta. The sequence continues at coordinate 172,065,436 of JBAIZL010000005.1, read as the reverse complement.
TAATCTAATAAATACGCATTATATTATAAAACGTTGATACGGTTGTCTTAATTACTATTAAACAAACAATTGCCTTTTTGTCTCATGTTAATCGGCCAACTTTAAGGCGTCCCCGCCTATTCATCAGTTGAGCAGTTCCTAATCCCCCAGCTACCTGGCTTGCCTCAACTTACCCTGAAATGGGGTATAACAATAAGATTAGCAACTGAATCTTCACATCTATTTCTTGAAAATAAAATAGGAAAGGGCTCCATAATCAGACTTTATAGAATTTCTGTTCCTTAGTCAACAATAGTGTTGATATTGATTGCCATACAGTAACACGTACTTAAATGAGACTGGTTTTAAAATAGAAGCCTGACTAAATGGGAAACACTACATATTGTAATTTCCTATGTAATGACCTCATAAATGAGCAAGTTTCTACTGTACACATTGTAGCAATAGATGTTATTTTTTTCAATTAGAATTTATCTTTACTCTGCAACTTTTTTGTTATGTGTTATTCTCTCATTTCTCAATATTATCACTACTTTCTCTCAAATCTAACAATTAGTGCATTTTTGCAGTATATACCATTAAATTATAAAATTTCTGTTGTTAATAGAAAAACTAACTATAAATTTAAGAACATACTCCTTCAAGTTCCGGGTCAGAACAGTCTCTGGGCATCCAAGTTTGTAGATTGTTTAACCTAGGAGTGTAAACCAGAGGAAGAGGTAGGAAGTTTAAAACTGAATGAGCAGACAATCCACAGTCCAACATAATTGTATTCTCCTTAAAGGTTAGCACATGACAGGGTTTATTTGGGTGACTGCTTAAGCAATACTATAAAAAAAAGGTAAAAGATTATTCACACACTTTTTTGCTTAAGTACCAAATTAATAACTATCAATAGCACTATCATTACCTTAAATTAAATTATTTATTTTATTTCTATTTTAAACACAAAATGTAACCGAAAAGATCCTATTATAGCATTTATAAAACTTTTACATTAACTATAACTGATTTTATAATGCAATTTAATCCTTGTTTGCAGACTTTAATATTTGTGACGTAAATACAACTAACCCCAATGTCACAAATGTCTTTTTAGCCTTAATTTTTTATTGCTTACTTTATATATAATGTATTAAGTAACTTTTTTCAGTTTGTTATCAACAACATGTCTATTTTATAAATCAATGAAAGTATTTAGGATAGTAATTGATTGAAAAGATACTTTTTCTACTACTTTTTATATAAGCCATTGAAGCATACTTGAAATGGGAAAGATGTATGGCTGTCTTCCCTCAATTCTGTCCATGGAGTAGTTTTTACCATACAGTATATTCGAGATTTGACAAAGTTTTATACCCGTTATTTCAATCTAGTAATTTAAGTTTACATGATATAAGTGTAGCAATTTCACCACAAGAATTGTTAATACCAGTTGTACTAATGAAATGGAACCTGCCATTGTCATAATTTTTTCCAGTAATATGCTAGTTGTATCAAAGTTTGACTTACCAAATGCCAAACTGCCAGTAATATTTGATTCAGAGAAATTACCTTAAGGAATCACAATCAAGACTGTACTATTTGTCTCACTAACTTAAACTGATAACAATAATGAAAGCAAGCATTATGTGCCTCATGGAGTTACAATTTGCAATAACGCTACACCCGGTGCTTTAGCTTTAAAATGTATGACTCTTGAGGATGCTTTTAAGAAGACTTTCTTAACATTTGCCACATCTGAATACTTTGATTGACCTTCTTCACAAACTTTGTGTACTCCATAGGCCAGCCATCTAGCATGGACCATTTTAAATTAAAGAGCATTCATCGCATTAGATGCTTGTACCATTCATATATGAAGCTGCATCAGTTAAAAATAAAAGCACATTGTTAAGTTCGATACCCTCATACCACAGAGGACTCATATTATTGTTAAACACCTTTGAAATTGTAGAGTAATTGACCTTTTCAGTATTTCACTTGCAACAAAAATATTTGGGGTTGAGCTGGTTGGTCCTCGCCTTACCCCTGGATAGCGGTTAACAGTGAACTGAACGCTAGCATTAGCTTTCCGAAACGAAAGTCCCTTGAGTCAACAAGAATCTGATTAAAACAGTCCTTTTCAGGATTTTCAAGGTGTCTCTATTCGGAGACAAGAACATCCTAACCTATTGAAAGTCTTATTTAGGAAGGCTCAAGGACACAGTATACAGTTGATATGCAGAACTCATAACACTGACAAAAATATTATATTGAGAAGAAGAGGAGTGGGAATATTTTGCAGAGTAAAAGTTTGATGCCCAAACAAAACCTTTGCAAAAAAATCTACATACTGAGGTTCACGAAGGAAAACTAACCAATAACTAGGGCACGTTTCAATAGGTTCGACCTACAGGGAGAGACAGAAAATTCGAGCCCAAATCGATACTCAAAGCAATCCGAAAACTGAGTCAGACAATCGCCTAGTAATAATGCATTGGAATGCAAGATCTCTGCATAAAAAATCGAAGGAACTGAAGAGAATGTTGGAAGAGGAAAATGTTGTAATTGCCTGCATACAGGAAGCGTCAGCACACAAGATAAAAAATACCACATACAATTTGCTGGCTAGAAAATGTATAACGCTTCCCATGAATCATGAACTGGGGGAGGCTTGTTGACATTAATTAAAGATCGTATAATTGTGGAGAATTAAGTTAAATCAATGACAGAGAGGATTAAAGTCTCAAAATTCAAGATAGCGTTGACAATAACACTAACTTTCTTCTTAATACTTACATCCCAGGTCAAGGAATTGAATGTGACGACCTGAAACTTTTGTCTAATATAGATGAAAAATGTTAATTGTTGGAGATTTAAACAGTAAACACTGCACTTGGAATGAAGGCCCCAGTAATGTAAATGGCACAGTGCTGAGCTACTAGTTATTAATCAGTATCCTGTTACTACTAAACAAAAAAGGACAGACAATCTATCATTCTGCGTCAACAGGTACTCTCAGTATTATTGACCTCTCGTTGGCAACTCCTAACATTCAAAGAAAAGTGACAAAATGGTATGTAGGTGCCGATATGGGTATTGATCATTTTCCTATTTTCATTCACATTAACATGGGCAGCATCCAAAATAGAAACCATAGTGTAGTGCACAGCAAATTTAGGTTGAGCGAAGCTGTTTGGACCAAGTTTAAAGAAATGACCCGCATCTCTCAGCATCCCACGGATGACAAGATCTATGATAAAGAACATGATATTTTGGACGCAGCTGAAAAAAGTATTCCTAAAAAATTGAGTAAATACACACAAAAACATATAAATAACTAGTGGAATGATGAAATCAAACAACTCAGAAAAGATCGTACAACTGCGCGGAAAGCATGGAAAAAGTTTAGAACTCCGATCAATCGATCTATCTACATTAGATGCAACGCCATATTGCGTGAGTTATATTAGAAGCAAAGAAGAAGTCGTGGAGGGAGTCTGTGAACTTTATGAGCGTCAACACTCCTGCAAGCACAGTGTGGAAGAGGTTCTGGGCAACAAGTGGTGAAACATCAAAGCAAATTAACACCATAAGAAGGTCAGATTTTGAATTGCTAGTAACTGACAAGGATAAAGCAGAAGCTTTTGAACACTGCCTGTCCGAAAAATTGGAAAATAGGATTCCATGGTCAATGTACTTGAACAAAGAAGAGCAAATAAGGTTGTACTTGACTTGGAATAGGTGGCAGTCACTTGGAATAGCTGTGACTCCAGGAGAACCCAGATGATGCGTGTTTCTCGCCTAATGAGCTAAATAGCTGTATATCAAAATTGGAAAGTTCTGCCCCAGGTCAGGATGACATACATAATGAAATGCTGAAACATTGCTCTCCAGAAATATTGACAAGAATAACAGTCCTTTTTAACGGGATTTGGAAAAACGGAAATATTCCACAAAATAGAAAACTGTGCAAGTTATTCTTTATGAAGACCGGGAAAGGAATAACTAAAGTGCCTAGTAAATAGTAAATAAGCGATTATCATGGAGACGAGAAGAACAGTCTGTTAGATGCATTCCAATTTGGATTTCGGAAACAAAGAAGTACTACCGATACTTTGCTATACTTCACGGATTGCAATTATAAAGTATTTGAAAGAAAACAATCAACAGTTGCAGTAATGATAGATTTTGAAGCGGCATTTGACAAGGTGCCACAAACAACCGTGATTCTTCAATGAATGAAACTGGGGATTAGGGAAAGGATGCTACAATACATTAATAACTTCCTGCAAAACCGAACTATCTGGGCATCTGTTAATGGAAGCTAATTATCTTCTTACGTTGTGGTATGCCACAAGGAGGCATTGTCTGTTTGACACTGTTCAATATTGCATTGTATGGTCTAAGAAAATCCTTACCTGAGGAAATATGTTGCTGCATCGATGCACACAACAACACCATATGGGCTACTGATTCAAATCAAGAAAAGGCAGTGGGGTTAATTCAGAAAGCGCTCGATTGCATGGCAAATTAGTGCAAAAAATGGAATCTTAAAATGCCTGCTAAAAAAACAGAATGTTCATTTTTTTACCTCTAGCCATTTTTACTCCAAGCTTGAAGGTCGACAGAAAATTCTTAAAGCACAACCAAAACCCTAAACTTCTGGGCATAGTGTTATACCCAAAACTTAGATAGACAGCTCATGTTGACTGCATTCTTGAAACCTGTATGCTTAGAATAAATGCGCTAAAAGTTGTTTCCAGCTGCAAATGGGGTGCTGACACAACAACAATGAAAACGTTCTATTTAACATTTGTGCGATCCAATGCGACTTATGGCTCTGAGGTGTGGGGTGGAGCTGCTGTAACTCACCAGATACGACAGCTGCAAATCGGCAGCTCTCAGGCTCTGTTTGGGCTGTATGAAGACTACACCGATAGCAGCAATGGATATTGAACTTGGCATTGAACCTATTGAAGTATATATAGCAAGACAAATGTGGAATAAGATTCTGAAGATTATGTCATCAACTAGCGGTCATCCATTAGGAGCGATCCTATCAAGCGAGTACACAATCAGAAGCTCTTTTAGTTATCAAGTGAGAAAAATCTCATGACAATTACCTATCAATAGCCTGGAGCACATCCCTATTGTGTATAATGAATCTCCTTACAGATGGATAGGAGTCTCAATTGAAACAGATTTACCCAATAAATTGACAAAAGAGAGTCACCCTGAACCCTTATGCGCTGAATCCACAGCAATGCTCCACCAGAAATATTACGAGCACTTAAAAATCTTCACGGATGGATCATTTGATACGGAGAAGGAAAAATCAGGAGCGGACTACTTCAACCTGGAAACTTTAAAACATTTTTTTCGCAGCAGCCAATGCCCAGTCTAGCATGGACACTGAATTGCTAGCAATTAATGCCGCATTGGTAAGCTGTCAATCTATCTGCGAATCAGATATTTGTATTCTTACTGACTTGAAATCAGCCCTCCAACTTCTGGCGTTGCCATACACTACGTCATACTTCTTTAGAGTTACTGAATTGAGGAGGTTAATTGTGATGTTGCATGATGAAGGCAAAAGGTTAATCTTCCAATAGGTCCCTGCCCATTGCGGGTTGAGAGGGAACAAAGAAACTGATGAAGTAGCAAAATTGGCCTCAGCAATACAACCTGCTGACCGAGACATATACTCAATCTTATATTGCCAAAAGTCTGCAGAGCGATTTTTCAGGAGAAAGCGGACTGAAAAGTGGTCACGATGTCCTGTTGGTCGATCCCTATTTAACCTTTGGAAAGAACCGACAAAAGAAGACATGTATAGAGGGATCGAGAGAAATCTATGTACTTTCACTGCCAGAGCTAGGACTGAACACATTTTAACCCAGGCCTACTTTTACTGGTTAAATTTAACGGCATCACCAGAATGCGCCCTATGCCAAAGTGGAGAAGAAGACCTGAAGCACATCCTCATTAAATGATGTTATCTAAATCTGGCCAGGGACCTTTTAAGGGTAGAAGGTTTGGACATCAATGCCATACTCACAAACAAAAATTATTGGAGTTCTGCGATGACAATGTATCATGGACATTGGGCCATCGGCTACAATTGAAACTGGACGCCTGCTGGAAGAAGTAAGAGGTAACAAAAATATTTCTCCTGGTCTATCCATTTGTAATGTTCCAATCAGAAAGCTGGCAACACAGTGCCCCATGGCATCTGCGGTTTTGTCAATTGATACCAATATATTATTCCCATGCGTACCGTATCTCATTTTATCCATTATTTCTTTGTAGCATTGTGGTAAATAATTTTTTTGTAAAGTTGACTCATCCGGTATTTCTTTGTATGTATGTTTTTCAAAAATATACATAATTTTGGATGACTTAGTTTATATAAATGAATGTTTGCCAGTTGAAATACATCACACAGTTCTTTGCTGAAGTCAGAGAACCCTGGTGGATGTTGAAGCAACTAAAGGCAGCAAGAGTTGAATTGCGATTTTGCTTGATACACGCTGTAGGACATCCACATGTTTTGATATCACAAAACTATGGCTATATATTGCTTTAATTGGTCTGATACACTTGGTTTAATTTTAGGCTCCTTCAAAGAGGTATGGCTATGCTACTATACACTGCAAACCACCGAAAATGTCAACTGTTTCAAGATCCCATTCCATCCCCTCCTCCTGATGACAGCAAGTAACATTTCTTCCGCTATAAGTGATTTCTATTTGTTACCCATCTCATCTTCAATACGGAAAAAATATTTTTACAACCACAGTAACAAAATATTATGCCAAAATATTGCATAAATTATTTCAAAATATTGAAATAAGTTATTTTTGTTAATGTATTGTAGCAACACTGAGTGACATAGTCTCATAAAATAATATGGCAATACCATGATCTAGACCTAAACTCACAAAAATGATCTTGAAAAACAAACATTTGAAATAGAAATGTTCGAAAGACTTCAAAATATAAGAAAAACATAAAAGTTGGAATGTCCCAAAACCAAGGCTATATACTGCTTTAATTGGTCTGATCCACTTGGTTTAATTTTACACACTTTCAAAAAGATATTTATATGCTACTACTCATTGCAAACCATCAAAACTGTGAACTGTTTCAAGACCAAACTGTATCCCCTAGTAAACATATTTATCTGGCTAATGCAACATACTTTAATCATATTGCAATACAAATTTTACCAAATGTAAAAGTCTTCAGGAATAGAAAAAAAACTATAAGACTTGGAGCTGTATGGAGAAATAAAAAAATGTTCTATCTTTACAAACTGTCAAAATCCTATAAACTCGAGGTTATAACCCACAAAATAGGTGTCCTAAAGTAAGCTAACCTAAACAGTTGTGTGACTACATTTGAAAAAATTAATAGGAAACCTAGTTAAATTATAAAGTTGTAAGTATTGCAATATTATTTACATTGGAATACCCCACAAATACAAAATATTTTATAATATGTTTTAGGAGAGCGTTAAAACACAAATTTATGTAAATTCCAGCAGAAATTTGAAATATACATGTGAAATTATTATTACAGCTATTTTATAAACTAATTAAATGAGAAAGTTATAGTTATATTTTTTATCCATGACTTTAAAAACAAGTCCCAAAATTAAATATGTAAAAATAACTACAACCACTAAATTAACTACAGAATATAAAACGTTTCCTAACCATAAAACTTATAATATTTTTCTGAAATTATCCCTGATATGTATTAAAATATTTCTTACCAGCTTCATGATGGTTTACGAATATCCAATATTTTAAAGTATAAATAACAATTTATAAAAAAGATTAACACTACAAAACCCTTTTTGAATTTTTTTGTCTGCTCTGTAGCTCAGTGTATTTTCATACCGAACAACAAAGTATACTTTGTACACACTGATACACTCACTGTCAGAATATAGTACATCAAACGGACCAACTTTTCCCAACTTCAAACTACAAAAATTCCCTTTCTAATTCCCACTTCCCATATTCCTCCAGCCGGTTAATAATAATACTAATACTATGAATAAAGATGTAAATAAGATATTGATAAAAGTTGTAGTGTAGCATTGCTTGGTGATGGTAAATATTAAAAGGTTTGGATTAGTTTAGTTAATACAAGGTGGTTTAAACACGGAATAGAAGGTTCATAGCGAATTACGTAGTGAATGAAAAATATCGTATCGTTGATAACTTATAACTAAGGTTAGAATTGTAAATTATTATTAATTACATAGTACTCTATCTTTTCAAGAACATTCTGTAAAAGTAAAATGCAATAACTGAAACTAGTTATAATTTATTCTTAATCGGGTACTAAACAAATATGTATCTCGGTATATACAATAAAACTACTGTACTTCAATTTTAGAAATAGGGTTTGTCATATTCAGTTAAAGTTTTGGTAAATTGATTATTATTAGGTAGATAGAGAGATATATTATTAGTTATGTAAGTATGTCTTGGTTGAAAATTTAAAACAATATAAAAGCTCCTTGCCCTTGATTCTACTTACCTATAAACATAAACAATAGCCTGAAATTGAAAAATATTTTCCCACTGAATGTTTGTAACTAAACTAGAGTTGATAAGCAGGTTCAGATTTACTTATTTGAATTTCGTTGTTTGCGTTAAAAAAAGGGTTATTGTGGAGTTTCCTGAACCAGGCCTATATTTGCATGAGACATTCAAAAACATGTAAAAAGGCTGTTTTCATTGAAATTTTTTTTTTAGGCGTGGAAACATTATTTTTTAACCAAAAGAAGGTACACATTATGATAGAGATAAAAGGACAAAGTAGTAACATGAGTTTCCTTCCATATCAGTAAGAGATAGTTGCTTGTAATCATCTTGAATTTGCCAATTAAACTATAAGTAATTATTGCATAACTGAGTATATACTTTAGAGCCTATGTGCTGATGCTTTTCGAAACAATTGTTTCATTTACAAAGCTAACTGTCTTCACAGGTACTTATTGTAAGAGAGCACTTACTTAACTACTTATAGTAAGAGATAAGTGTCTAGAAGGTTTATGTCAGATAAACTTATCCTTTGAAAAGTGCATATTTTATTTCCCTCTACTGGATGGTTACAGTGATATTTCGAGGAGGGGTGGCATGAGCTCGAAGCGGGAATTATTTTTATTTTGCGGGTAGTGCTTGAATTCAAGTGATAAGTGTATTGCGAAAGTGCTTGGAATTTGTTAAATAATTTGCATAAATTGAGGGTGTATAAAGCATTATTGTTCTCAGAAACATACAAAATATAGAAATTTTCAACTCCTAGCAATAACTACTGTGACTAGCTCATTATTTTTTGTTTTCCACCTATATACAGACTTAGTTGCAATTACAGCTAGGATTCAGGTAAGTATTTTGATTTGCCTAATGAGAAGGTTTGGGTGTATTCTATTAACAATTATATCTATTGGCAGAAGACACTGATGAAGATCGGCCCATAGCGATCGAAAATGTTCTGTCTCAGTAAGTTTTAACAAATTTACTAAATTCAAAGTTCGGATAGTCATAAACTATTGTTTAAGTGATTAATAATTATATCTAGTAAAAATTTAGAGTGTCAATTTAAAGATTTGTGTCATACCCAGAAAATGTACTGAATGGCACTATTAATGTTATTGTAACAATTAAACACCGATTTCAATTAGCTATGGGTTTATTTTATGTGTCAAGTTTTATTATTATTTTTTTAAAACCATAATTATCCTAAATGGATACTTGTCTATTTAGCTCACAAACTACACAAAGCTATGTAGAAATATAGTTTAATGAAATATAATTTTGTTTTATTAGAAACTTTCAGTTTTTACAGAGTGCTCATAACTATATTATGTATGGCAATTTCATCTTATGAACAAAGCTCTTGATGAGTTCAGTGTTTACTTTAATTAAGATATATTTTACCATATATTTTGTTAATAACCAAACCTATCATAACTAGAATATCTGTAGGCTATGTTGTAAAATAGTTCTTATTTTAACATTATGTAAAATTGTGTTCGTCATAAAGAAAAACATTTACTTAACAATTTAGTTTATATATGTTGGGACATTTAGTTATGTTCAAATTTTTCCTAATTGTAACTACTATTTCTTTTTCATATGATTAAAATCATTTTTGTTTCTTGTTTAAAACATGTGAATTTAAAATAAAATGGAAATGTGAGGGGCCTCATATTTGGTCAAGTATTATGTTTAATTTACCACTGAAAATAATGTAATACAAAGATTCAAGTTACTTCCCAAATTTTATTACTAGTGATCACATAATTTCATACAACTTTTTCAACAATTTTCATTTAATTTATATGCCTATAGACAAACTAAAAATATACAACAGCTATAAATTGAAGTTAGTTGTTATAATCATCTTGAATTCACTGAATAAATCATTAGTAATTATTTGAATAACTGGGTGAAAACTATTAATTTACTGACACATTTCGAAACTGTTGTATATTGACAAAGTTAACCCGCTATAAATGTATTTTATTATTGTTAGGTTCAAAAAAAAAGTAATGCAGACAGAACTAAAATCGAGAAGTAATGTTACTATAATTACATGATTAATATTACATAATATTGCCATAATTGCACCACTGTATGAAAAGATATGAAGGAAACACCTGTATTTTACAAAGTATCTCCTATATTGATGACAATCACAAAGTTAAGACTGATTATTTGGTTTAACTCGTTTATTTGAAATTAATTTTTAAAAATATTATTCAATTCCATCTTCATATAAGTTACTAGTTTTTCACTAAAAACACTTGAACATAATATATAAGTATATTACACTTGCCTGTAGTTGCACTTTCTATTTTGATTATTGAAGAGGGCATTTTGGGAGATGTGTCCCATTATCAACTCAGACCATAACTGACCTTTTGGTTTTAGGTTAGGGGGGGGTAGTATAGGGATATTAGGTGTATCTTTAAAGAGTATTAACTTTTCTTTTTTTAATGTAGCAAAATTAACTATTATTATTTTAAAATAACCAAATCTATTGTAACCGCATAAAATGTAGCAATACTTTAACGGATCTGATATTTGATATGATGTATCAAATAACAGTAATTTTCCAATAATTAATTTATAAAGAGTGTCACTAAACACTTTTAAATGTTTATAAACTTGCCTATGGTAGCACTTACTTGTATTTGTTGAGGACGCCCGTTTTTGGAGATGTGTCCCTTTGTCAACTCAGACCGTAATTGATCTCAAGGTTTACGTGGTTAAGGTGGGGGTGGGATATTATGATGGTGTTGTAAATTTTGTTGTTGGGTTTTAATTGTTTATTGAGAGTGTTGTGTGTGGAGTAACCTATTTTGTAGTTGTATTTTTGTAGTGTGTTGGTTAGATTGTGGGTTTTGGATGATCTGTATGGTATTGATAAGTATTTTATGGGATTGTCCTGTTGTGTGTTTGTATTTGGGTTATTAAACTACACCCTACGCATATACTCAATACACAATTATATTACAACTCGCACGCATTTTTTGACATCATAACTCCTAATACTCACAAATACACCCACACCACCATAATATCCCACCCCCACCCTAACCACGTAAACCTTGAGATCATTTACGGTCTGAGTTGATAAAGGGACACATCTCCCGAAACGGCCGTCCTCAACAAACACAAGTAAGTGCTACTATAGGCAAGTGTATAAACATTTAAAAGTGTTTAGTGATAACTAGTACCTCACGTGAAGATGGCATCAACAAATATTATAAAGAGTGTGTTTGTAAAGTGAGATCATGTTAACATGCCAATATTTATTACAACTTTCAATCACTATGAATGATTTACATCATTTAAAATAGTTTTATCTTTCTTTAAAATATATTGCTTAATAACATATGTGAAAAGGAACAAAATAAAAAGTGGTGTGAAAACTTGAAGTAAACTTGGTGTAATATCATTTACTGTGACATCAATATATGTACCTGGAATCTATTAAAACTACATTTCCTAAATCCAAGAACCAGTATTGAAATATGTATATAATGATTACAAACTTCTTTACAAAATAGAAAGAAAAATAATTGTAAGTTAGTAGTTTTTTCAATGCATTGGTTTGGAGTTGCATCATTAGGCAAGTCCATTTCTCAGTTTTTAATATCAGAGTGACAAGTCAGTTCTGTGAAAAAGTTTCACATTAAGTTTTATTAAAACCATCAAGATCTAGTCCTCAATTACAGTGTACAGTAACTACTTAATAATAATCATGGCCAGTAGATCTTCCATAAAGAACTCTTTTTCTGTAAGAAAATTAAAATCTTGATTTTGTAGTCCATTACGTTCGGTGAAACTTGTTAATCACTTTTACATTAGTTTATCTAATGAAATAAACTAATGTAAAAGTGATTGAAAATTAAAAGTTCTAGAGTGGTTTTCAAAACAAAATAATTTTTTACGGAAAATTCATTCATATAGCATATGTTAAACTATCTTACATACAGAGTATTGCTCTGATGAAAGAAGCAAAACCTAATTATAAAAGTTTTATAAGGTTTTTGGCATTTACTTTTACTATCCATTTGTTCATGTACTCAATTGATCCTTTTCCTGTCAATGATATTTCAAAGTGTAAAATTCAAAATTTTGGTAATTTGTCATTATAACCTACGGTTTATATAAGATATGATTTATAAATTATTATTATGTAATAAGTAAATTTCATCACATTTAAATAACCGTTAATTGTTCTTTCTATGATTTAATAATTAAATTTATATTTAATTAATCACTGTATTAAGTTTCATCGAAGGTAATGGAATTCAAGAATTGTATTTAATTAATGTTTGGACAATTTTTGTCAACTCTTTTTCGTAATCACAATAATATTTTTCTGACTCATAATCTTTTCATTCAATTCAGTTTAAACATTTAAATGTAAAATAAATATTTTACATGATTTATCTTTACCAACTCCTTTTAGCCTTCATTGCACAGAATTTTGTCTGTGGATTTATTGCAAAAGTTGATAGCTCTATCAAAGTAATCAGCTATGTTTTGATTACTTTAGTTAACTAAATTTTAACTATTTAATGTATATATATTTATATATGTTGATATTTTCCGTTGTACTGACTTTATGAAGTTGATATATTACTGTTGTAAATACTTTTATCCACCACTAAGTGCAATAATTTCACCTTGTTGTGATGAGGCACCTTTCGGTCACTTGACCATTGTCAAGTGTAACTTTCAAATATAACCCAAAAATAATCTTGATTATTTGGTTTTTGTTAAAATTGGGTAGGTGGTGGATAAAAGTATTTACAACAGTAATATATCAACTTCATATATATATATATATATATATATATATATATATATATATATATATATATATATAGGTTAGTTTTGGTTGGTAAAGATTATTTAGATTTTTTGGACTAGGAGACTGACAGACTTACCTTGGTAAGAGTCCACTCTGTAGTCTTGAAATAGAAACACATGATTACAATTTATTTCATTCTCTCATATTTCTTTTTGTGTTTTCTCTTCGATTTGATAAAGACCACTGTGTGGTTGAAATAATCATTGTTTAAGTGCTTTTATGTGTTTCTATTTCAAGACTACAGAGTGGACTCTTACCAAGGTAAGTCTGTCAGTCTCCTAGTCCAAAAAATCTATATATATATAGTGCTAACACATAAAAGCACTTAAACAATGATATATTTCAACCACACAGTGGTCTTTGTCAATCGAAGAGAAAACACAAAAAGAAATATGAGAGAATGAGTTTCTATTTCAAGACTATAGAGTGGACTCTTACCAAGGTAAGTCTGTCAGTCTCCTAGTCCAAAAAATCTAAATAATCTTTACCAACCAAAACTAACCTAAATATATATATATACTTATAATTTTATATGTTTTCAAGTAATATACCTTTTTATAAATGGTTAGTTTCTACAGGTACCAATACCCAAAAAAGATAATGGCATAGTGTTAATAAATAACTTTCGCCTTTAGATCTTCAGAAGAACTCAGGTAAATATTAAGTTTCGACATGTAAATTTTTTAATGTGAATTGTGAATTAAAAATGTATAAGAAAATTGGACTACTATTTAAAATAGTAATAACAAGATTTTATTTTAGAATGACATCCATTCAAGTATTAACTAGGGAATACCTGAGGTCGTTGAGTCCTTTAGCTCAAAAAATTGGTGAAGATGTAGATGCTGCTCAAGATGCATACCAAGACTTATGGAATACATTAGAATATAAAGAGCAACAGCAAGTATTGGACGAAGCTATTATAGACCCAGCTGCTGTTCTTAAGTATGCAGCATATGCTGAACACGTAAGTAATTCTGTCTCTATATTTTCTTGCTTTTATCTTAGATATTTAGACAGTTATTTCAACTTGTGTCTATTTAAAAAGTTTCTACTATATAATTTCATGCTGAAGTACAAGTATTTCTCTACTGTGCTGAAGATTTGGTTTGTGTATTTTTGTAGCAATAGAATAGATGCTGTGTGAATTTTATTTTATAAGTTCAGGACTTAATGAACTGCACAAGACTAATCTTTCTGTTTCTGTCAATTTATCTGTTGGATAAGTTATAAAATTGACTATTACATGTTTTATATATATATATATATATATATATATATATATATATATATATATATATAATATATATATTGTTTTAATATACTGTGGAACTAATTGGGCCTATAGCCTTTTCGGATTTGCCGAAAAAGTTTGGATTCAGATTTACTGTGTATTTTGCATTTGACAGAAGTGCATTTTTTTTATTAACGAACATGATTAGAGCATTCATTACATATTTCTGTGTACAAAATTGAACAGTTTTGCAGTGCTACAAGTTAAAAGTCTTTGAAATAACGCCATCACGCGAAAGTTTCTGTGAATGAAAAAATTGACAAAAGGCTGTATTTTTATGGTTTACACAAGAGAGAGCAGAAAGGAGTTCCTATTGGTGGCCCATTAATACAAGAAAAGAAAGTACATTTAAACAAATAAATAAACGGTGATTTGGAATTTACTACTAGCAATAGATGGTTGGATAGATGGAAGAGAAGGCACAAAATTAGACAACTATTGGTAAGAGGGGGGAAGTTAACAGCTGATAATCTTGCTGCAAAAAATATTTAGATAATTCACAGATTTGATTTCGTCTGAAAATTACTCACCCCAGCAAGTGTATAATGCAGACAAGACTGGATTGAATTTTAAAGTCCTTCCCACTGAAAGCCTTACTTCTAAAGAGGAATCTTTTGCCCCAGGCTTTAAAATGAGCAAACAACGTCTTTTAGTCAGCAGTAATGCCGCGGGAACAAATAAGCTACCGTCAATGGTGATTAGAAATTCCTCCAAGCCAATTAAAATTATGAACTTGAATGCTCTCCCTGTTCCTTACAAAAGTCAGTGTAAGGCGAGGATGACAGTGTAAGCGATATTTTCAAGGAATGGTTAAAAAATGAATTTGTTCCTTCAGTAATAAGATTTAATGAAAAAATTGACTGCAACTAAAAGCTCTACTTTTCTTAGACAATGCTCCTTCACATCCTTCAGACACGCAGTTGGTATGTACAGACATAAAAGGATTTTTTCTCCTAAGTAACGTGACATCAGTCTATGGATCAAAGTGTGCTGCACAACATGAAACTGAGCTACAGATAAAAGCTTCTGCAAGGAGATTTTTCTCTTTCTATTCCAGAAAAACTTAATACGATTACAATAAAGGATGTAATTTACTGGGTAGCTGAATCCTGAAATAATATCAGTAACACTTTACTGCAGAAATCTTGGAAGAAGCTCTGGCCTAGCCTCGAATTTGTGGAAACCACTTAAAAAACAGGATGATGAAACTGAGCTCCTTCAGCTTATTCAAAAAGTACCAGGATGTGAAAATGCTGAAGAAAGTTGACTGGAAGAGTGGACAGCACTAGATTACAATGAAGAACATACCAAGCATGACATGGTGTCTATGGTGTAGGATCGACACGATGCCAGTGTAGCAGATAGCGATAGCGAGGAAAAAGATGCCTATACGAATGCTGTTACTCATGCCTTCCACTTCATGATGCATAGTTTAATTAACCTAACCATGAGCAATGAGGACAAAATAAACGAACTAAACACAATAAAACACATAGCCCATAAAAACAGATACAAACACACCTTGATAGACAACATAATGAGCAAAAAACAACGTACTATATATAACACAACAAAAAACAACGTACACATAACACAACAAAAAACAATAACACACAAACAATATATGATATATATATCACTTTATCACATCACAAAACAGCTTCCAAGTTCCACAAACTTAAATACAAATTAGCATTTACAACATCAAACACAATTAAAAAACACCTACACAGTTCAAAAACACATCAGGATAAACATGACAGGGCAGGTGTATACAAGATTACATGCAACAACTGTCCCAGCTTTTACAAAGTACAAACAGGGAGAACATTTACCACAAGATATGAAGAACACGTAAAACAGATAAGAATGACACAACCCACATCAAATTTCGCCATACACATACAAAACACACTACACCCACATACTGACATAGACACCAATCTAAAAATCCTACATTACATCAATAAAAGCAAAAAACTCAACATAGTAGAAAACTATGAGATAAATAAACACCGTAAATATTATCCACAACACATTCTAAATGACAAAACACACTCCCAATCAAACACTATATTTGAGCACATAATTAACAACTACTCTATGAACAATAACACGCCACAGAACAAAAATACACCACAGACTCACCAACACAACACACATGAGCAACAGTCTTGTCAGTAATTTACAGCATTGAAAAAGGCGCTGAATAAATCAGTAAGTAGTGGGTTTTTTTGCCAAGATAATACAAACTAGTGTAGTATTATTTTATTATTGACATTTTCTTTTAAAAGTATATATGAATTCACAATCGCTGTTTCAAGAAGCTAAACAAATTATTTTTGATACCATTTCACACTATTCCTGATAAGATGTGATATAGTGATCGCTTAAATCCACTTCACCCATATGCTCATTATACTTGCAGATTGTTAGGGGCTTAGTTAGCACTTCTTTCTCACTGTCTTTAGTTATGTGTTCTATAAGAATCATTTTATTTCCATAAAATGTTGAAATGACCAAAACTTTTCTTTTATCTTTTGAAATGAATGCACCCATATTGTCTTTAGACTTCAACGCTAAAATATCTCCTTTCTACATTTCCCTTTTTTTTGTCTTATTTATTTTCTGAGAGCCCTTTTCTGTTTAAATTGAGGGTTCCTGTTATGTGGCATTTCATTTTTTTTTTTTAGTTCTCTAGCTAATTTGAGATTTCTGTAGTATCCATCAGTATGCAAGTGGTATCCTGATCCCCCTGCTGATGCTGCTTGCAGTATTCTTTCCATGAGAGTAAGTACTATTCTAGTTGTGTATAATAAACCTGGGTTTTTTAAAATTTGGGAAGTCTGCATAAACATAGTAGTTTTTGGAATCTGATATTAAGTATACTTAAGGCCACACCTGGTGGGCTTATCTTTATTGAAAGTCTTGAAGCAAACTCTGCCCTTACACCTTACTGAATAGTAAAACTCTTTGTACTTTTTGTCTAAATACAGCTCTAAAACATTGCTTACTTTAGAGCTTCTTGACAGTGCACCTACAACGCTTTCTGGTGGAGGGGCGACGTATAAGACCCAAAATAATAGAAAAAATCCAGCCCTTGTAAAAACATCATTTAAAAATAGAAATTTGTCAGTCCAATTTTCCTACCAATAGGATTGTAATGTGACTGAAGGATGTAGACCAATATTAATCTACACACTCAAAAAAGATTCAAACTCTTTGATACTTAACATGTAGATGTGCCAGTGGTGGAAAAAAATGTTTACAATTAATAATAATAACTTCATAAAGTCAGTGCAACGGAAAATAATGGACAATATGAAATATATATATATATATATATATATATATATATATATATATATATATATATATATATATATATATATATATTGTAGATTATGCAACACTGTTTTCTTGTATACACTTATCACTTTCACTTATGTACTTAAACAAGAATCTTACTTGGTATTTATGCGAGCGCTTTCAGAAGCTAGCGAGTGCTTCCATCATCTGGCATACTAAACGTATTTTGGACTGCGGGCTGCGTGAAATCTGCTGTTGACCTTGATGTACCGTTAACTTCTATTTTTAGTTTCACTGCACTGTGCGAGTTTTTAGCATTTGTCTTGGGGTTTATACTGTCTATTAGATTGAATAATTTGTCGTTTTTTGATTTTATTTGTATCTGTTCGTTGATGATGTTATTTTTATTTTTATAAATTTCTAGTTGTTCCCAGATTGTCATTTTGAGGCCTTTTTGAACTTTTTTTATTAGGTGTATGTTTTCTAATGTGGGGAATGTGTGTTTGTTTTTGATTGCGTGTGTGGCTAAGTTTGAATTATAAATTTCCGGTTTGATGTATGCATTGAGGTGTTCTTGATATCTATCTTTTAATTTCTTTTTTGTTTGGCCTATGTATATTTTATTACAGTCTGGGCATTCGATTTTGTATATTCCGTTACTAAGTGTGGGACATATTTCTTCTGGTTGGTTTATTTTGTTGATTATGTTTCCTGTGTTTTTGTAGACTATGTTAATATTATTGTTTTTTAGTGTTTTAGTTATTCCTTTTATGTTGTATTCTGTGTATGTGAATGTAGCCCATTTTGTTGTTTGTGGTTCGATTTTAGGTTGATTTAATTTTTTTAATATTTTAAATTCTAATTTATCTATAGTTTTTTTATTGTATCCATTTTTTTGGGCTATTTGATATATTATTTGTTTTTCTTTTGTTTTTTCTTCATTTTTTAGAGGCAATTTTAGCATTCTGTATAAAAGTGAGTTATATGCGGCCATTTTATGTTGTGGGGGATGGTTGGAGTGGTTTGGTATTGTATTAATGGTTTGTGTGGGTTTTCTATAAATGGAATATTCAATGTTATTTGTATTTCTGGTCATTGTTAGGTCTAGATAGTTTATTTTATTGCTTATTTCTTCCTCCATGGTGAATTGCATGTTAGGGTGTAAGTTATTGATTTCATTAAGAATGATGTTATTATTTATTGCTTTATTTTGTGAAATGTATAATCCGTCATCGACATATCGTATCCAATGTCCGTTGGGGTCGTGTGTTTTTATGGTTTGTGTGATTAATTCGTCAAGTTTTTGGAGGTAAATTTCTGATATTATACTTGAAAGTGGTAATCCCATTGCTAAGCCGTGATATATATATATATATATATATATATATATAGGTTAGTTTTGGTTGGTAAAGATTATTTAGATTTTTTAGACTAGGAGACTGACAGACTTACCTTGGTAAGAGTCCACTCTGTAGTCTTAAAATAGAAACACATAAAAGCACTTAACCAATGATATGTTTCAACCACACCAAAAAAAAAAAATTTTTAATTTTTTTAAATTTCATCCTTTCATATTTCTTTTTGTGTTTTCTCTTTGATTGACAAAGACTACTGTGGGGTTGAAATAAATCATTGGTAAAGTGCTTTTATGTTGTAAGAGTTTGTAGTAGTAACACTCACTGATGATGATGAATTGGTCATTGAAACGCGTATGAGTAAATAAATGATTAATTTGTGAGTTTTGTGTATGTTTTTATTTGTTTCTAACATAACCTCACAAGCTAAGCTCAAAGAATATTTGTTTGCTTTTATGTGTTTCTATTTCAAGACTACAGAGTGGACTCTTACCAAGGTAAGTCTGTCAGTCTCCTAGTCCAAAAAATCTATATATATGAAGTTAATATATTACTATTGTAAGTAATTTTATCCACCATTAAGTGCAATGATTTTACCTTGTGTGATGAGGCACCTTTCGGTCATTTGACCATTGTCGAATCACTGATTCAGGGTTGGTTGCACATGAATGTGGTAGAGGTGCGCAGCAAGGTAATCATGACCCGTCTTCAATCTGAAAGCTGCAACACTAACAGCTCGGGACAAGTTTTGGTCAATTGTTCTCCCCGTCACAAGACTTTCCCAATAAATAGGGGAAGGTATATAAACAAATTCCTGTTTCATGCTATAATGTTAGTTATAGCTTATCCCTCACAAAATATACACAAGCATTTGTGAATCGGCTGTTTAAATATAAGACAGGTTGTTTTTGTTTTAACTGAAAAGATATTGTGTACTATACATTACAAAGGTTTTTTGTATTCTTTTTACAGAATAATCATGGATGGAGTGAAGAATTTAAAATTAATTTCTCATGGTTTACTAAAAGTCAGTTAAATTTATTCACAAATACTAGCCTGAAAAATGAAAAACCAAAGAAAGTAGAATCATTCAGTCCAGTTTCAGCAAAAACTTCTACATTAGAGACTACAATTACAGAAAGTAACAAAATCAAAACCAGTTTGGATCCCAACAATCTACTTAATAAGTTAAAAAATAAAGTATCTATATTAAAATATTCTTCTACAGCAGAAGATAAAAAGAGCCTTGTGGACAGTAAGGTTCAAATTAATATTATTTCAAAAGGAACTATTTCAAAACCAAATTCTCCACCTCCCCCACCACCTTCAAAATATAGTGTTAATGAACAGACAGAGAAATGTGCTCTACTTTCTGGCGAGACTGAATCTGATCTTGGAGATGAAATCCCTAAAACAGGATTTGACTTTTTAGACAATTGGTAGTTAATAGTACCTGTTGTTAGCATTTTTTTTTAAATTAAAACTATTTAATGGTTTTGTTTAAAATTATAATTGTATTATCTGCATTCGTAAAAAAGATAATAATTATGGATAATAATAATAATAATACATAAAAAAGATCTCACATTAAGTCTTACAAAATTTGTTGGTATTATTTCTAATTAGTGAAAATATTTATTTTTAATTAGCAAGTATATTTTCTTTATTAAATAAAATTTTGATCACTTGAGTCATACTGGGCAAATGGTGGTGCTTGAAAACGTTTTTGTTGACACGTTTAGTTGTAATGTATCTTATGAAGGACAAGAATAAAAATGGTGTTGTATACACCCTAAATTACTTAAAATGAGTCAACAATGCTGTTGGCACTTTAACCTTACTGTTAACCTTAAAGACAGCCAAGCTTGGATCAATGTTAGCATGCTTTTAAAAAATTCGTTTGCGAACGTTTGCATTTAAGAAATTTGTAATATATTGTAGGATGAAATGAAAGACTAGCACAGAAACAATTAAAAATAACAGGTTTTATAATAGTTCAGCCTAGTGATTTTTTTTTAAACGGCCTAAAATTATTTTATTAGTTTTTGTAAATTTACAACTACATGGTAATTTGGAATACATACTAGGCCCTATTTTTTTATATTAAACTTAGTTAAAAATATTTTATGTAATTTACAAATACATAGAAGTTTTAGGATTATCGAGAGTTGACTATATATATAACATATATATGTTATATATATATAAACAAGTTTAAAAAAGTAGGGATTTTTAGACTCAATTATTTGTCTGCACATTTTTTGTCTTATTCTCCCACCTATTTCATTTTTAAATCCAGTATTATTGTCCTCTTGTAATAAAAAATAGGCTTCCATCAATCAAATATGTTTCATTCAACAACTAAGTCCCTACCATAGTGTGCTGCAAATAACAAACTGCATGTTTAGATAGTTCTTTATGGTTCAATTATAAAAAGTTGTTATTATTACTGTAGTATGATTGATGATGGGTTTTAAGCTGCAGTAATTTATTTGAATACATTACAAGACTTTATGCAATGTGAGACTTGAATAGGGTATTATTATATTTGTGCATTTTTTTAAAATGAAATATTGTAAATAATTATTTTAATGTAATTTACAGTATAATTTATATTATATAATTATTCTCATTTTAACACTGTAATATTTAATAACAAATAACGTAAACTTCTTCTATCTACAATAGTTTTCTATTATCCTCATTATACATATTCTTGTTCCAAAGCAAACATCCTCACAGGCAACAGAAAACTTGTATTTAGAGCATGTTTGTGTTACTTATTATAAATTTACCATGGTTTGTTCCAAAATAGTGATTAGGACATTTTATCATATAACAGGTTTTATTAATTGTTTGTACAAATAGCTTGTACACAATAAATTAAAGTTTGTTAAAATTTGTGCTGAACATCATGGAAACAAAATTTAAGTATTACAATAATGCTTGAAGTTTTAAATAACAACAAATTTTCATGGAACTGAAAAATTAAAATAATACAAAAAATCTTGTTTTTGTTTCGTTAAACTTAAATTTTACTTTTTGGTATCAACTTGTCAAAAAAAACACACTACTTACTGATATTTTTCAGCAAACACATTTTTACATTAGGTCAATGCTTTATTCAATGCTGTTATTAACGGACAATACTTTTGCTCAAGTCTGTTATGTTAGTGTGAATCTCTGGTGTATTGGTGTTCTGTGGTGTATTATTGTTCATAGAGTAGTTGTTCATTATGTGTTAAGTTTAGCATTTGATTGTGAGTGTGTTTTGACGTTTAGAATGTGTTATGGATAGTTTTTGTGGTGTTTGTATATTTTGTTAGTTTTCTGTTGTGTTTAGTTTGTTGCTTTTTTATATAGTGTAGGATTTTTAGATTAGTGTATATACTGGTGTGTGAGTATAGTGTGTTTTGTATGTGTATAGCAAAATTTGATTTGGGCTATGTTTTTTTTATGTTTTTTGTATCTTGTCCTAAAGTTTCTCCCGGTTTGACCTTTGTAAAAACTATGGCAGTAATTGTATGTAATCTTATATACTCCTGCTATGTTGTGTTTGTTCTGGTCTGTTTTTCTACTGTGTAAGTGTTGTTTAGTTGTGTAGAATGTTTTAAATGATACTTTGTATTTAAGCTTGCGGCATGAAAAAGCTATTTTTTGTGACATATTGTCATGATTTGTTAGTGAAATGTATATTTGTGTATTGTGTGTTATTGTTGTTTTTTGTTGTGTTACGTGTGTGTAGTTTATTGCACTTTATGTTGTCTATCATGATGTGTTTGTATCCGTTTTTGTAGGCTATGTATTTTATTGTGTTTAGTTTGTTTATTTTCTCTTCATTGTTCAAGTGTATGACTGCTCAAGTTTTTACATAGGACAAACAGGAGAACATAGAAGAAACTTTACCACACAATACAAAAACACGTAAAAGACATAAAATAGACAAAACCCAAATCCAATTTCGTCGTGCACATACAAAACACACTACACCCACACACCAATATAGACACTAATCAAAAAATCCTATACTA
This sequence comes from Prosapia bicincta, assembly GCA_036971475.1. Taxonomy (NCBI): domain Eukaryota; kingdom Metazoa; phylum Arthropoda; class Insecta; order Hemiptera; family Cercopidae; genus Prosapia; species Prosapia bicincta. The sequence goes on along the minus strand of JBAIZL010000005.1, from coordinate 172,042,052 downwards.
CATCAAAAAAAGCAACAAACTAAACACAGAAAACTACGAGATATACAAACACCACAAAAACTATCCATAACAAATTCTAAACCACAAAACACTCAGAATCAAATACTATATTTGAACACATAATTAACAACTACTTTAGGAACAATAATACACCATAGACTCACACAACACAACACACCTGAGCAACTGTCTTTTCCGTAACTCATAGCATTAAACAATGCGCTGATCTAGTGTGAAACTTGTCTACTCAAAAATATCTGTAAGTAGTGGTTTTTTTGTCAAGCTGATACAAAAAAGTGAAATTTTAGAAGAAAGGCCTTAAGTTGTTCAACACAAAAAATGCAAATTTTAAATTTAAAGTTCATATCTGAGGATATTAATATAATAAAAACTTATTGACTGTAGCATTAAATGCAGTTAAAAACATATTTTCTTAAAGTAATTGTTTTTTTCAATGTTAAAGGAAATATTCATTCATTTGAGATTGATTTAAAAAGTAAATGTGTAACAAACCTAGATAGATATTCATATTCATAGAATTTTTAATATTTTATTATAAATTGACTGTTACTTAGACAGTGTTATGCATTATAGTATAATAAAAGCATAATCACATATTCAGTAGTAATATAACTGTTTAATATGTATTGCATATATTGCAAGAATTGTATTGGTTGATTAAAATTATTTAATACATTGTGAACCAAAGCTTATTATAACAATTATTAATTAAGGATTTTACTCTTATACATTGAAGTTATTATTGGTTTACTGATGGTAATTTTTCAATGTTTTAAGTAAAAAAAAATTACTGCTTTTTTTGTAATTTTGTATCTTTTCTAAGTGTAATACATTCTATAATTAAAGGTTGTATTATTTTATTTCATTTTCGCTTGAGCTACTAGTTTCACACTAAATTGATTTGACAATAGGATACATCTCCCGAAAGGACAATCCTCAATAATAAAAAAAGTAAATGCTACTATCAGCAAATGTAACATCAATATATATGTGTGTGTGTGTATATATATATATATATATGCCCCTTCTGCAGAAAGACACTGATGAAGATCGCCACGAAGCAATTGAAAACGTTCTCAGTAAGTTTTTATAATATACAAAATTTAAAGTTTGGATAGTCATAGACTAATGTAAAAGTATATATAAAGTTAATACTTACTAATTAGTTTTGTATTAGAAATTCATTAAACTATGTTTTTTACACCACTAAATATACTCTAGACTAACTAAAATCTTGATTAAACACTCATTAATCTCAAAGGCCAGGAACCAACTGCAATAACAGTTTGAAGGTAATTTATTTCAAAATTAATCCTTAAAAATAGAATTCTTGGGTATACAGAGCACGAACACACAGATTCTATTTTTTTGGTAGTTTGATGAAATTAAACCTGCTGTTATATCCTACATTCCTTTCTTGCAAGCTCTAGACTTTGTAGAATTTTTTTGTAAATTGATGTTCTAAGAAAGGTAAGATTTCCTTTCCAAGAAATCTACTGGCAGTAGTGAAACACATCTGAACAATAAAAATATTATAATAGGCATTTCCGCCTTCTATTTTCATTTACATGGAATATAAGACAGATTTCAAGATAATATTTTGACGCAACATTGAAGATAAGGTAATTTTCTTGATGTAGAATTCAAGATTTGTATAAGAGAATTGCATATTAATAAGATGGATCCACCATAAAATTGATTTTACAGTTGAGATAATATACCAGATAACATAACCAGGTTCAACTCTATATATTACATTTTATTGTTTAATCTTGATGGTTCTTTTTTAAAGAATAATCTTAGTTAAAGATAACTCCAGCTTTTTACATGAAATGGTCATGCTTTGCATCTAAGCTCCAAGAATTCCTTACATCTTATCATCAGAATAGTAATCTTCCTCCAGATTGCTACTGCTATTTGCCTACTTATAGTTGCTTTATTTTTTAATTTTAAATAACCTGAATATTAACAATTCCACTGTTATTTAATCTGGACCTGTCATTTATTGTTTATGTTTAGCTAAAGGTATTATGTTCATTATGATAGTTAATCTAGACAGATGAGGAACAAAAATTGTTGCAGTTTATGTATTCAGATATCAATTTTTGTATCTGTAGGGATAGAAATCATGGCAAATCAAAAAACATTTAGTTTCTTATATTTTATGTTCTTAGCTTTTTGTGTAACTATTAGTTTTGTGTGTTATAATTTTTTTATAAATTTGTCATGTTATTTAAATGGGTAACATTGGCTCAGACATATTTTGTTGTTTATAGATGAAGTTGTGCCTATGTGTTTACTTAATATTTAATGGTGTTTCTATTTTCTTATATTTGCTTTTTAAATAATATAGTAGCAAATAAGCCACAAATATAAGAAATAATGTACATTATTAGATAATTTTAATAAGAAAACTCTACATTTAGAAAGTTTAGTAGTGAAACATAGTTGTATTTTATGAAACTTATTTTAATAATTTTCAGAAATAAAGAATCAACTACTTGATATAATAATTTTAATTTATGATTTAATTAGACCATGACATTGATGTAATGTATGAATTTTGTATATTATTAAAAAAATATAAAGAAACATTAGGTCTAATTATTTAAATTACCATAAATTTTACTGTCCATAGTTAATCTAGGAGCTAACATTATCACTTCTTGTAAATGACTTGTATAATTTAATGGTGTTTTACCCAAGCACCTCCAAAGAAATTAGACAGGAAGTAAATTTAGGTTGAGTTCCAGAAATAACATATAGGTAAAAGTACCACATTAACCACATATCATCATAAAAAACAGCTTGTTAAAGTGATCATGTAAAAGAAAAAAAAAATCAAATTATCTGTACAGATTTACATTTATTTTCGAAGGGAAATTCAAGTTTTTATATTTGAAAAACCAATTTGTATAGGCATCAGTCATAGGCAATAAAAGATATTTTTATAAAGTAACATATTCTTCCAAGGTAAGATAAGTTTTAGATTTTACTTCAAAAATTACTAAATTAATTTTTTATTCTACTTCATACAAGGAAAAATAACTGGTACTCTTATAACGGTAAATTTGATACTGAATATTAAAAATGTAAAATTAACAGCATTTCTGTACATAAGTTTTTGTTCGTTGTTTGTATAAAAACTGTTGGTAAATTATTTAAAGTTTTTATTCATAAATTTTCACAGGGAGTTGAATAACTAATAGTTGTGTTTTAAACTCCAATCCGTGCTTAATGCATGATAAAATCCTTTCTCATCTGCCTCTGAATGTAAAAATAAGTCCACATCACTTCACAGGATTATTTCTGACAATCTGTGTTTATCAAAAGTGTATACAAGATGGGTCCCATGGCTGCTTACAGAATAACATTAAGAGCAGAGTTGACGCTGCATTGCAGTTTCAGCAATTTTTAGACAATGAAGGAGACGGATTATTTGCCTGAATAGTGACCGAGGACGAGACATGGATCGACTACTGGACCCTCGAATCTAAAGGACAATATGGTGGGGAAAGGAAAGGAAGAGCCAACACCAAATAAAGCAAAAGTTGTAGAATCCACTGGAAAGGTCATAGCAACAATCTTCTGGGATTCCAAATGGGTGTTGTTGATTCACTACAGTTGGTACACACAACTCCTCACTATTGTGAGGTTCTGCACACAACTCTGAAGGGTGATCCAAAACAAAAGAAGGGAAAAGTTGTTTTGTACGTCAGATTCAAGGCCTGCTGGAGTTTCGAGGGGATGTTTTCGGACATCCGCCTTACTCCCCTGACTTGGCACTAAGTGACTTCCACTGGTTTCTGCAACATCTTGGGAGATACGGTTCACAAACGAGGATGATTTGAAGCAAGATGTTGAAGATGGCTAACCAGTATGGCATGAGATTGGATTAAAAAAACTTTTACCATAGTACCAAATATGTAATGAAAAACAAGGCTGTTATTATTATTTTTTTTTTAATGAACTTTTCAAAATATATGTTTAAATTTAATTTAGTATAACTTATTTTTTAAATGAAAACGGGTAAAGCCCGTTACAATAAAGTGTTCCCAAATTAAATATAATTTTGGTAAAATTTACAAATTCTAGAATCACAAAAATCATTTGGAACAAATTTGTTTTGCCATGTCTCCTCAGCAGAAACCTCTTCACCCCCCCCCCCCCATATAATATATTTTGTCTTATATAAATGGATATGGAGATTGTTTCTGTAAGTTTTTGGAAATGGTAATTGTTTCTGTAAGTTTCCATTACATTTCTGTAAGTTTTTCTATTTTTATTAATATAGACATTTTTTGTTTTTTTCTGTTGTTTTTAAAATTAAAATTACAACCTTGTTTTTAAAATTAAAATTACGACCAAATTCAATTTCTTAAAAACATCTATAAAGATTAGAGTAATTAATGAAGTTATATAGTTTGGTTTTGTTTGGTGTTGGCAGAATGCCTTATGAAATACACGTGATAGCCACAGGATATTCTAGAATGCATGATGGGACAATGCGTGCTAACTGTACCTGTACTTTAGTCAAGGGAAACAAGAATATAATTGTTGATACAATGACTCCATGGGATAAACAACACATAATTGATGGTAAAGTAATTATGATACTGTACTTCTAAAAGTTAATTGAAAGTTTTTGGGAGTAAAATTGTGTTTTACTTATATACTGTTTATCAAAAAAAGTTTAATTACTTTTATTTGAAGCACATTTGGAAAAATTACATTGTTTTTACATTTTTTAAAGACATTTGCCACCATATACTACACTGAAACTATATAAAATACAAATATGTAGTACCAGTGGTACACAGTTATAAATTTAGTAAGTATTTCTACATATATATATTTTTGTTGCATATATTTCCTGTTATTTAGCAAGCAAACATACATAAATTGTTATTTAGGTTTGGTAAAAAGCAAAAGACATTTTGTAAGGTAAAAAATTACTTCTCATGCTGTTAATTACTTTGAAAGAATATTACACAAGCAATGATTAACTTTGTTGAAATTGTACAGATTAGAGTTCTCAAAGGCTTAGAAACAAACTGATCATATCAACATGAAACCTTTTTCATTATTGTAATGCATAAAATTATTTTTATGATAACATTCTAGGTTTCTGCTAGGTTGTAATTGAGTGCCATAGTTATCTCACATTTCTAGCATTGCCACATTAATTTTTGTTGAATTTTGGAGAATCTCCTTCAATCAGAACTATCTATGAACTGTTCTTCTCTGCATGAGCATCTTCTTTATATAGCTTATATGAAAGAAAAATTATTAAGGGTATTAGTAAAAAAACGTTACTAACAAATGAACTTTGTTTCACTTTGTGAAACAAAGTTTTGAGAAATCAAATCATAAATGAGTAAGAAAGTCATAAATAGTAAAGCAAATATCCAACAAGAGAGAAGCCCCTTGGTTAGATTTTGAGAATATCTTAATTTTTTCCACAGTATTCTACTTACAAGCACATTGAATATTTATTGGTTTTAATAACACCGTCCAATTTGTCGGAGTGACACTGCAAAAAAAAAAAATGAACAATAAAATTTAACCTGTAAATAGTGGCAAAATAGTTGAACTAATTTATTCACATAGATAGAGTTTTATTTAATAATTGGTTTCAAATATGGCTCTATCAATTAAAAGTGACAAAAACTAAGAACTTTAACTCTATCAATTTTTAACAAACAAAACATTTCATATTGTTTGCTTCTGCTTTATATTTAAAACAATTGAAGGACATCATACTGTCTAAAACTACATAAGAAGCTAGTCTCTATAAAGGAAAAATTAGTAAGTTGTTTGGAAAATATAAGCATGTTAAAAATTTGAACCTATTTTATTATAAATATTTTCTCTTGTAAACTTCTAAAATGGTTTTAAAAAACTTTAGAAGATTCAACTTATTTTTAAAAAACTGAATTATTCAAGAAGTAGTTTTTTAATGACAAAAACTAATGTCTATTAATTAATGATAACAAATTGTTGTAGACAAACTCTATCAGTCAGAACATTCTCTACACTGCATTATTAATAAAATAATATATAAAATGTAACAATAAATTATATTTTATGAATTTTTAATTAAAAAAAAACATTTAGGGTCCAGTTTATTATTTTTATTAATTTTATTTGTATATAATTAAAAAAATACCAGTTTTCATAATTAGACAATAGTTTAAATCTCATAGACATTAAAATATATAAAAACATGTGTAAAGTATCGCTTGGTTTTACTTAGCATGACCCATTGTTAACACAGACCTCAACTGACCTTCTATTTAGTTGACTTTTAAACTTTAAACGATAACTTTAATTGAGTATTCACTCTCTGTGACGATAAAAGCTTGGCTGTTAAAACATGTATGGCATAGTAACTATTTAAAAAAATATATATATTTTTAAGATTTGAGTTTACATGTTTGATGTCATTAATAACTTCAAACTATATTATTTTTAATTTTATGAATAGGGTAGAGTATTCTATGAACAGGAATATTTCACACATGCCACTAAGAACAAATTAAAGCACTCTCAAACTATAACAATTAAACTTTTCAGAGCACCTTATTTTCACAAACCATAACTACTCAATCATATCAACAAACCTACAAATCTTTCATAAACTAAATAATAAAAGATGTCACACCCTACAAAATGTACAAGTATTTGTAACACACAATTATCATATTGGTCGATTCCGTATTCATGTGAGCTACTAGTTTTTAACTAAAAACACTTGTAAATATGTTACACTTGCCTTATAGTAGCGCTTACTTTATTTACAAGTGTTTTAGTCACAATTTTCACAACTATTTGATAGAATGATCATGAAAAATTTTATACAGCAAATAAATATAGTTTCTTCACTGCCAAAAATTTATACGACAAAAAAGTATACTGTTAAATTTGGGCAAATTATGCAAAATGATTTTGAAAAATTTTCAATTCTATAAAACACTTTTTGAATTCTATTTACATATGATTTAGCAAATTTTTTTAAACAATTTTTTTTTTAACCTCTAAAACAATCTGGCCATGCTCTAATAACATCCATGAAGTTGCTGAAAATTTGCTAATTAATTCCTAATAATTTAAGGGTTTAAGTACACTCTGTAATAATTGAAGATATCTCCACTAACATTTATCATGTAACAACAATTTCACTGTAAAATCAACATGATTTAATAATTTGATCTTAATAAACTTGCTCTTTACAATCTTGCCAAACGTTTTTACAAAAGAGGACTTCTTGCTAATCATTTAGTCCATTGCCAACCACTAAGGACCAGTTAGCAAAAGTCTTCAATCTGTACTGAACTGTAAGAGAGAGTTTGCCTAGGATGGGTATGATACAACAATGTGGTGACTGGGTTTCATCCCATGTGCATTGGAACATAACCAACATTCTAACATTGCTGGACCAATCTAAATTCTTGTTGCTGTTATAATATAATAGTAACGGCATCGTGTTATCAATAGGGTGATATGTTAAGAATTGGTAATAAAAGAATACTTGCATTGAAAAGTAAAAGGGAAAATATTAAGGCTAGAATAATGATGAAGAGACCGTGAAATCAGTGTTTGAGGAAAAAAAGATAAAGTAGTAAGATGTTAGAAAGAAAAAATTATTAAAAAAAGGAACTGAATTTTTGCATAATCTCCTGGGAGACTGGAATTAACAAGTAATGATGATAAGATATGAACAATTAGAGAGTCTTAAACACTAATTAAAGAGTTTTAAAAACCAAAAATATTTATTAAAAATTATACTTAATTCTACTACTACCAATATCATTTTATTTTCCAACATGTTACTAATCTTACTGGTGAAAGACTGATAAAACGATGAATCAATTTAACTAATTTTACACTACTTAACTAAGTGAATGCGTAATTGCTTACTTGCTGATGCGTTTCAAAATGATTGTTCCTTTTTCAAAGCTAACCTTCTACTCAAATCAATTTACATTACAAAAAAATATATTTTACCAGCCTAAACTTTTTTTTGACAATCTTTCAAGTAAAAATAAATACTTATTATACTTTTGCTTGCAACCAGACTTTTTGTTAACTAAAAAATGTTAAATTGTTAACTTACACTTGGAGGAAACGTTTTTGTCTTACGACTTCTTCAGCCTCGTGTAATAAGCAAAAATGTAATAATTAATTTACAACCAGCTCGTCATGAACAGCAACAAGATTTCGAAAAATAAATATGCAAACTTCCAAAGTAATTGTATAATTCAACACTGATAGATACTAATTATACTAAATTTTGAATGTCCCTGCTACATTTCTTGTTTTTACTAAGGTTTGATAACATATTATATATTTATAGTTTATTAATAAATTACTAATAATACTTTCCAATGGTTATATTTGGTCATAAATTATTTCCTTCTTGTTATTTCTAAAACATTTCATAATTGTTTTACTTTTAGGACTGGCTGCCCACAAAATCACCTGCAATGATATAAATTTTGTTGTTTGTACACATGGTCACTCTGACCATATTGGAAATAACAACTTATTTTTGAAAGCAAAACACATTGTTGGGTTTGGCATAAATTTTCATGACGAGTATTACATTCACCCATTTGAATCAGGTAATGTATTTGAATAATATATATTAATTCTTTTATGTTTGGAAAATAGAGGAAACATAAGTAAATAAACATAGAAAATAATCAGTAATACCTAGACTGTGTTGATATTCTCAATTCTCTTTGCTGGGAGAATGATGACCGGTTGTTGTACTTTTATTTTTTATTTCTATTTACACGAACTCTATCATGAAATATAGTTGTATTATCATGTATTCATTACATAACTCTTGAAACTCTACAACAGGGGTCAGGTGGTGCACGTCACATGAAATGATTAGGCAGATAAATATAACATTTTCATGTTGTGTTAAGCATCACTAACTGTTGTATGTGATTTTTTGTGTGCTGCCATAGTAAACTATGAAGAGATTTCTGGTGAACCGTGGAACTTCAAAGGATAGTGTTAAAACATCTAAACCGCAGGCTAACCGTAAATACATTGAAATCTACTTAAAATTTGGTTTTATTGTAAAATCCGCTATGAAAAACAGTGTCAATCCCATTCCTCTCTGTATTGTTTGTTTTGAAACGCTTTCGAACCAAAGCATAAGATTGTTTGTTGATATAATTCTGCACCTGGAAGCTCTTCAAGAGAGTTTTTAATAAATATTTCTTCGAAGATTATAACAAAAATTAACTGGATCAGAAATACTTTCGTAGGAAGTTCACGAAATGAGTTGAAACTGCAGGACAAATTAACCAATCTAACAGAAGACAGTTCCATGACAGATGTATTAAAAGAAAAATCATTAACATACTTCTTGATACTCTTATGGAAAGCTATGCTATTTTTGATACCATTTGTTACTCGTTACTTGTGTGAGAGTAGTTTTCTGAACTAGAATATAAAGAATAAATATAGAGACAAACTAACAAGTGTTGAAGAGGACTTTCAAATTAAATTAATTTCAATTACTTCTGCAAATGACTCTACTCACAGGCAATGACCAACAAGCTTTACGTTAATAAAAATACACATTGACCTTTGTTGATTTTCTTGATTTTTATGTATTCTTGGCTGTATCTTTGTGTGAATCTCATAACATGTTTTTGAATGAATATTAGTATTAAATAAAACTGTAATATGCATAATTGTTTTCTTTTTCTTTAATTGTCTCTATGTTATTAAAAACTAATGAAAAAGTGAATGAATAATTAAATGTAAAGTTTTATTGATTATTTAATAAATGAAAATAAATAAAGGATATGTTTCTGATGGAAAATGTGTTGTAAAAAATTAGGATCAGGAGATCTTTCTTCCAATCTACTAACCCCCCCCCCCCCCCCAAGCCCCTGGTAATTTTATAATACAATTAACTTTACAAAATAAAGTTACATACAAATTATTATTCCTTATAAATATATTATTGATTATTATTTTCATTGAAATTAATTATAATTATTACTAAATATCAATATCTCTTATTTTTAAAAGCACATTTTACTTTTGAATCAATGTTTTGGTAGTAAAATACTTAAACATGGGCAGGAATTTAGAGAGGTACCTGAGTACCAGATTTTTTTAAACTGGAAGGTAATTAATACTGAGAAAGATTTCATGGTTCTAATTTTTAAATTCTAATGCTTAGATGTGATGTAATGTTAAGAAACGTTTTTACTTGCAAAAAATAATATTGTTTACAGTTTTAAATTTTCTATAAGTATTTTATAATAATAGAACTTCCTGCTTATAATATTTAAGTGTTTTATTTATTATAAAGTTATAAGTAGCACTTTGGGTTTTGTTGTATGAGGATGGTAATTTTAGGAGATATGTCTTGATTTCAAATTTAACTGTAATTGAAGTGGGAATTGATAAAGAAAATTCTATCATTCAAGTTTTGATATACATTTCCTCTATTATCTTCCTTCTCAAACAAAATCAAGTGTGTTAATATTAGTATGAGTTGAAAATGAGCACATCTCTGAAAATGGTCATCGTCATATGCATAAAAAGTGTGAGTGCTACTTGTTGGAGAGTTATTTTTTTTTTAAAAGTTATAATTTATTAGTAACTAGCGTTACGTGGTGCACATTGCTGACACGAAATCATAATTTTTGCAATAAGAAAAGCAAGTCAAACATCTAAATATTTTATTTTATTTACTGCAGTGCTAGAGGATACACAGTGTTTTTCTTCATTTCATTAGGCGTATAAACATACAAATTTTAGGTGCCCCAACACGTGAGCACGTAACAAATAATTCCGTGGTAAAAGTTCGAATAGTCCAAATTTAATCCAGCAATGGTCAATGACTGTCCTTGTGCTTTGTTTATGGTTATTGTAGGAAATTGAAGTCGACTGAAATCAATAGGTAGACCTGATGAAATCATCGTTATTCATGGAATTAAGACCATCTCTCCTTTGAACTTGACAACTCTGATTTATGTCTGGATCACGTTGGGTGTTAGTTTTTTGTGGTTAGTCTGGTTCGATTGCACAGCTTTGGTTGATTCAAATTTTGCAAGAAATATAAACATTTTAAATGAACAAACACAATACAAATCACACATACTCTTTGTTTGATACTATCGAAAACCTGCCTTTAAAACCGTCACCACTTGACCCGATATCTCCAAGCAGAAGACACTGATGAAGATCGCCACATAGCGATCGAAAACGTTCTGTGTCAGTAAGTTTTAACAAATTTACAAAATTTAAAGTTCAGTTTAGTCATAAACTATTGTTTAAGTGATTAATCAAGATTCACCGAACATAATGGACTACAAAATTCAAAAATTCGCAAGAATATTATCGGCGATCCTACTTTAAATATCAAAAAGTGTGATAGCAATAATTGAACATACAATTAAGCGATTTTAAACAGTTTAAAATAATTAAAAATGTATTTTTTATTTTTACATAATGTTTAATTTTTATAAATTAATTTATGTTCGCTATTATGGATATAAATTTTAACATTAGACTTATGAAAGGCTGTACACTGAACCATCCTAAGCCTCTGGGGCATATCCCTGGGATGGATCTACACCAAACTTCACACACACTATCCTGGGAGTATGTTAAACAATCCCTCCAAATATCATTAACTTCTGTATAATGGTTTAGGTGTCTATAAGATACATACATACATATCTACATTGATTTTTAAACCATCCGAAGCCCTGTGAGTGGATCTATACCAAACTTCACAGAAACCATTCTGGGATAATGTTAAACAAACCCTGCAAATATCATGTATATAGATTTAAGTTCAAGATAAAGACTAATAAAATAATATTCTTGTTACTTTACAAATACACGTGCTTTTGACCGTAACATTTTTCTTCCTAGTAGAAAAGTCTGAGAGTTTTCAAACAAATTAATTATCATTGGGAAATGTGTTTACTATCTCTCATAATAAAAATTACTTTTTCCTTTTAATAGTGTCTTTAATTTATGTCTTTTTTGTAAAATCAATCAGTTTAGTAATAAAACTTGGACAACATTATCTTACAAGTAGAGGAAATCTGCTACATTACTAAAAATTTATTTAAAGTGCTACTTATTTAATGGATATATGAGCCAGTGATTTTTTTGCATTAAATTAATTAATTTTTTGTTATTTTCAGGAGAGCCATTTAATATAGATGAGGACGTACAAGTGATACCTACTCCTGGTCACACATTGTCTGATGTTACAGTTTTAGTAACAACTAAATCCAATGGCACTGTAGCTATTACAGGTTTGTGTAGAATTTTACAGCTTTTATTTATAAATTCATAAAAAGTGATAGAGTTTAACACAGTAAAACTTGTTCAAAGCGTGATAAGGCAGAATCTTGTACAATGCGGAAGAAAAACTTTGCTGGTCCCGAGACAGTTACAATAAGCATTATTGTTGTTTACATTGTATAAAGTGGAATTTGTTCAGGAAATGGAAAGAAAAATTAGTGGTATTTATCAAAAAAGACCTGTATAATATGGAATTTAAAAGACCGGCCTCTCTGTCTATGCCAAAATAGGACAGAGAGAGAGAGAGAGAGAGAGAGTGCATAAAAAAATGAATATTTGAATTGTCCTCAGTTCGTAGAGGCAAGGTCCAGATATTTCTACAGTCATTCTGCCTTTGCAAAATCAGTTTGTTTACCTACTCTTAACTGTACACATTTTGTTCACAATTATACTCGTAAAATTTCTAAATCATATGTATCGTTGTCCTTAAATAAAAAGTGAGAGTAATTGAAGCGAAAAAAATGGATAAATTGTCGTTACATGAAATAATGATGTGGTTCAAGTTTGGAAAAATCAAATTTATGAAACTCTTAAGCATGAGGATAAAATAATGAATGAATATTTGGAGAGACAGATGAAGAGAAAAGCGATGTTATCTGGAAATGAAGAAATCAATGCCGTAGTGTGATACATAAGGCTTTCAAATGTGAAACTGGTCTGGTTCCCACCTAATGCCATGAGCATACTGCAGCCTAAGGATATGGGTATTATTTACATATATAAATTGTACTACAGGCACTGTTAATGCAATCTTTAATTTTAAATATAAAAGAAGCTGATAACTCTTATGATTTAGCAAGATCTGTGTCAGTTCTGAATTCTATTAACTGGTTTGGGTTGGCTGTCAAACAAATAAAAAATGAAACAAACAAAATATTTTGTTAAAGCAGGGTTTGGTGAAAGTGAAAATACAAATGACGTTATAGAAGCAAGTGAAAATAAAAAGGCAATATTCAATCTTTATAGAGACAAAAACATGCCATGTAATTCTGATGACTTTAATTGATGTGATGACAATCTTGCCACACCTCATAACATAAAATCGGCTACAGATCTTTTAACCATCAGAACTGTCGAATATGAAGAGGAGAAAGAAGAACAAGAGAGGGACAAAGAGGAAGAGCAGCCAGAGGATTGGAGGTCCAAACAAAGTTACATACCCATGAAGAGGCTCTAAAAAGAGATGTCAACCAGTTCGCTCTGATTCTAACTCTTCCTATCTTTTTGAACTATTGTACTCTGTAAAGAACTGTGCCTAGTTGGATGTGGTAATAAGTGGAAACAAATTTCTTTGTTAAACATTTGGAAAAAATCAGAATAATATAAACTAGGTTACCTTTAGTGTAAAAATATTAGGTTATAATTTATTTATGCTCAAGTAATTTTGTGAAAGTGTGTATAGTGATTTAGTTTAATAAAAGTAAAAAGTAAAAACTATACCATAATACTTCCAGAATCAACAGCTTCTCACATAAAGAGGTATGTAATACTTCTAAATTGTGTCAACTAAAATTATTTCAGTACTTATGACTCTAAAAATATCATTTGTATAATGCGGAAACTTGTCCAATTCGGAAGATATTTTCAGTCTCGTACGATTCCACTTTGAACAAATTTTACTGTATAATGATTATAGTGGTAACAAAGACAATTTATGTGGAACTTTTTAGGCAATAAGCTGAAAGCCAGTTTACATTTTTGTTCACTCTAAGTGAAACAAATTGATTTCTCAAGAAGGTTTATTATTCTGGATTGAATTTTGAAGTTTTATTTAGAGTTGTTTTGATTGGAAGGTACATCTAATGTAAATACCAATCTTTTGAGCACTGTAATAATGAATACCAACTTGCAATCAATAATTTATTCCTCTAACTTGTTTCAATGATGTAGTCGTATAGTAGTGTATAGTAAATATAGAAAATACTTCAAACTAAAAGTATAACTGATTTCTCAGAATGAATTTTAAAAATTTGGATAAAGGTCACTCTCTAAAAGGATTATTTTTTTGAGGTACGTGTTTACTTCACAAAATGTAGAAATGAAATTCTTTTATATGGAGGGAATTAGATCCCCTTCCATCGTTATCTTACCTAAGTTAACTTTAAAACCATTTTACAAAACTTAGTAAAATATTTCCAGCTTTCTGGTATCTGCTTCCCATTGCTTGATGACAATTTTTGAAGCTCTTTTATTTTACTAGCGTTTTTGTCTGAAAACATAATCCAGACACTAAAAAAAATACATCCATCACTCCTAGGAAACACCAATCAATATTAAGTTTATGTTAGTACTAAGTTCAATATTAGTACTTTTGTCCTGAAACACAATTTCTATAATGTAACTGACTGAGCCATGCTAATATTCTAAATCAATTTTTTTTAATAATTTGTATCTTGACAAACTCAATTTTGCTACATCATTACAAGTTCTAAAGTTTACTGATTAATTAACAGAATCGAAGCCAATAACTTCTAATTCTCATATCTTATTTGAAATGAAAAATGAAATAGTGGCAGATTGGATAAACCTATCTTCTAGAGATTGGATAAACCCATCTTCTGGGCGATGTTATGAATCTTCTTGAGTGCCATAGTCAGTGGTATTCATTACAACTACACCACTATCATGAAGAATTTCCTTAACATTTTTTTTACTCCCTTTTTTCATTTTCCTGAATCTGTTATTTTCTTAAAATACAATAAAAAATATAACATGCTGTATAAAGTTATTAATGCACTAATTGTGTTAAAATAATAAATGGTATGTAAGCATAAAACTTTTCAATAACAGAAAAAATGACACAGACAAAAATGCTTTTAATGACAATCCAGAAGGTTTTGTTTCCAGATGGATGAAACTCATTCTACAGAGGTACACACCTCATCACTGTGTTCTAGCCAAAAGCCACTGTTAATACGAAACATAAACATTCATTTGCATTGGTCCTGTTTATTTTGGGTGAAAATCTATACTTCTTTAAAATAAAGAATTAAATGGAAACAAATGGTTACGACTTATATTTTAAATAATTTATATTTTTCAAGAGCTATCTAATTCTAAAGTATCATTTCTTGTTTTGAATTTTGCTTATCCCTAAAAGTTGTCACTGCAAGCAAGTATGCCTGTGCCTAATTCCACCCCTGCACACAGATTTCACATACTGTACACATTTTGAACAAAACCTATAAGGTTTCAAGTAGAAATTTCAATTATGTTACATGTTTTCATACTCATGAATCTTAAAATAAATAATATGCAAGTTTTGAAAACTTATGAAAAAACCAACATGGCTTATTAAAAATATGCAGCCATTATTTCAGTTTTAAAAAGATGAAAAGTTGTTTACTATTTCAGGTGACTTGTTTGAGAGAGAAGAAGATTTGACCAATCCTATATTATGGAAAGAAATCGCTGGGAGCGAAAATCCGATGAAGCAAGAAGAAAATCGAAACAAAGTTATTACTCTTGCAAATTATATTATTCCCGGACATGGTCCAATGTTCCTTGTTACTCAGGAAATGAAAGAAAAAAGTATTATTGCATTAAAAAAGTGAAATAATGAATTAATAAATTACCATTTCACAATAAAATCTGATTAAAATCTCTACTAACATTAGCCATGTTTCTAAATAATTTTAATATACCTTGAAAAATCAATTAGGTGTATGAAACATGTAAAGAACATAAAGCTAACTATTGTAAAACAATTTTTGCTTAGCGTATTGATAACACACTAGGTCAAACTATTGATAAAAGAAATTTTATAATTTGCAGTTTCTATGTTGTACATCTTGAGGTTTTTATGATATTAACGCACCATGATAGACAACATAATGCGCAAAAAACAACACACACATAACACAACCAACAACAACAATAACACAAACAAAAATATATAACACTAACATATCACGTCAACACATCACAAAAAATAGCTTCCTCGTTCCTCAAACTTCAATAGAAAGTAGCATTTAAAACATCCAACAGAACTGAAAAACACATAGACAGTACAAAAACACACCAGAATTAACACAACAGCGCAGAAGTATACAAGATTACATGGAATGATGGCCCCAGCTTTTACATAGGACAAACAGGGAGAACCTTTACCACAAGATACAAAGAACAAAAAAGACAACACAAATAATGTAATTTCACCATAAACATACAAAACACACTACCACACACACACACCAAGCAATATAAACACCAATCTAAAAATCCTAAATTACATCAAAAAAGGAACAATCTAAACATAACAGAAACTACAAGATATACAAACACCTCAAAAATTATCCATAGCACATTGTGTGAAACGCGTCTGTTAAAAAGTATCAATAAGTAGTGGCTTTTTTGCCAAGTTGACACCAAAAGTGTAAGAAATTTTTATTCTGTCTCAACTGTATTAAAAACAAATTGTATAGTCAAACTACAATTTTACATTTACTATAGCACTACTGTCCTTCCGCAAACAAAAATCAAACATTATGAATAGTTACATAATTTTAAATAACTATTAACAAGTTATGATGTATAAACACACACACATACAAATATTTCAGAAAGTAAGGTCTGAATCACTATAGCTAATCAAACATTTTGTAAATATTGAAACACAAAAGTTTTCCAACCCAACATCCCCTGCATGCTAATCAACATTATTTGCATTGGTATTGTTGCAGTGTGCTGTTTACAGTGCAAGTTTAAAATGTTTATCACCCTGCCAACTGTGAAACATGTTCAAAGATTCTGTTTTTTTTAACAACAAAGGAAGTTTCAGCAATGGGGAGCTTATATATCCCTTCTGTGTTCAGAATATCCAGCACAATACTTAGAAGTAAATATATTTTTTTAGATAGGGGGTAAAACAGTTTTTAGAGTGATATGAATGTCTGAAGACAGCAGCAGTTAAATCATAAGATATAAAGTGTAAAATCTTGGTTCCTGCAATGATCCCCAGAGAATGCTCTAATGGAAGGAATGGTGAGGGTAAGATACCAGTTCATACAAATTGCTTTGAAAAACTCATTAAGCTCATTAAAAACTCTGTTTTAATGTGTGTAGAAAAACGGCTACCAACACACACTCATACACAACATTCTCAGGAAAATAAAACATAAACACCATATAGCAGCCACACAAACAAACCACACACAAAATAACAAATACATATCCCTCACCTACCACAATAAAAACCCACACAAAATATCCCTCACAATCCACATTTAAAAAACTTCATTACCAAATATCCTACAAAACAACAAACACACTAAGAAAACATATACAACCTTTTCAAAAAGAAACTGACATATACAAACTCTCAGGTATTTACAAATTAACTTGCAACGATTGTCCCAACTATTACATCGGTCAAACCGGCAGGTTATTCTACACATGCTTTGATGAACACATTACCCAAACAAAACAAACAAACCCTAAATCCAGCTATGCAAAACACCTAAATAACACCCAACACACACATACCGACATACACAATAATTTAAATATTCTACACACATTAAAACAGAGTAAAAAACTAACAACCTTAGAAAAATATGAAATCTACAAACACTACGCAACAGACAGGGAAAATATACTTAATGACCACACACACTTTGAAGCCAATAGTCTTTTCAAATACATCACACAAGACGCCGACACCTCACCTAATGTCATAAATCCAACCCTGTCATACCGTTTGTAAAGAGCCAGAAGCCGCTAGTAGAAGGTCAGCTTCGAAAAAGGAACGATCGTTTTGAAACGCGTCAGCAAGTAAGCAATTATGTATTCACTTAGTTAAGTAGTGTAAAATTACTTTATATTGTTGAGGTCGGCTGTTTCAAGTGATGTGTCCCATTGTCAACTTGGACAGTAACTCTCCTGAAACGGCCGTCCTAAACAATATAAAGTAAGTGCTACTATAGACAAGTCTAACAATTCACAAGTGTTTTTAGTTATTGTAAAAATGTGCAAAATTGATTTCAATAAAATTAAAAAGTGCTCCTTTTGAAAATGTAATTATAAAAACACCCATTTTTATATTTGTTGATTCCATCTTCACGGAGCTACTAGTTTTTAACTAAAACACTTGTAAATATTTTACAATTTTCCTATAGTAGCACTTACTTATATTTGTTGAGGGCGACCGTTTCGGGAGATGTGTCCCATTGTCAACTCAGACCGTAACTGATCTCGAGGTTTTTGTAGGTTAGAGTGGGGGTGGGATATTATGGTGGGTGTATTTGGTGAGCATTAATAGTTATGATGTCAAAAAGTGTGTGTGAGTTGCTACCCATTTTACTTTTTTATGAAAACACCATAAAAAATTTCAGAATACCACAAGCTTACTGAGATGGATCTGAAGTTATTTATTAGATACTAGTTGGCTTACTGAGATACTTTATGCTATTGATCCTTAAGAAAAAAATACGCCCTATAAAATTTGTTAATTTATCTATTATGAAGAAGAAATATCTGATGTTTGGTTGAGAAATTCTAAAGTAGAGAGAATTGAACACCACTGAGCAAACACAGCTCTGTATACTACAGTCGGGTGAGAATCTCTTATGTTGAAGAGGTTTCTTGAGATTATTTTTAATGTTAATAAATAAAAAATTAATAGGTAATTTTATTTTATTTACAAGCAACAATATAAAACACAAAAGTCAGGCCTAAGTTACACGGATCATCTGCAAAGAAAAATTGGAATATTTTGAGGTTGTTAATAACATTCTTATAAATAAAGATAAAAGTACACTTTTTATAAAAACATTTATAAAAAATAGTGTTTTGAATACACCAAATTTCATTCTAAATTGAAACCATATAGTTTTTAGTGTTTAAACTGCTTTTGTTTTACAAAACAAAATTGTTGTTATCGCTTGCAAGTTACACTAAAACTGATACATTAAAATTTACATCTGTCTGATTTATTAGTAATAACCACAGGTTACAATTTGCCCTTGATCTTTGTGTTTCATTTGTTTGTTATAGTGTTGAGGCTAGTTAAAATTAAGTGTAGTTGAAAATTTAAAAGGATTAAAGTAAATTATACAATGCATTAATTTAAATTAGCTTTCTTGAATTATTTTATTATATTTTTCTAAACTTGGTATCACTCCTACTCCCTCTCAGAACGTTTAACTCCCACAGGTACCAAACCCTCCGCCAAAAATAATTTCTGTTATACTGTAGTCTTAGTACTGTTATACTGTGTCTTATATATTGTAAATAAATCCCATCACTTGTATATTTATTTCTAGCTAAAAACCATACATTAAACTTGTTTTAATACATTCTCTGCAAGCTACTCTGATGTAAGTGATGAGCTGCTGAGCGCAATGAGCAGGCCATCCCAAACTGAGTGGTATAGTTCGACTTTGTTTCCATTTTAATCTGTCCTTAGCTCTTGGAAAAGTACAATGCTTGTTTGTGTACATTTCAAGGGAGGATCAAACGGCATAGTTTTGTAAATAATTTGTGATTTTCTAAGATCTGTGAGAACTTGTTTTAGTGAAAATTGTAATTTTACTGTGTATATTGCTTATTGTTTTATGTAGTGTACACTATATTTATAATTTAAGATTTACAAGATAGCAATGAAAATGAGTTTTACAGTAGTTTTAGCTTAGAATCTCACTCAGAAAGCAGTGGCTTCTCAAATCTGACTCAAAAAGTGATGATGTTGCTCTTGAGTGTCCTCGATCTTGGTCAAATGATACACTGGGTATAATACCTGTTTGTTTTTAAAAATAATAAAATAAATTGTATCTTTACTTGGTTTTAAACTGATTTACTGGTAATAGATGATATGTGATCCAGTTTTCATGGAATTAAAATGTTACTTTACAAGTTTTAGTGTCATCTCTTGTATGTGGCATAACATAAGATGCTTATCACAAATGAATCACATGAGATATATACTTTTGCAAGTCTACCAGTTACAAAAGTATAATTATTCATAAATGTTTATAAACATGATAGAGTATATTCATTCCATGTGAATATATGTATCTAAGAATGTGATATTTTTATATATTAATCTGCAACTACATAGATAATTGGTGAGGTGTCAATTTTATTATTTATATATGAACTTCATAAAACTAATTATCGGTCACTTTTAAACAGAAGTACATTTGGAATTCATGTTGAACCATTTCTTTATTATGGAAACAATATCTGAAAGGAGCAGCTTCTGTTCTTTATGTGTTATCTTGTAACCCATAGCTTTAAAAGAAAGCAGCTATATCTGGAGGCGTGGCCAGTTCTTAGGTATACTTAAAGAGGCAGTAAATTTGGCTATTGCTTGAGCATAGCAAAATACTTTGGCATGATGTACTGGAATCGTTTGTCAAATTTTGGAGGTAGGTACCAACAAAGAAATATAGCACATCTATTATTAAAGGTAGTGACAAGATCACTGTTACAGATATTGTGTTCTAGCATTACGAATTTCCTACAGACCAGATCATTATATCTTTTTGCCTAAATAGGACTTTTCTCTTGAGATTACTGAACTCTGCAGTTGTTATGGAATAAATAATAGCCTGAAACATGAATATTTCAAAGAAGCAAGAACAAAGCCTAATAATTAAGCTGATTTCTGCTCTTGTATAAGAATAAATAAAAGTGTACAAATGGAACTTTAATGCAGTTAAAGCGAATGCTAGAGGCATGAAATATAATAAGAGAAAAATGTGAACACTAAAAACAATTCAAAAGTTGTAGTTAAACATATTTTTAATTATCGTGTATATAGTTTGTTGGATTTTAGTTTTACTTTTATAGTCTACATGTTTATTACAAATTTAAATAAATAATTGAAATTTATTGAATTGTTTTGACAAACTTACCTTGGTCTAGCTAACAGAACTATGGTTCTGTTTTTTATAGAAACTAAATAGGCAAAAACAGAAATATTTTGAAGAAATTGCCTTTCGTCAGTCATATGAATTGCATAGAGAATAATATACTGAAAAAGGAAGTAGATAGAGGAAATGTATACAGTTGACACATTGTCAGATAGTAGTTGGTCTTCAACCCTTATAACACGTAGTTACAGTTTAACCCTTAACTAACACCATGTTAAAACATTACTTAACAAACACCATACGTCTGACAGACACCATTATGTATTTTGGAATTAGTGATCATTAAACACTTTTAAAAACATATTTTAATGACATACTCTTAATATATTAGTGCGTTTTACAAAGTGATGCTTAAAATCGATTAAAAATAATTTAATATTACTAATAAAAAAATTTTCTTTACCGGAAAATTGTTTTTTCTTTAAAATATTTATTTTGTAATCTAAACATCGTAGTTTGTGATAATGTAAAGCTATTTCAATGTCGTAGAGACCAGCATTTCATCAACGCACATCGTTGGACCAGGAGTAGGGAGTTCTCAGAAATTTGATTAAATATTTTGAAAACTGCAGCTGTAGGGTCCTCATCTTTCCTTCTCTCACGATCAACAGGGTTGTCAAATCGTAATGCCAGCAATAAAAATAAAAATCTATTTCTGGACATTGTACAACGAAATATGTCTCGACCTGTTCCAACAGTACAATAAAAACTGTCAATTGACTCGTTGCTAGATTTGAAAATAGCCGTATATATCAAAAGTCCGATGAAACCTTTCAACTCTATCATGTCCAAATCAGATGAGTAAGATTGAGGTTTTGAAAAATTACTCCTGATCGAAGTAATCTTTTTGTTTGTCCACATAATAATTTCATTCAAAATGTCATTAGAAAACAAAAGTCCCCACACGTCCTCAACAGTAGGGTTAGTTCCCATTTTTTTTGCAGGAGCTTTTAGACCTGGTAACTGCACAATTATATTATGCCTTCTTGTTCTAACATTTAGAGGCTGGTGCACTTTATTCCATTTAAATTGTGATCTGTTACGTATTTTTTTCCATAGAAAAAACCATCTTCTAGAATCAGGGGTTCAATACTAGAAGAATCTATCACACCTGGATGCTCGTTAGACGATTCTTGGTACACATCATCATTTTCTTCGCCCTCCTGTTCTGATTCGGAATCGTGTTCGCTATCATATTGATAATCTGGATCTCTATCGCTGTCGTATGGATCAGGTTCTGAAGGTCCTTCCAAAACATAATACACCAAATTCTCAAGATCGTTATTGAACCCATCACTATTCACAGTTACTAAGTTCATAACTGGTCTTCTATGTGATGGACCAGGTTTATCAGGGTTTTGATAATCCATATTTATTAAGAAAGAAACGTAAAAAAGCACACACACTAAAAACACTATATACAAAGTTTGGAATGAACGAATAATGTTACTTAACAGACACGATACGTCTGAGAGACGGGAGAATGGGACGCACTACACTAAAATGGCTTTGGAAAAGGCAAACGCAGACAAAAACAAACAGGACCTTCACTACACAAACTATACCATTCACCTGAAAGGTAGACGGGTTGGGGACGCACAAAACATTCGTAGGCGGAAGATACACGGATTTTTAAATTCGCGACCGTCTCTGAGACGTATGGTGTCAGTTAAGGGTTAAATTACTAGATAAATCCATCATTTTCCTTGAAGCATTTTGTGTTTCAATACAAAAAGACTGACGATGACTTCGTGATTAAACTTCGTGTAAAACAATCATTAAACCAGCTAAATCTTTCAAAAATAGGACACTATTTTCACAGTATTGTCTAATTTTGTGTACACAAGCCATTGTATCTACAGCCTTTAAAATTTAATAATTTTAATTTTGTTTTATAATAGATTCAATTTCCAGAAACTTTTAATTACCTAATAAAGTTTTTTTTTGGATCCAGCATAAGTCCTATTTTAAAAATTAAATTTCTTACTAAATTAAATTACATAAAAATCTAATGGTATCTGTGTGTGTGTTAAGTAAAAACTACTAAACTCATTGAACTGAAATTTTACATGGGCATTCTTAGGGTCCCTGATTAACACATAGGCTAATTTTTATTTAGAAATACCATCAGGGCTTCTCCCTACTGGCCTTGAAAACTCCCATAACACTCAATTATCTATTCTCCATTATATACTTAGCTTAATCAGCTGATAGTAAATGTGTTTGTAATCACCTGTAAAAGTCACTTTTAAACACAATTAAACAGGTGACATTAAATGGTTGTTTTTGTTATTCATCTTTCAAGGTTAGTTATACTTTACAAATGTCATGTGATAAGTGGAAGCTTTTCTATCTCTTGGTTTTTCAAGACAATAATTGGTAAGTTTATAGTTTGATATATTTATTGGGATTTAATTTCAGTAAATTAAAATCAACCCAAATATAAATTAAATCAATAGATATATACGACAACCCCCGTACGAAGGACGGGTACTCTTATATAAATATATATATATATAATATATATATATATATATATATATATATATATATATATATATATATATATATATCACTCTACTGAAACAGCAGGAAACGCGGCAAGGAAACAGAAACTGACAGACCCAAGAACTGCCAAAAACCTGACTTATGCCCAAGCACTGAGCAGCAACAGACAAAGTACAAATGAGCAAAACATCACTACTAATCAAAACACCAACAGCAATGAGGTGCTGAGTATGATGAAAAGCATGATGCAGAAGTTTGAGACCTTAGAGAGATCAAACAGAACGCTATCAAATAAATTAAATGCCCTCGGGAGTAAGATTCCAGCCAATAAAAACAAATCCAAAAAATAAGTATGGATCATACAAACATACGTATTGGTACCTGGAATGCAAACGGCATTCTAAACAGCAAAGAAGAATTCTCACTCTACCTTTATGAAAATAAAATTGACATCTGTTTCATCTCAGAGACTCATCTCTCTAACCAACAATACATTAAAATAAATGGATATAATACCCACCATACCACTCACCCAGACAATCGGGCACATGGAGGAAGTGCAATCTTCATCAAAAACAACCTGAAGTACAATGAGGATCTCAACATTCGAAAAGAGGAAGCTCAGCTGACAGTGTTAAGCATTTCGTCAATGAAACAAAACTTCAAAGTGGGAGCAGTCTACTTCCCCCCCGAAACATAACCTAAAAGAAGACGATTACACAATGATAATCCGACATCTAGGAGAGAGATTCGTCCTTGGAGGCGATTTTAACGCCAAACATTCCCTATGGGGTTCCCGATTGGATAATACAAAAGGGAGAGAACTTAAAAATGCAATAGAGAAAACTGGATGTAAAGTACATTCAACTGGGAAACCGACCTACTGGTCTACAGACAGAAACAAGACCCCAGACGTTCTGGATTTTTTCATAACCAGAAAATTTGCGGCAAATTTCATTACCTTGGAGGACAGCTATGACTTGGACTCGGATCACTCATCGATCATCATGACATTGAGCGAAACTATCATCAAAAAGCCAGCGAAACCGACTTTATGCAATAAAACTACGGATTGGGAAAGTTTTAAATTACAACTAGATCAGGGAATTACCCTCGACATTGACCTGTCTACTGGGGATCATCTTGACGAGGCGGTGACAAAATTTACCAGTCTTATTCAACAAGCAGTGTGGGATAACACTAGAACAATTACTCATAAAACACCTGGATACAACTACCCTATGGAAGTAAGAAACCTAGTAAAGAACAAAAGAAGAACCAGGCAAAAATGGCAGCATACAAGAGATCCCGTCGTTAAAAATCATCTCAATAGAGAATCCCAACAAATCAAAAGATTGATCCACCAACTGAGAGAAGACTCTGCAAACTCCTTCCTCGAGAATCTGTCTGCAGACAAAAACACTAACTATTCCCTCTGGAAAACAACGAGAAGACTGAAAAGGAAAATCCATCATGAACCACCCATCCTGAAAGAGAACAATGAATGGGCAAGATCGGACCAAGAAAAAGCTAACACGTTTGGAGATCATCTTGAAAACATCTTCAAGCCGAATGAAGAAGAACTTCACCTAAACACTAATAATCAGTCTAAAATTATTAAAAAAGTGACATTAAAAGAGCTTAAACGAGAACTAAAATACAACTTGAACCCGAAGAAAGCACCAGGATACGATTTAATCACAGGACTAGTGCTGAAAAAACTGACAACAAAAGGACTAAAAATGTTTTTATTATTAATTAATGCGTCCCTTAGACTTATGCACGTCCCTGCAACATGGAAAGTGGCGGAGATGATCATGATCCTGAAACCCGGCAAAACAGCAACAGAGGTCAAGTCGTACAGGCCGATATCACTTCTACCCATAATGTCAAAACTCTTTGAAAAGCTGCTTCTCAACAGGCTTAAACCTATCATCGTGGAAAAGAACTTACTGCCCGACCATCAATTTGGATTCAGGCGAGGACACTCTATGGTGGAACAGGTGCATCGACTAATTGACATCATTGAAAAAGCACTGGAAGGTGAGGAGGTCTGCTCGATTGTCTTCCTGGATGTTTCACAAGCCTTCGATAAAGTTTGGCATGAAGGATTGATTCACAAACTCAACATGTTTCTGCCAGCCCAGTTTGTGAATCTACTGAAATCGTACATATCGAACAGACTGTTTCGAGTAAACCACGAATCTACGTATTCTGACTTCAAGGAAATACAAGCTGGAGTCCCACAAGGCAGCGTATTGGGACCGATCCTGTACTTGCTGTACACCAGTGATCTTCCGCAAACAGCCAACGTCATCACGGCCACTTTCTCAGACGACACAGCAAACGCAGCAACAGCGAAAACCGTTCAAGAATCGACAACACGCTTACAAAGATCAAACGATTCAGTTGAGGCTTGGACCAAGAAATGGCGCATCAAACTCAACGACCAGAAGGCAGTCCATGTGAACTTTACAAACAAGAGGATCCCAAACCCTCAGAGGCTCGAAATGAATGGAAGTGTTATCCCATATCATGATTCAGCTAAATATCTCGGCATGAATCTTGATGCAAAAGCCAAATGGGTCGAGCATGTCAAAATAAAACTCACAGAACTCCAGACTCGCTACAGGCAAATGTATTGGCTACTCGGTCGAAATTCACGGGTATCAATATACAACAAGCTATTGGTATATAACCAAATCCTCAAACCGGTTTGGACGTATGGTATACAGCTTTGGGGCTGTGCCAGCAAATGTCACATACAAGGGATACAACGCTTCCAGAACAAAGTGCTAAGAAACATCGCCAACGCTCCTTGGTATGTGCGCAACAGTGACTTGCATTGCGATCTTGGTGTACCCATGGTCGAGGAAGTCATAAAACAGAACGCCATCAAACACGTAAATCGGCTCACTCAACACGAAAATCCTGAGGCACTGAGACTTCTCGACAACAACCACCTGACAAGACGACTCAAAAGGACAAAACCATTTGAACTCGTTGAACGACAAGAGTGACAACAATACTCTTCCTCACGCCGGTTGGCTTCCAACATCAAATAAGATACAATAGAAATCAATGGATTCTTTGTAATAAAAGCTAACATCTAATTATCAAATGTAAATTAATTGTTGGTCAGAAATGACCAGTTTTAATAATAAAAAAAAAAAAAATAATAAAAAAAAAAAAAAAAATATCACTCTAAAAAATATTCTTTTTCTAAATATACAGTATTTATAATATTGTATACAAATATAGTACTTGTTATATTAAATGACCAAAGGAAGAAGTCTGAAGATGATTGCCATTCACAAAACAGATATTTTCTCTTTAAGGTAAATTTCTGAAAAATGGAAATACTTCAACCTTGAAATTACGATTGAAATGGTTATGTTGTAACTTTAAAAATATATTTTGCAAAAAAATAAATTTGGTAAGTAATTATTCAAATTGAATTTGCTTTTGCTTATTTGCATGTATATAATTTATGAATTGTTTTTTAAAGTTACTATAGTCAGTGGTGTCTTGAGACATTGGCAAAACGGCATTAATTGGTAGTCGCCCAAGGCCTAATGAATCTTAGGGGCTTCCATCCAACTCTAACAAATTTTTCAAATGAGAATTTTTTGAAAATGTTTACTTTTATAAAATAAAACATACTAATTTTAGTAATGAATCATGACTAATTATAACTGAACTCATCATATTTATATTTACCAGGCTGAAATTTAAGAACATACAGAACCTGTAAAGCTGAAATAGAGATTATTTGCCACCAAAATATAGTTGTTTACACTTGTTTATATTATCTTGGCAAAAAACCCCACTACTTACTGATTTATTTAGCAGACGCGTTTTGCGCTAAGTCTGCGCTGACCTAGTGCGAAACGTGTCAGCCGAATAAATCAGTAAGTAGTGGTTTTTTGCCAAGATAATACAAACAAGTGTTATTTCTATAAAAACCTCAAGATGTACAACACAAAAACTGCAAATAGTTGTTTATATACTAATTTTATTCAAAGCCTAAACAATAACTGACAACTGATATAATTTTTCTATACAAAGGTATCTAAGCACATTTTCTTCTACTGGATTTGTGATTTTTTGTTAGAGGAGACTCTGATCAAAATTCCCCCAAGGCCTCAACTATGATTTTATATAGCTCTGATTTTACTACTGTACAGTAAAACTTTTCCTCATGCTTTTACTTTCAATCCTACCAAATAACATAATAATTACGAATTCTCATAAGAAAATTGAAATACATATAACTAACATAATTTTCATTTATAGTTGACTGTAAACCGAAAATTATTAATAAATATATGTATTCAAGTCTATAAGAATACAATGTACATCAGTTTAGCAACAGCTACATATTTGAAAAATAAAATGTCTAAAAAATGCCAAAACGCAATAGCTGGGGTTTAAATCAATGAGAAATTTACTGTATTTCAAGATGAATTAATTAAAGTTGCTTGTTATAATCATCTTGAATTCACTGATTAAACTATAAATAATTATTGTGTAACTTAGTGGCTTTTGAACTAACTTGCTGACGCGTTTCAGAACAATAGTTACATTTACATAGTTACGCAATACTTACTTATAGATTAATTTATTAATCATCTTTCAAAGAAGTGCCTTAGAGTTAAATATTTCTTTGTAAACATCTAGTCATGAAATAGCAAATTTAGTTTTTTTAGGATCTTGTTATTTTTTGCAACCTTCAAGTTAATTTTCTAAATAAATAGCACCCTTCACATGTACCTAAATTTATGGTTTATTTGGTACTCCTTATATTTGAAATGTATTACAATAAGAATGATTTTAATTAATTTATTTTATCAACTTATTTCTAAATTTAAGTACAGTAGAATTTGGATAATTCGAATCTGAAGGGTTCAATGAAAAAAATTTGAATTATGAAAGTTAGAAAATGCCCTTTTGGCTAAAAGCAGTCCAGATTTTTTTTGTGATTTTACGATGACAATTTTCAGGTATCATATCACTGGTCTATTTAAAAAACAGACCACACATGCACATTAATTTGGATAAGAAATAAACTTAGACACAGTGAATTTATAAAAGATATAATTATTAGCAGTCAAGTTATTGTGGGCAACATAGCAAGAAAATTACATGAATAAAATATGCACATATTCAATTATGTCTGAATCAATTCTTTTAACATTTGCAAAATCCTCAAATATATTTAAGGAGTGTAAAACTTCATTAACATTGGTTTTACTTTGATGTACCACCGAAACTCACGTAAATGATGAAGAGCCTCTGACGATATAAAGATTGGGGACTCCCTAATGCTTGATTTCCCTCTAAATCTGACACTTTTTTATAATACAGAGGTAATGAACGAGCTTATCTGTTTACTCAGCTTGACAACATAAGATTTGCTTGACAAATTTGTTCTGGACCTTCCAATTGAGTAATACATGTTTATTAAGATTTTATATGTCCTAACTCTTTTGCCTTTTAAATTTTTTAACTATTATAAATATACTTTTACTTCACTTCAATTGTAAATGTATATTTACGGGGAAAACTTGTTTCGTTAAAATTCTACACTTAATGTTTCTTTTAGTAGTTAAAATAAAACTTTTCTATAATGAAAAAATGATGTTCTCTATTTTTTAAGAAAACCCACAATTTTATTCTTTTATAAGCCACATTTTGCTACCATCATGACACACACTGACGTTGGAGAATTGAAAGTGAGATTATTAATATAATAATAGAATTTAGAATATTCCCCCCTTTTTAAAGATTTCTATTAACTAAACCTCCTCAGGGCGTAGATGGTGTGTGTGTATATACAATTTATATAAATAAATATATTTTAATCATTTACCTGTTGCGGGTCCTCTTCATATCTATATGCCTCACTGGTTTCCTCGGGAAGATGGCATGCCGCGGAATGTGATCCCTCGGTCACCAGGAAGACGCTAAGGACCCGTTCTGTTTGACTCTTACTATAGGACTGCCACTTTTTCTAACTTGGCTAATTTCATTTAGAAAAGGACCGGAAAATACAAGTTTGGCTCAAAACAGCTGTTTATTATTGGTCCGCTGTAGAGTGTCGGTCTCCCATAGTGACCATTGGAACTAGTTACTATCTTTATTTACGTTTACTGAAATCAAGGTTTGGCAGTAATATAGAAAACATTACTAGTTGAACTTTGAATTATCCACAATAATTATTTTATATTGGTAGCATATAAAATTCAATGGACCAACCCAAAACTTCGAATTATCCACGTTCTGCTGTAAAATGACATTCAAGATTAAAAATTTTGCCTTCAGAGTACAAATTACCAGAAGGGTTTCTGGCTGTGATACTGGATAGGAGTATGACAAAAACAACACAGGAGGTAGGGTAAGCAGCATCTTAGTTGGCTAAAAATGACAGGTAACCTACTATTTCCCTTCTGTGTACACCTACTTTTAGTTTGGTGTCCCTCGCCTGTATAGCAACTATTATTATTACTATTCACTATTATTTCTGTAATTTATAGAATGAAATTAATTTTTTACAAGATTCATTATTGACCCAAGGAACAGCATTAACAATGAATTTTATCCTTTCAAAATTTTGAAACTGGATTTCAACCACAAAGTTTTATTACTTTTAAAAATCAAGAGCATGTGGTACTAGAGATGGAGCATATTAGTGGGATATTCAGAGAATTACTGTAGATGCTTTTAAGACAATTCTCTGTGGCAGAAATAAAAAAGCTCTTGCAAAGAACAATGAAAAATTGAAATAACTTAATTGGAATTTTAGGATTGAAATAAACAAAGTTATTAATTGAAACCATTTACTAACATTAACATTAATTACGACAAATCTACAAAATAGTAAATATATAACTATCTTAGAATTTAACATTGTTTACAGAATTGTAAAAAACTAACTTATGTATCTCCTTACCATTCATTGTTAAATTCATTCTATAGAATGATACAACAGCCTAAATCTAATAGCTTACAATAGTGTTTAAGATATGAGGGAAACTGTATCAATATATTAAGTGACAATGAAAAGTCCAGATGTTTAAAGTGCAGATTATTAGAAGTCACAGTGTTTATAAGTGCAAGTTTATTAGAAGTCACAGCCATATTATTTTGCCCAATGAAAATATATTGTAAGCAAGATTAAGGTGAGAATCCTACCACAAAAAAGATACTGTAACCACTCCAAATGGAATATATACAAATTAGAAGAAACTTATTTACAAGAACTACTTTATCAACTGCATAAGTTTTCATACTTGGGAGTTTCAGGTGCCATTTTTTTTTTTACAATAAATGTATTACCTAAGATTTAAGTGCAATATTTTAGATTAAAGTCATTAGCAGTCTTAAATAAATTGATATTAAAAATAATATTTATCCGCAGATATGTTTTGCACTTGATCACAGCAATTCTACTGAAAAATGTCATAAAATGTTTTTATTATATAATTCAATATTCTAAGAGTATTTTAAAGTAACTCTTTTATTGAGTTTTTTCTATGACTAGTCCTGTAGTCATGCAGAACTATAGTATAATTATAACTTGTAATAACAACAGTTCCAAGATTGTATAAATACTTCATTTAGTTACAAAACTATCATTTGTGTAAATTTTGCGGCCTAATATAAATATTTTGTTGATGGTAAACTTTAGTCTTAACAGAAGCATTCTCAAAAACACGAATAAAAAAATATACATACATTCCCTCAAAAACTAAAACAAAATAATCCAGAACAATTTATAATTGGAACAAAATTTGACTTTACATAGAAGGGCATGTTTTCAACTTAGGCTAACTATAAGTGCTGTGTTACAATCTCCATAATATACTTTTAAAGTAGGAAACATTTTTATTTATAGTTACATGCAATTTTTTAAAAAAAAATACATTAATAATCACTAAAAAGAAATGCATAAGATTCAGCAAAAACATTTTGGTGCATAAAATTGAACAAAAATATATTTTTTTTAAACCTCCACACTAAAGAAATAAAAACATTTATTACCGAAAAGATTAATTAAAAACAAATTAATAGTTTGAATATACTAATATAATTTTTAAAATAATGTTTTACTTACTTTTTAAAATATATTGATTAAAAATAGTTTACAATATAATTTAATTTTTTTAAATTTATCATAACACAACTAAAATATCTTTCTCTCCAAACTTTTTAAACCTGTATACAACCTTAAACACTATTTAGGAAAAAAACATACTCATATTAAAAACTTGAGCAAAATCTAAACAATTTTGATGAACTATCAGTGACCATTGGAAAAACTTTAGTTTTCAAAAGTTCTAGATCTATCTGGTTATTAAACTATATTTTTAAATATAATTAGAGTAATGGTTTTGTAACTAGTATTACTATTTTTATTCTGTTAATAACTATATGAAATTACAAATTGCATTAGTCAGATTAGTGCAAAATGACTTGATTTATCAAACATCATAGCTGGCACTTTTAAGGATAATGCTATCACCAAAATAATATCACCTAAGGCTGGCAAAAGGATTCATTTCAATGATTATTGCTAAAGGTTCTATGTATATATTTTTTTGATAATTTTTCTAACACAGGACTGGACATCATGTTGAGCCTTGACATTATTTAAGTCAAATCAGGAGTGATATTCAACAAGCTATATGCCAGTTGGTTAACAAATATGCAATAATATTATTTCCCCAGAGAAACAACGTTAAAAATAATAATAGATACTCAGATTTTTAACCTTTAATATGACATGATACTTAAGACATATAGACATTTTCAAGTCCCTCTATAACTTTCGATGAAGTGGTTTACTCAATGTGAATATTTGTACCATTTTTGTTTTTTTTTGTTTTTTACACTTTGTGAAATGGTTTCATCTAACAGATCTACAGTGTCAGTTAAATGACCCTTCCTAGGCACATGATGTGATAAGGTTACTTTTTATTAAATGAATGTTTTGTGTTGTTTTCAGGTTTCTATTTGACTCATTTACTAATGCCAAAGGATAATTCAAGAATTTCTTGAAGGGCTACTAGACAAAAATTGCCCTCTTAAAAAAAATAGCAAAGTATTAATTTCTTTTTAAAATAACGAACTACTTATTCAATATCTCTAAAGTAATAAAATACATGTTTCACCTTTATTTTTTAATCTTGGTGGCCCTTTCATAAATTATTTTACCTCTAAAGATAACTTCTTCTAAAATTTGATTCTGATATTTCTATACATGAAATCTTAGCCCCTGGTGGACTGGACAGCTGTGTTAAGTATAATTTTAACTAAATCATGGAATATAAAAAAAAACAAGGTATGTGAACTGAAGCAGCTGAAATGAGGTATCTCCAAGATATGTCAAATGGATTAGATATGAACACTGGAGAACTGAGGATATTGACAGAAATCAAAATAAGGCTGAGCTCTGTATAAACTGAAATTGTATGGATATTTTTCTTTGACTATGTAAATGACAGAAGCATACGGTTAGGGAGAAGATAGAGGGAACATTTTAGTCTAGAACAATCCTGCAAGGTTTAACCAATCTTACAGAAAATTTAACAATCATAAAATACTCCAAGTCTTTCAATTAAAAAAAAAAAAATTATATTAATGCTTGCTGAAAATACTGCTTGGTCAAAAAACCTGTACAATAAATGAGATGTTTTGAAAGAATCAATATACTTTAAAAAAAAGTTAAATACAACATTAGTTGCCACTAAACTTCAAAATGGTTGATCTTTTCCCCTTTAAACAAGTATAAAATTAAATTAAATTAATAAACCTAAGGTTATTTTTAATAGTTTACTTCTACAAACAAGACTTTTTAAACTTGACTAAAAAAAAATAATCATGACCAACATTTTCTATGCCATTAACAATGCATCTTTTAACTAACCTTTTTCTGTGCTTCAGAAATATTAAAGCAGACAAAGGACCTGTTCATAAAAAAGCTGGGGTTATTGAAAATTAAAATGCCATGAAAGTGCTTACAGTTAAAAAATTAGAATTAGGAATATTTTCATCTGTAAAAATTAACATCTTGATAAAGTAGTTAAAATACGTGTAGATTTACACAATTTTTCTACAAGCAATTATAATGCTGAGCATGTTTACAAATTTAAAAAGTCGATTTATTTCATTTATTATAGAATGTTTTATCAAAATTCCTGATCTAACCCATTGTGGATCAAATGAATTGTGGTCCAGCTAGCTTGAAATATTCCTCGCATCAATTGAGTTGTATTTTGCTACAAAAATATTCTCATATTTGTAAAGCGGTAAATATTATATATTTTATATAGGTGCAGTATTGTATTCATTAATTTGTACATTAGCTTATTATTTGATTATCATTTGTAAACATAAGTAGTAAAAGACAAATTAAAAGTTACACTTTTATAGTGGAAGCTTCTAGGGTCCTACTAGTATTGTTCACTTTAAATGTACAAAAAAATACACATTACAAAAAAAAAATATGTACAGTAAATAGTTTTCAAATTTAGAATTTCATCCAATTCTGCTGATGACTGACACCAAACATCAGCTACTGACAGACACAGAGTAACAACTATAGTGAGCAAGAAAGTTCACCTGACATAAAATTTGATGACAGGTCTATCATGTCTAGAACTTCTGATAAAAACATAACTTAAGTCCTATGGTGGAAGTTTCAAGAGGTAATAAATATCCCTTAGGCAACACAAACTTCAAATCTGGCCACGGCACATCAAAAAACAAACTAAATAATAACTCTGTTGATAAACTTGAAGTTATTGAAAGGTTAAAGCAAACAAATGACATCGGGAAACAACAAGACGAATAAATGTCGTCTGTATGGTGCAATGGCATAGTGTTAAAACCTCTATTTTGGAGTTAAAAAATTTAGACTGAACAGTCATATTTGTGATAAAATGAAGGTGAAGGTTTTCTTATATATTTTTGTATTAAATATAAATATTTTCATGAACAAGAATGAATGTTAATTATTTTTCAATCAAATTGTATTCAATATACAAACACACATTCTTTTTAGTCACCATAATCTCCAGTTTTGTCTGAGGACTACTGCAGGGACATTTTCAGGTCTCCACAAAATAATAGTCAATAAGTTACAGTAACATTTTAAACAATAAGAACAATTTACACAAAAATTATAAATCTTCAGACATGGACACAACGTAATGCACATGGTTAACTTCTATATATAACTCATTAATTCATCTATGTGTGTTGTATCTGGATTAAAAATTTTCTACTTATTACACTCTCGTTAAATTTAAGAAGGTATTCTAAACTCTTTTAACCTTTGGGTCGGTTAACCAAATTTAATGCATCAAGTGAGGGATTAATTATTTCCCATTTAACACATATTTTAAAATTATTATCAAGGTCCCAAAACTCTCATATTCTTCTAGAGTCCTCCAGTTTTATAATCTGTGTAATAGTTTACAGTTGAAAAGGATGAAATAGTGATATACCTCAGTCTACCCATAAATTATCATTTTCAAGTGCTAATGATTCATATTAAGTTTAATCTAAAAGTAACTATACAACTTCAACTTGCATTTTTTGTGTTTTACATCTTGAGGTTTATTAACAATTGGTTTTATTGAGATCACTTGGCAAAAAAAAAACACTACTGTACTTACTGATATTTTTCAGTAGACATGTTTCACACTAGATCGGTGCATTTTTCATGCTAAGGTCTTGTCCATGACTCACAGCATTGAAAAATGGACTGATCAGTATAAATGCGCCAGTTGAAAAATATCAGTAAGTAGTGGTTTTTTTACCAAGTGATAGCAATAGAAACAACTTTTAAAATTTCATTTCCTTTATTATGAAATTTATATTTGTAAACAGTTTATGATATAAAAAGTCCAATGTTTAACATTGTAAAAAATTATATCATATTTGTTTTAAGGAAAAACGTTGAACTATTTAATAAGACTTTACTTTCTCATCTCTAACTTATAACTATGTCTATCTTTGGTCTCTTTATTACAAAATTGTTTTATAAAAAACATTTTGAAGTTAAATAAAAAAATTCTGTTTGTTTTCAGACCTTTTTTGATTAAATCTAAGCTGAGTAATAACTTTTAATTTACTTGCTGCTGTGTTTCAAAACAATATGTCATTGACATAGCCAATCCGCTACTCCAGCAAATAAGTTAAAAGTGTTCACTCAGTTATTCAATAATTACTTATGATTTATTCAGTGAATTCAAGATGATAGAAGCAATTTTTCTGATTAGTTTCATATTTGAACAAACCGAGAAATATCTGCTATAGTTAGGTATGTCCAAGCTTTGATATGACGATTAGTAATTGTTTCACAAAGGATATACATAACAAATTAAAACACATTAATAAAATTGTATTGTAGTAAATATAAAATTATTTCAAATGAGTAGAGCAGGTAAAATATTTGAGCAATTTTATATACTGTTCACATTCACTAAAGATATTTGTCAACATTAGTCTTTTAAAATATTGTTTATGCTAGAAAGTTTACACATCTGTAAAAAAACAACAATATACTGCTTGGCAAAACTAAAGCATAATAAACAAATTAATAAATAAATGAAGTTTATTATAAAATATAGAATAAAAAATGTACAAAACTGAAAATATTTACAAAAAAAACTACCCATTGAAAATATAGTTTCAATTATAGTTACAAATTATTGTTCAACAGATTTATATACAACCATTAAAATGTTGGTTCTAGGATTTTACAAATTTTTAATCGTATGCTAGCTGGGTATAAATTACTAATTATATCCCTACCCAAAACTGAAAGTATAAGAATTTGGATCCATATTTAATTTTAGCTGCTCTTTTCATGTTCTACCTGAGGTGGAAAAAGTTTTTTAACAAGTCGTCCATAACAATGCCAACCCAACCAAACTATATGACCGATGAAACATACATTTATATACACTTCCAACCAACTGTATACAGATAGAAGCACAAATGGTGCCATACAATAACCCATGAATATTAGAGTGTAGAGTTTCAGAAAAACCCATGTCAGCTGCTTTATTCCAGGATATGATAGAAACTCTAAGAAAACCTTATTTTTCTGCAGGATACTTGCCAGCTATAACATAAAAGAAGCTATTAAAATTGTGTATGTTTGTATATGTTAAAATAACATTAATCTACTTTAATAAAACATTATTTCATAAATAAAATGGAATTATTTGGCCCTAAATTATGTACTTATCCTAAATTAAAATTAGTGTTTGCCAAAATAAACCAAATGCTGTTCCAAAGGCTTTAAACTTTTCTTCATGTTAGTAAACAAAATTAATGGCTGAAATGAATCCTGCAAAAATGTTTACAATAAAATACCATGAAGTGTTTATAAAAATAACTTTAAACAAATTTCATAGTTAAAATCAACAAGAAAAACTAATAAATATAAGTTATAAGCAAAACTGCTCAATTACGTATGTAGCATAAAACAGGGTCACAATTGGGAGAAAAAATGTACTTGGAGGAAAAAATTGTTTGAATGTTTTTATTAATTAAAAAAAGTATTGGAAAGAGTAGGTAAAAGAAAATTAAACAGAATATCGAAGAGATAGGGGCACTTTTTGTATACGACTTATTGCACGCCATTAAAGACCAAAATCAGATAAATTCTTTGTCTAATTTCTCGTATTTCCCGATTTTTCCAGTTTTCTTTTACTAAGGTAAAAATAATTGCACTTAGTGGTGGAATAATTGTTTACAACTAACAATAATAACTTTATAAAGTCAGTGTAACAGAAAAATAATGGGCAATGTTAAATATCATAATATATATATATATATATATATATATATATATATATATATATATATATATATATATATATATATATATATATATATATATTGTAAGTTATTGTTTTATTATGATATTATGAATGAATTCTTTCAAATGTATTATTTTCAATAATAATTTCTTCAATCAAGGTAGGTTAGTAACTTTTCTAATTTATTTTAAGATAAATAAATTTTCTAGAGCTTTCTTTTTTATAACAAGTTTAATGTATCATTTAAAACACTTTCTTAACAATTATAAGTTCTATGAATAAATTACAAATTTTCTTCTTTTTTTAAAGTTTTACAAATTTACTACAAGTTTCGTCTTTTATTACAAGTCTTATTATTCTAAATGGTATTTCTCTTTTGGGCAGCAATAGTTTTTTATTTAATTTAGCATAAATTGATTTTAATTTTGATTTAACACAAGCTCTCTTAATCTCGGGTTATCTGGTGGGTTTAAAATTTTTAATACTGAAATCTTATTTGGCACTCTAAAGTACAAGAACAAAAAAAAACTAAGCTATGAATGTTATAAACTAGGTTACAAATTAATTTATTTCTAAGTAAAATTGTCCCTTAATATTCTCTCTAAATGTTTTCTTTTATAGTTTAATTTTATAATAAATTCACTGGTTTCTTTTCTTTTATAAATGTCTGATTGCAAAATTTCAAAATGTAGTCATGGATCTAGCCTAGATACTTAAGTGTTTTAGATTGCAGATTCCACTTTTCAGCCTTTTATTAAAATATTTAATAATATCTTTTTAAATAAATAGTTTTAATTTATTTTCTTGAAAGTATTTTGTAGTGTTAATTTAATTCGAGACTAACACTCCCGCACCAAGTTTGAATTCGTTAAATTTATTAATATATTAACTTCATATATATATATATATATATATATATATATATATATATATATATATATATATATATATTACTATTTTTGAGTAATTTTATCCACCATTAAGTGCAATAATTTTACCTTGAGTGATGAGGCACCTTTCGGTCTTTGACCATTGTCGAATCACTCAATTCGAATTGAGTGATTCGACAATGGTCAAAGACCGAAAGGTGCCTCATCACTCAAGGTAAAATTATTGCACTTAATGGTGGATAAAATTACTCAAAAATAGTAATATATTAACTTCATAAAGTCAGTGCAACGGAAAAACAATGGATAATATTAAATATCAAGAATATATATATATATATATATATATATATATATATATATATATATATATATATATATATATATATTTAGGTTAGTTCCAGTAGAGCTTAAAGCTTATATAGGAATTTTTGGACTAGATAGGAGACTGACAGACTTACCTAATGGCAATAGCCCAAAACTGCAATCTCTTGGAAATAAACGCAAATAAAAACTCTACACACTATTGAAGTATTTCGATCAAAAATGATATTCATGAGTCAAGAAAGAGAAAAACAAAAGACTGAAATGATCCACAGATGTGTATAAATATCCAAATGTCACAGATTCACAGATTTATAGTTTATGATATAGTACTATATGTGATTTATGTAAATACTGTTATATGTCATTTGTGTAAATATTGATTACTTGAAACTAGATAATAATAGTCTGTCAGAAGGAAGGTAAATGGAGTTGTTAAAAATGATATAAGTTTGGGGGAATGTAAAAGGAGTTTTATCTGATGTTGAGGTTAGGAGGCTCTCTAGATTTGGTGTACCACTGGTATGATAACTCCCATCTTCTCAATTCAGTATGGTATGGACTTAGCGTTTGTTGAGGAAATTTATATATATATAGTGTGGGAGAGATAGAGAGAGAGAGATACATATATATATTTATTTATTTATTGTATACTCACATCTTTTTCCATAACAAGGCAGATAAATTCCATAAAAAAACACATGTAGTAACCAGAATAGAATCCATGCCACACTGCCAAAAATATGAGGACACCTATTTGTGACAGATATTTGTTGCCCAAAAACTTCAGCCGTTTGTAGATATACCTGTGTAACAAGTAAGTTGTGGTAATCAAGAAATAAATCAATTTCATATATTATCGACATCGCAAAGATAGAAAATATACCTGGAAATGAGAAAAGTCTTCAGGATAATGGAAAATTTTTAAAATTATTACTTATACAGTGAAACCTGTTTAAGCCGGAATCCATTGGGACCGGCATTTTTTTCCGTCTAAGACAGGTTTCCGGCTTATACAGTAGTAGTGTACTGTATGATGGTAACATCACAAAACGTTTGCCGAGTCTATTTTTAGTGTTGGGGTGAGGGTAGGCCGTGGGGATTCTTAGCTATAATACTATTATTTCTACTAATCAGCTGTATGGCGCTGTACCAACACCACATAGATAACGGACAATTGTCATCGTGTCTACATTTGTTCTAATACAGTATTTAATTAAATTATTAATTTCCGATTAAGTATTGACTGTTTATTTCCTACAGAGATAACACTTCAACATATAAAGCAAGTGTATTTAAATCACAAGAAAACTATCATATTTTAACGTCTAAATAAACGTCATTCAACAGTAATATCGGTTATCTTGATTGCCTAATGACAGCCTGTAGGCTGTGCCCTGTGATGTCACAACTCGCAAATCTTGTTTTCTAGGTGGTATTGGCTATGCACACTACTGAAAATGTTAAAACCTACATTACATAATAAAAATCTTACCTTTTAATGCAGTATCCTTTTATCCTTCTCCACAAAACATTTTTAATAGAAAACACTAAAACT
The DNA here is from genome assembly GCA_036971475.1 of Prosapia bicincta. NCBI lineage: Eukaryota > Metazoa > Arthropoda > Insecta > Hemiptera > Cercopidae > Prosapia > Prosapia bicincta. The sequence goes on along the minus strand of JBAIZL010000005.1, from coordinate 172,001,683 downwards.
GTACAACTAAAACACTTATACACTTGTCAACAAAATTTATGAATTAATGATGCAATTTATTAAATACTATATTTTTCCTCTTACTGTATTTAGGCTAAATACTGTACATAGTAGGCTTACGTAAAAATAAAAGAAAATCAATTAGGCTTGAAAAAATCTAGCATTGACTTTTGTTTTAAAAGGTTAGTTTTACTGGCTTGTGTTTCAGTTATTGTTTTTAGTTGTAACAAATGATGACGCATTTCCGGGCTGTTAATACGTAACGCGAAATCTTCTAACTCACAAATTTTCATTAAAGCCTCGCCAAATGTTTTTATTTTGGTTTCTACGACTGGTCCGTCTTCAATTTCTTCTTCACTTTCTCATTAGTCTCCATTTCAATAATTTCGTCCAGAGATATTGGACCTTCTTCTGTTGCCAGTTCATTGTCAAAATTTACGTATTCTTCAGCAGATAAAATAGAATGTCCTGTTTCTGTCAGCAAATCTTTCACCGTGTGCAAGATAATGTCTTGCGTCCCCGTTTCAATAGCATTATTGAGTTCTTCTTGTAGAATAAAACCAGCTTCTTTGAATGCATTTTGAACACATGATTTTGATATTTTCTCATAGGAACTCGATATCCATCTTATAGCACCCAAAACAGTGATATTACTGGTCAATTCCTGTACTGACGAGCATGAATTTATGTTAACAATAAGAGATTGTAAAACATGTTTTCTATAGTGGACTTTAGGATTTTTAATAACGCCCTGATCCATCCGTTTAGTAACACTAGTAGTATTGGGCGGAAAAAACACTAATTTGATGTGAGAGTAATCTTCACGAGGATGATACGTTGCATTGTCCATAAATAGCAAAATATGCCTGTTATCACACTTCATTTTATCATTCAAATTTCTAAGCCAGTTTTCCATAATGGCTGACGTCATCAGTTAGCATGCCATTCAACTGGTAACTGGCCTACATTTTTGAAACACCGGGGCTTCCATGATTTCCCAATTAAGAAAGGTTTTTCTAATTTTCCATCTGCAAAGCCACAAACTTAAACTGTAAGCCTTTCTTTTGACTGCTTACCTCCAATACATTTTTCATTCTTTAAATTTAAAGTCTTATTTGGGAGAGCTCTAAAAACAAACCTGTCTCGTCACAGTTCCCAATATTTTTGGCTTCATAACCAGCTATTAATTCACAAACTTTGTGCTTCCAATCATCAACTGTTTCCTGATTAACTTCTTTTGCTTCACCACAAATTTGGTTGAAAGAAATTGAATGTCTGGATCTAAAACTTTCTAACCATCCATTCGAGGCTTTAAATGTTGTGTTCCCTAGCTTAGCGGCAATTGACTTAGCTTGTTCTTGTAATATTGAACCTGGGATGGGAAGATTCTTAGTTCACGCTTGGGTAAACCATTTAAATAAAATGCTGTCAATTTCAATATTTGCGCATGTTTTTTGCCTTTTAGAATGAAGCGGTCTCTCGCCTTTCAACCGATCTTCTTTTATTTGTTCTTTGTTTTTCAAAATGCCATAAATCTGTGTTTTCCCCCATTTCAAACTTAATGTATGGAGTCTAACATTTTTTCTTGACATTTTTACAATAAGCCTACTACAGAAAAAAATCCACTCTAGTGGTATAAGTTCAAGCAAAGACACATTTATAAGAGTTGATAAACACTACACAAACAAAAAATAACACGAATAACACAGTCACCAAAAAAATACATAATGAGGACAATGTACAGTAGGCTGACTACTGACGCTACTATACGTACGATCTGATTACGCGGAAAATAAGGCGATCTATTGGCTGGACGCTGGCCGTGGATGCTTGTAAACCATTCATTGCGTTATCTTGAAGGAAACGAGTGCTGACAATAGCCTGTCATAAATTATGGATGTTTGTATACCATTGCATTATCTTGTGCATATCAGCAATCCTTAACGTTGTTACAGAATTCTCAGAAATAAATACGATCCGTTACAATTAAGCAGACCTATCTGTGAATTTTGTTATGGTAAAAATATATATTATAAACTGTATTTTATCTAAACGGAAGTCATTGTAACTTTATATTTTAAAGCATGTATATGATTAGATTTTCCGGCTTATGCGGAACTAAGACGTAGTAAATACGTATCACTCATCCTTTTGATTATTCCGCTTCTGCGTTAGACAGTTTCCGGCTTATGAAGGTTATTAATCAGGTAAATTAAATAGGCGACAGTCGGGACTTTTAAAGTTTTCCGTGATAGACGGGATTCCGCCTAACACAGGGTCCGTCTAAGACAGGTTTCACTGTATAACTTCATATTACGTATAAAAAGCTTTATAAAATTAAGTTTTCTTTGAAATAACAGAGCACTATGTTACAGTATATTACATTATATCAACAAAATATCCAGTTAGGATAGGTTAGCTTAAACAAAAATAAAGTTTACTAATGGAAGGTAGCCAGGTGATGAGTGAACTATCACCTCGATCTTATATTAAATTATGTACACTACAATGCAGATCAGTTTACTTATAAACCACTAATTTATGTTCGTAAACTTATAACCAACTCTGCCCTAACTGGATACCTTATAGGTGTGTTACAATGTATTAAAATGTTATTTTTATAGAAAAACCATGTGTTTATAAAGTTTGTGAGTATTGCACAGTTATTATTTTTTTATCTGTATTCTCGAGGACTTTCTACATTATCAGGATAATTCTTTTGCAATATCGTTAACATGTGAGAAGTTATAAATATCAACAAAATAAATACAATAAACTTTAGATAAAATAAAATTATTATTTATGTTGATGTTAATTTCTTTTTTAATCAATGTTTGTATTAATGTTAGCAACAAACTGTAATAAATTTGCTTACTGTAGCACCCATTGGTTGGTGTTGATATTAAAGGATTCAACATAATGGCCAAAATTGGTGGCACCTTCAAATACTTTTAAATTAATGTTTGCACATCCATCCCATTTTGGCTTCCTATCAGAGTCAAGACCATTATATGTAATGCCTGAAAATAAAATATTTTGTTGTAACAGAATAAAAAAAAATAGTAAACATATTCTAAAATAAACATTTTATAGTAAAATGGCATTGCCAAAATGAACGATTTCATACAAATTATTTAGATAAAAACTGAGTTTCAGGTTGTAAAACCATTTAAAGTTATCAACATAAGGCTGGATATTGTATTTGAAGAATTATATATAGTATAATAATACTAATTTTCACTCTCCAAATCATCAATTTTTAAAACCAGACAAAATAAAACTTTTTTACAAACAATTATTATTAAAAATTGGTGCCTTATAAAATTTGAAGTATTTTATACTTAACCTTCTCCTTATTTTGTCCTATATAAATTTTTTAGTTGAATGAAACATAAAAAAACTAATATAAGATACAGTAGAACTCAAATCATCCAAACTCCGACTATCTGAATCACTTTCATCGTCCAGTGCAAGCATTATTAGGATGTAATTCACTATCTTAGTGCAGTTTTGTATAACTGGCCGTCATGCAACACTAGGAGCCTGAGCTGGCCTGACCTACTATTCGTTTTAATTACTTAGTCAGTATGTCTTTGATTCACATTGGTATGTGTTTAGTTTTTTAGTGCGTTTTGCCGTTCACCATAGCTCCTAAAAGAATACAAGTTGCCTCATTGTTAACAGATAAACAAATTATAGATCAATCATTTAAAGGAGTTACGGGTCAACAGTTGGGTGAGATGTACAATGCTGGACAATCAAAGATTTTACACATTAAAAGAGCAAACCTAAACAATATTTTTAAACATAGTGTCAGTCCTTGAAAATGTAGATGAAAGTTCTTCAATGAACAAATGAAGGTGGCAAAAAACAAAAAATAGATTATGCCGTTTTCAAGTAGTGTTTACAACGTTTTATGGAAAACCCAATTTTGAGTTCGATTTTGTGTGAAAAAGCTAAGATCTTAGCTCAGAAATAAATGTAACACTGTAGTTTTTTCCTCCCATTTGCAACATACATTCAGTAATTAATTAAAATTTATTCTCTTTTTTTAGAAAAATATAATTATTTGAATTTTTTTTGCAAATGGGGTCCAGTACCAATTTATTTGGATAATTGGAGCTTTACTGTTCAAGAGTTATCACTATTTAAATATTGTGTTTTAACATCAGGATTTAAAATCTTACTTTTACATCAGCAAGCAAAATAAAAATAAGTCTTGTCCACTTTATTTTACTGAAAAAAAACCTTGTCAAGTACAAAATCAAATGATATACATTATTAAAATCTGTTGGTTTCCTTTTGTATTTCTTAGAAAAAAAAATAATAAATAATACTGGATTTGAACTCTAAATGATCCAAATTAAACGTAAGCTATCTCTAAGTAATAGGCCTAAAGACGGATATCCTTACTATTTATGCTATGCATTGATGTGCCATTTAGTTTTTTTTTCAGAAATTAAAGCAGTAGACTTATAGATATTGTTTACTTTTAAGAAAGTTTTATTGCTGTTTTTTGAGACGAAGGAACCCGAAAGGTATTTTTCCTTTCAAATATTTTCAGTCATAATTATGGATTTATTTTCTAAAACAATTTATATTTGTCTTTTATTTTTTATACACTTACTCGTTTCTTAATGTCCTTACAAAATTATTTATGCTTTACTTGGAAATTTTTAAATTTTTAACGTTACTACTCTTTTTTTCGAGTGGAAATGCTCATAGTGTTTTTTTTTTTATATTCTGCTGGACCGCATTTTTAAGTTTTTATTTTGCTCTAGCTGTAATAGTATTTTATGTCCATATGAAATCTGATTTTGGCATATTATTTATTGACTTTAGGTTAGTTTGATAGTTTTACTCCGCTGCTTTACTCTTTTGCGCATTCCATGGACTACACTAAAACGAAATTAAAAGATCACCTAAAACCTAATATTGAAGTAGAAATCTATGATTCAAACATCTGCATGGTCATTGAAAACAAATAATATTTTTTGTACAATTGATAAAGTCAAGAACAAAATTGACTCAATACTGATGATTATAACTTGGATATTTGTTAGAAAAATATCAAGTCTATCAGAGGGAATTTGTTTGTTATGTGATATTGAGGGTTATATTCACTGATATAATTCTACTCTTAGTTCTGAAGGGTTACACTGTTTAGAGCTTTAATTATTGTTATGGTATATCAGTCATTGAAAGATGTGATGTGATTAGCAGCATGTTGAGCTGTATCTATATTCATGGCTCTAATATCATGTCTGCGGAAATATTTAGAACATCAGTGCTTAGGCTTATGTACTATGCTGAGCAGAGTTTACATTGTGACTTGTATATGGCATTTTTTGATGTACAGGAATGATATATTCAATACATTGGCTGTAGGGGTAAAATACAACCTATTCAGATGAAGCACATATAGCAGCTGGAATAGTTTTCATCTGTAGGGCAACACCTTATTTCTTACTATACAGGCTGTAAAAATAAGTAATCTATATTGCGTATGCATGTTTAGGGTCCATCTGTTAATAAGTTATCACCAATAGTTCCATGAAACACTCTCAATTCTCAAACTCATTGTTTACTGGATAATTGAAGCATATTTATTTACTAACTTCATATCACTGAGTCACATGATGGTAAATATTATTCTAATACTTATAAATATTGTTTTCTAGTGATTAATTATATTGATTTTTTTTTATCCTATACTCATATTTAGTAAAATGGTGTGTTAAAGACCACAATTCATAAAGACATGTGGAAACACTGAAGGTGAAATTTAAACTAATTAATATTAGAAAGAGGTGGGGGGAAATACTAAGATGAGAGATTAGTTTGACCACTGAGATAATATACTGCTTGGTAATAAAAAAACAACTTGTGAAGCTCTATAACTATTATAGAGTTAATTAACTCAAAGAATAAATTAAAAAACTAAGTAATATTTTTGTTCAAGTGTATATTATAGTATGTGTTAGTGTTAAAATAATGTAATGTCGTATTAATATTTATAATAAAACAGAATAAATAACAATATTCTGGTAGTGAATTCAAGTAAATTTTCTATTGAAATAGAGTAAATTCTTCTACTCAATTTACTTTTAAATTAAATTAATATGGTTTATCAAATAGATATATTTATATTTTCATCAGATATGGATCTTACTCTTATTAAATAAATCACACAATGAAGCAAGAAATTATACTTCCAATCTTACCTGTACAAATGCACACACTTTCACAGATTAACCAGATGCAGACATATTTATACAATGCAACATGTCCCCAAATTCCCATGAAGAACCATCTTGAAATCAGATTTTTTTTCTAAAAAAACAAATTTATCTTATCATTAACAAAATTAATCTACCATTACCAAAACACAAAGTCGATAAAATTACTTATAACAAAAAATTGATCCAATAAAAATTTTAAATATTGTGTTAATTTAAAAATGGAAGTACAAACTGTTAAAGAAATTCACAGAAAGTTATATCCCACAAAAAAGTTTCAGGTTTTTAATTTTATATTTTTAAACAGGTGTCACTATAACTAGTTACTAAAATCGTTACAGCTGTACCTTACCACTATATTTTATTAAAGACAATATTTATATAAACTTCACAGGCTATAAAATTAATTAAATTTATCATATTTTATGAAAACTAGCAAAAACATTATTCTGATTGACTTCCACAAAATAATATGAAACTGACGGTTCTTGAAAATTTTAGTTGTGCATTTTAACTTCATATAAACAATAATTGCCCTACATATTACCTGAAAAGTTTCGCTTAAAAGATAATCGTCGCTGAAGTAAATATATCCAACTTGAAACAAGCACAGGTAAAAAACACCAATGACGGCTCTTCTTCCTGCAGCAGACAAGCAATCTGGAAGTGAGCCCTACAAATAAAAAGAATATTGTTAAAAATTATTTTAAACAGCAACAAATTATTTTATATTAACATTTATAAATGTTTACCATATATTGAAAAACATTTAAGACCTTTGAAATTGATGGTAACATTTTCCAAATCATATTTTTCTAATGTCCAAAACAAATCCTAAGTTATATTTTCGAATTATTATAAACTGGTAATAGTAAACACAAACACCATCAACGAACTAAACATTCTCAAAAAAACTTATCTCAACACACTAAATCAGTAAGACATTTATAAACATACCATAACATAAAATAAAAACCTATTAAAAGAACTCACTTAATTTAAATCACTAACACTGTTTGATAACATTTATAAAAAAAAAACTTTTTTATTTTAGTTAAACCCTGTGACTAGTCATTGAAGGTACATTATGGTTTAGTCTTATATAACTTTATAAATTAGTTATTATTATTCTTGTACTATGATCTCGTATTTATTGTTAATTGTATTAATTAAAAACCCGCCTTTGAAACAGATGCCACTCGGATCAACAATGCAGCTGGATGACTGAATTTAGACACTGATAATATCTAATGACCACATGCAAAAACATTTTATTTGAGTGTTTTACTTTATTATAGCTTATATAAGTTGTTAGATAATAAGGTTTCAATTTAAAAGATTTGCCAAGCAACAAAGGTATCAAAACCAATACATACAAATTTTGCTAGATCATGAGGATTGAATAAATAAATTTATCGGTCAGGGCTATGATAGACAGAGAATAAAGCTTTTATTACTTCTTAAATTGAAAGGTGTCATTAAAGCCATAAGTGAGCCTCCATAATTATATTTTAAGGGAGTATGTAATTAGCTATTTGCTTGTTTGGTTGAATTCATATAAAATTAGTCTGAATACAAATATTAAATTATTTCTAGAAAATTATTTTCTTTTATTAATATAAGCAAAGAATAGTTACTAATTTATATTTTGATAGTAATTACTATACATTAAACATAAATCTTATTAATTAAACACAATTTACAAAATATCCTAATTAAAAATTTCTTTTAAAAATAAAATTAATTTTAGAAGTTTTCACTCCATTACTTATAAATTCAAGTAAAAAACATCTACTTTAGAAGAAACCCTAACCTTCACATTTGTCTGCACATGCCAAGCTATTTTTGGTAATGGCAATCTGAAATTCAAATGCCCAATTGACATCGTTCCTATACAACTACTATGATATGTTTGAGTAGTTCGGCATCGTTATTGACATCATTAAGTTACTCTTGAGCAACTTCCATTCAACTAATTTTTTGTTTAACCCTTTGCTTCCTGTGAACGAATGATATTCAACACAACACATTAATCATCCATATCATACAAACGCAATTTTGTGTCTTGATTTTCATTCTTGTGTTTGTTTGATTCAAGAGAGTTTATTTTTTGAAGTGTCAGATACCAGACTGTCTGTGATGGCTAAGGGATATTTATAGGCCATAAGTTCTCCTTTTATCAGACGTTCTAGATAGACCCGTCATCAAAATTTAAGACAAATGGACTGTCTTGCTATAGTTGGTCCTAAGTATTAATCAGTAGCTGATATTTTTTATGTGATGTACTGTGTCAATATAGAAAATTTGCTACTGTCCAAGATCTATATGAGTGTGAAGGTTGTAAAGTTGCATTACATTTGAAAAAAGGTGCTTCAATCTCTACTACACGAAAGTAAAGTTCTAAATATAAAAACTCCTTAATGTAAATTTTTTGAACAATTATTGTATGTAAACTTGAAGTGTAAAATAACAGTAAGAGCCTAAAATGTAATGCAAACTGCAAAATGTAAGTAATTAATAATCTATACAATACAACTATTCTTGAGCTTAGCTTGTGAAGTTATGTTAAAACAAATAAAAGACATACACAAAACTCACACATTAATCATTTATTGACTTATACATGTTTCAATGACAAAGTCATCATCATCAATGAGTGTTGCTACTATAAACTCCAACTTAGAAATAAAATTTGATGATGATGATGATAAACTCCAACTCACTGATGATGATGATGACTTTGTCACTAAAACGTGTACGAGTCAATAAATGATTAATTTGTGAGTTTTTTGTATGTCTTTTCTTGGTTTCAACTAAATAATCTGTTTTTACTAGTTATGATTAAAAATAATAGAGTGATAATAATAAATTAATTTTTTTTTAATGAATAATTTCACATATATAAGATATATAATATTTAATACTTTCTAAGTGAGAATATTTTTGTAGTGAAATACAATTCAATTGACCCAAAGAATTAATTGTGCGCCCCAGATCCCTTGGATAGCGAATATTGTTATCCACAATAGGTTAAAATATGACACCTTTGGTAAATATTTTGTTCTCTTATGGTTTATATATAAAACATCTAAAATATTTTAATGGCATATCATTTGTTTTCGGTGACCATTCATAATAACTGTTTTAACTTTTTCTAGGTTTTAAGGGTTTTTGAGGTGCTTGGGCATCCAGAAACTCAACAATCTTTTATCTTTATAGTTATCTTGGAAATACCTGTACCACTTGTTATACTAATACTGGACCACCGAAATCAGTATTTAACATTTCTAAAACCTTGTTCTTCTGGTTTTAGAGCAAATTCTCTGATCCATTTTTACATTAATTAAAATATCACATGCATAAATAAACGAACATAACCTTCTTCACAATTAACGACAGACTAACTAGTAAGGCCATAGTTGAGTAAGTACTGGACAGCTATCTCACAAGTCCAGCTAATGGATTTACTCATCCATTAAAAACTTATACCAGAGGAGTAACTATTAAAAAACATTTTTTCCATTAAAGGGGTTAATCTGAAAATTATTAAAGTTCTGATTCTTGATAAAAAAAGTTAGGAACTCTATAAAATACAACTATGTCGTAGCCTATATAACTTTTTTGCTCAATGTCTAGCTGCTAGAAAATTGTTATTGATGGTAAAACTACATTATATAAGCTAGTCAAGTTTCTGGTTTAGGGAGGTGCTTTTAGAGAGAAAAAGGTTTTTTTTCTTTTTCTAGGAAAAAAGGTTTTTTTCCTATTTACTAAGATTTCTGTTTTTCAAAGTATCGTTTCAAGTAAATTTTATAAAAGTATACAAATTTATTTAATGAAAAATTATGAATAAATACTATTTGATAAAACTATACTTACTTGAGTACTAAATTTTCCAGCTACAAAATCTTGATACCTCTTCATTGGAAACTGAGGACCAACTAAAACACTGCCAGGAAAAAATACATGTGCAAATATTTCCAGTATTGAGGGCATCTCTTTTAAAGCTACTTTTTTACTGCTCGCTGATAAAGTTTCCTAAATAAAACAAATTAAATGATTAAAAACTTGTTTTTTTAGTTAAAGTTCGCTGACAAACACACAGAGACATACACATACTCACACACACACACCCAAACTTTCTTTAAACATTAAGTGACAAATTTAAAGTTTCTTTCTTACACTATTCAAGAATGTTGATAGTTTTCATGTTATTTTAATAATATTTTTATTGCAACACAAGATTTTATTTAGCATTATTGTAGTTATAGATCTTGACCTAATGATATTTTATAAATGGAAAGGTCATTCAAACTTGAGGTTACTATATAACTGTTTCATTGTGTCTTGAAATAAAGGGCAAAATATTTTATATAATAAGTAGAAACTTTTGTCTAAACAATATTCAATACTTTTCAACTCTCCTTATCTACTACATTAAATGTTATTAAGATTAGTGACATATTCTATATGCTTGTTTTATAGTATCATGGCAACACTGAGAATGAAAATTACTATATGAAATAGTATTGAGCTTACAAGAGAAGTTTAGATTGGCCTATTGCATCTTCCAATATAATTATTCAATTTTTACAGAAAAAAATTTAAGATTTGATTTTATAATTTCTATTTTGTTACATAAATATGTAATTAAAATGTTTTTAACTAAAATGCAAAAATTTAATGAAATTACGTCTTACATAACACATTAATAAATAAACACTAAAACGCAACCACAGATTAAAACTGTAATAAAGCATGGTTTTAAAATTAATATAATAAAAATTAAAATATCTTAACATCATGCACATGAAATATTATAAAATATGACTGTGAATACCAACTCAGTTTTATGTTAATACTCTTACATATAACTGTGTATTTAAAAAAAGTGCATCGAATTTTACTTACTTTCATGAGTTAAAATACTTACTGTACTAAAGGCCTACACATTATTACATATAAAACTATGTAATGACATAGCAGAATTTGTTTGTATCTTTGTTTTTTTTTATTCATTCCACCTTTAATATTAATTTTATTCGGAATACAGTAGTGCAATTTATGTAATAACTACTATTTATCTAATAGCTAATTGATTGTTGTATTACAATAATAGAATGTAAAGTACTGTAAATACCCCTCAGTAGTACACTCTAAATGTTTTTTAAAACATAAATTATAGCCCTATATTCAACATAATACAGTAGAACCTCTCGAACTCGGTTCCTGAAAACTTGACAGGGCTGTTGAATTAATAATTTTTTTACACCGCCCATAACGTAAAGCTTTCCATCAGTACATAGGCCGCCCGAGAGCGCTAGTGACTCAGACTAGGTTACTGGGTTTTCCAAGGTCGTTCAACGCACCCTTTACCTGCCCAGCTGGGGCGGGCTATGGTTTGCACACGTTTGAGGATTTCTGTAGCCTCTTTCCTTATCGTGAGGCAGCGCGTTGACCTGGGATTCCCGGGCAGGTCATAACCTACCCTCACTACATTGTCGTCACAGTTGTGGTCAGTTGCTTTTGTTCGAGAGTGGTTGACAATTGCTTAAACGAGTTTTGTGCTGGCATATAGAGCGACAATATGGCTGAGAAGAAGAGGAAACAAGTGTCAGTGTCAATGGAAGCAAAGTTTGGTGCCCTAAAAAGACTTGAGCGTGGTGAAAGCGTAAATAAAATAGCATTGGACTTGAACATCGGTAGGTCTACAGTGCTCGGTTGGAAGAAAAAGAAATCTGAAATTGAATCGTGGTGTTTGAAAAGACAGTGTACAGAATCAATCGCAGAACGAAAAACAATGAGAAGTGCAGAGTTCGAAAAAGTCGGCGAAACCATTTACCAATGGTTCCGTGTGCACAGGGAGAAGGGAAAGCGTATATCTGGACCCATCCTGCAAGAGAAAGCTCTTCAGTTTTATGAACAATTTAAGGACGAAGGAGAGCCTGGATTTACACCGAGCAATGGTTGGTTGTCAAGGTGGAAACAACGATATGGAATCAAGCTGCTCAGTATCTGTGGGGAAAAACTGTCAGTATCTGTGGGGAAAAACCCTAACAACGTGAGTGACTTCAAGACCAAACTACACGAGTTTATTGAAAAAGAAGGTCTGTCAGGTGATCAAATCTACAATGCAGATGAGACAGGACTAAACTTTCGAATGCTTCCTACTAAAAGTTTAGCTCTGACAGATGAAAAAGCTGCACCAGATTTTAAGAGAAGTAAGGAGCGTGTGACTATTCTTGCCTGCAGTAATGCAACAGGAGAGCACAAACTCAAATTAGCGCTAATTGGAAAAGCAAAAATACCAAGAGCATTTAAAACTGCCAGATGCACAAGTGAAGGCAACTTTGAACTCCCAGTTTGGTACAGAAATCAATCTAATGCATGGATGAGCGAAGCAATTTTTAAAGAGTGGTTTTTTCAACAGTTCGTCCCAGAGGTTGAGAAGTTTCTGAAGAAAAAAAATCTTCCCAGGAAAGCTCTACTGATTCTCGATAATTCTACGACTCACCCTGATGTGCAATATTTACAGGACAAAGACATTAAAGCAATGTTTCTACCGCCGAACGTCTCTCTGTCAACGGATGGACCAAGGAGCTTTGGCAGCGTTAAAGAGAAGGTACAGACGTAAGCTTTTGTCATCTTTGGTGTTGTCCTTGGAATCGGGTGAGGAGCTAACGGCTAAACTAAAGAAGATCGATTTATTAGATGTCATTGGATGGGTCTCTCAATCTTGGATCGAGCTTGAGACCATAACCCTCATTCGTTTTTGGAGGAAACTTCTAGATCACGCAGGCAATGATTTGTCGCGTGACGATGGAATCAATTCTGAAAATAGCAGGGAACTCATGAAAAAAATCCCTGGGTGTGAAGAATCTTCAAGCAATGATGTCAATGAATTGATGGATCTCGACAGAGCATCAGAACCATTAGAAGATGAAATCATCGCAGCTCTCAACGGGCGTGACGTAGAAGGGGACGATTCGGAAGAAGAAAAGCAAGAGGACCATCGACAAGAAAGAAAAGTTAGCCACAATGAGACTGTGAAATTTATTGAAGGGACATTGCAGTACTTAGAGCAGCAAAATGCGACTGGAATGGAGATTCTGTTCCTCAGGCGACTCCGTGATCAAGCTGCAAGACGCTTTCTTTCTTGCAAGACGCTTACATTTTACTGTAGTACATTCTTTTTTAATTTAAACAAATAATACATCCTGATTATAAATATAACTTTTTATTTAAACAGTTATTTACATTTCAATTAGAAAGCAATAATCTTCAGAATAAATTATTACAAAATTTTACAAAGAATTTTTGTAATAGAATTTTTTTTGTAATTTTGTCTGAGGACTATTACTTTGGAATGGAAATGTACTTAAGGGATTTGAATAAAAAGTTTTATTAGTGGTTTAAGAGGATTTATTTGTTTAAATTAAAAAATTATGCCACAGTTCTTTCAAGTTGTTAGTGTAATCTTTTAATTTAAAAAAGTATTAATTTTTACTTATTACTAGCAGTATAAAAAAAAATATTTTATAAAACTAGATACGTACAGGTGGTTGGCTTCCATCAAAAAGGTCCATTGCTATTCCAATTAACCTTAGGGTTAGTACACATTGTGGCATTGTCCAATTAATTACATAAGTTTCTTTAGCGGTTTTGTAATAACCTAGAAAACATCTCAATTTAAAACCATAAATAACCTAGGGCTATATATAAATATAACCATTAAAATACCTAAAGAAAAACAGCCATATCACAAATAACTAGATAAAATTCAATTTAGCCTAGATAAAAAATAGAGTTCTAAGTTCCTCTATTAAAGTCCATGAGTTGGCTAAATACATAGATAAAATTATTTATATGAAATATTAATCATCAATGATATATTTACTGCAATATTATACTCATATAATTTGGCCCATGGTACTCTAAAATAACTTGATTTCAGAACTAAACTCAAGTTAATAGTTGATACTTGAGTATGTATTTCTATGCAAGCCTATGGGTCATCTATACTTTTACAATAATATATTGTGAAAGATGGGAACAAGAATATCTTCTAAAATAAGTACATGAAAGAACTACCTTTTATTCAACACTTAAAATTGATGTTGGAGTTTATAGTCTTATTTAAATCTTCAATAAAAATGTGTTCACATCTGAACAATGTTAGATATGTAATAGTATCTTCAAAAGGCAGCTTCAGCTCTTGTTCCAGTTTATTCAATTTGCTAACACAGTAGTCCCTCACTACTTGCGGGGTTATGTTTCCCGAACTTACCACGAATACTGAAACCAACTGATATATGGAAAGGGGAGGGATATCTTCCACATCAAAAGTGTTAACATTAATTACAGCTATTCTGTACAGTATGGTATATTTATGTACTGGATAATTACATACATATTTTTGTTGTTTACTTATGTTTTCCTTCAATCCAAAATACAAAAATTCTATTAATTATGCATGCTCATACACACAGATACAAGTATTCTTCAATGTTAAACACTATCCACTAAATTCTTAAACACCTGATTTCAGAAAAAAATCTTTCCGTAATTAGATTTTTAAAAACTTGGTGATTTTACTTTGTGTGCAATTTTTTTTAAGTTCTTTACACAATTTTTTATATGGCGATAGTGCTTCTTCCAGCTGTTGATTAAATGTTAATGCCCGCTCTAGAGAGGGATCAATTTCAGTAACGGCTGCAGTTAACATTTTCGCTAAACATAAGATTTCTTCGACAGATTGTAATGTCAGCTTTGGCGACACAATTTTAACGGTATCTTCGTTATTCGAGATAGGCAATTCCTCGTTCACACTTTTCAAAAGATTGTTGACATCTTCGCTGTTAATGCCATGTCGCTATTGAGACAATATCAGCAACAACGTTGTGAGCTTCTGTCATGACAGCCTCCTACTTATCACAGTCTGGTCACAATTTCTTCCAACATCTCAGCACCGATGATGGTTTCAGGTCTTCCACAAATTATTTTATTTTATAAATGCAGTTCGCAATATATTTTTTCCAGCATTGGCTCACTGTTAACCTTTTATTATTTTCCATGGCATTTAATAATTCACCGAAAGTACGCCGAAGACATTAGGCTTTAAAAATTGCGACCACACCCTGGTCTAGAGGTTGAATCAAGACTGTTGTTTGGTGGTAGAAACAAAACTTCCACGTCAGGATGTAACGAATTTATATATGCGGGCATGTTGTCTATTATGAAGAGAACTTTAAAAGGAACGGACTTCGATTTCAAAAAACATTCCGCTTCCTTAACAAAAAAGTGGAACCATTCTGCCAATAGTTCTCCGGTTAACCGTGTCTTTTTGTTTGCTTTCCATAACACTGGCAAATGATCACTATCCTTGCCTTTCAGTGCTGTAGGGATCTGTAAACTACCATTGGTTTCATTACATAACCACTAGCACTACAGCACAGTAGAACAGTCAAATGATCCTTTGGGGTCTTAAACCCCGGAGCAGATTTCTCTTCCTTAGATAAGAAAGTTCGTAAAGGCATTCTTTTCCAAAACAGTCGAGTCGCATTTGCGTTAAAAACTTGATCAACTGTGTAGCCTTTCTTCGAAAAAATATTTTTTTAATGCGTTAGAAAGAGTGTATTATATACATATGGATTAAATAAGTGTGTATTATTCCAGAAGAAATAAATATACCATCATTGATTTTATTGTCCAAGACAATCAGTGAAACTTATATGTTTATACTTCAAACATTAATGACTTGCCAAACTTATAATTCAAGTAAATTTATGAAAAACCTTTTGATACAAAGTCTTTTAAATTGCATTAAGAGATTTATGTCAGTCTAGTTTGTCAAAGATTTAAAGAACACATCACCTTTCCTGATAGAAACAAGCCACAATTATATGGACATTAACCATAAAAAAAAATAAACACTCTCAACACTAGAACAATATAAAATTTACAGATACAAAAAATAATGGAATATAGAAACATATTAAATGATCTAACAAATATGAATCATGTACACTTTTGGACTACATTGTAGAACTGTCTTTAAAACTGCTAATACTGACCTCAACAACTCTTCCCAAAAGTCAACTTTGACGATTATGAATACTACTTAGTATGATCAAAAACAAATTCTCTAAAAGGTTTTTCATAAATTTACATAAATTATACATTCAGCAAGCTATTAATTTGTTCAATTCCAATATAAATTTTGCTTACTATACTCAGAGCACAATATAAGGTTCTTTAAAATGTACTCAAGTGTTACTAAAATATTTCAAGTTCAATTACTCATCCTAAGGGGGGGGGCTAAGACACAATTTCTAACTTTAGATAAAAGGGATGAAGTGATCTGCAACACATAAATTATGACATTTGGGTAATTTACCCATTTATTTACATGCAATAATTAGTCCATGTTATTACATTAATCAAACTCCAATGTGTTACTTATGAAGCAAACATTCATAATTATATACATAAAACACAATACAGTACAGTCTCGCTAATCTAGTCTCCGATGATCCGGACATCCGGCTAATCCAGACGGCCCAAAATTTTTGTTTAGTTATAGTATTTTACAGTGCACAATCAGTCTGCCGTCCACAAAAATATCTATTTTTATACGTCTATATTTGTTATTTTTCAAAGGATTTTTCCTACTCTAATAGACAAATAATATTTATTTATTTAAATAAATTTATTTATTAAAATATGAATTTACCATGTTATTTGTTCCTTTTGCCTATTAAAGTAGGAAAAATTTCTTTGAAAAAATATATTCACATTTGATCTCACAACACTACAATGCACGTGACATCAGAGACATGTTGCGATAAACGAAAGATAAAGGACCGCTGACTAAAAGGATAGACAGTCTATCCGTCTGGCGTCAGGTCAGTTGTGTTGTCGGACTTATGCCACTTTTACTGCTTCTCGCAAGATATCTGCTCAGTTGTCATTTAATTCTAGTGCGATATTGATCTGTTTTTTATTTACGTCTCATTCAGTGTTAAGTGAAAATGGCGACTAAACGTAAGTCAGTGACAGTGACAATGGAACAAAAACTCCAAGCTTTGTTTCGTATTGATGGAGGTGAATCGCTTACTAAAATTGTAAAAGAGTTAGGCGTGGGAAAACAAACTGTTTCCGATTGGAAAATAAAGACAGGAAATTGAAGATTTTGTGCAAAAATGGTTAGTAAAGACAGTTTAGACGGCAGAAGCACTATAAAAAAACCAAAAAATGAAACCCTAGATGATGCTTTGTATGTTTGGTTTTGCCAACAACGGGAACAGGGTGTTCCATTATCGAGTGTAAATTTGCAAACGATCGCACTGAAACTGAATGAAAAGTTAAAAGGAGACCCTAATTTTACTGCCAGTGTGGGTTGGCTGTCACGGTGGAAAGAACGACACGGCATCCGTCAACTTGGAATAAGTGGTGAAATTTTGTCAGGTGACAGTGATGCCAGTGAAAAATCTAAAGACAAATTTGGCAAGTTTCTCAGAGATGAAAACTTACAACCTTGTCAGGTGTTCAACGCTGATGAAACCAGATTAAATTATAAAATGTTCCCAAAAAAAAACTTTAGCTTCCAAATTAGATTCAGTAGCAAAAGGCCATAAAGTTAAGAAAGAACGTATGACTTTGCTGCTCAGCAGTAATGCTTCTGGCGATCTAAAATTTCCACTTTTGGTGATAGGGAAATCCGCAAAGCCTAGGGTTTTTAAAAATGTAAATTTAAGTGTTCTACCGACCCAAAAATCAGCGTGGATGAACAGACAAATTTTTATGGACTGGTTTTTTGAAAACTTTGTTCCAACAACAGAAAAGTTTTAAAAGAGAAAAACTCCCTCGAAAAGCGATTTTACTAATTGATAATGCCCCATGCTACCCAAATGAAGAAGAATTGCGTCATGGTGACATTTTTGTTAAATTTCTTCCTCCTAACGTCACGGCTCTCATTCATCCGATGGACCGGGGCGTGATAGAGGCGATAAAACGGCGATATAGGAAAAAGTTAGTTTTATCGCTTTTGGAACAACAAGAAGCAGATTCAGCTACACAATTTATTGAAATTCTTAAAAAAGTGACTATAAAGGATGCCATTTATATGGCTGCAGAATCGTGGGAGGAAATTCAACCGTCTACACTCCAAAAGAGCTGGAAAAAATTGTGGCCTGAAATGCCACAGGAAAGTGAAACAAGCGACAGTCAACCTACCAATAACGACGCTGAATTTGTTCGGATTTTTCAACAATTGGAGGGTTGTGCCGAGTTGAAAGACACTGGCTGATATTTCCGAGTGGATTATCAGTGATAATGACATTGGTCATCAAGTGCTCAACGAGGGCGAAATCATCGCATTGTGCACGGCAAACGAAGAAAATGACAGCTCGGAAGAGGAAGACTACACAGACGAACCGGTCAGCCCAACTCATGATGAGGCAACTGCAATGCTGGAGGGGTTGATGACCTACTTTGAGAAACAAAGTGATACGTCAACTGCGGAGCTACTGACCTTGAAACGCCTACAAGATCGTACTGTGAAATGACGTCATTCATCGTTAAAACAAAAGAACATTACGGACTTTTTTCACTAAGTTTTTTAAAGTTTATTTTTGTTTCAGTTTCATTTTTGTTTTTGAGTTTTTTGTGTGTTTATACAGTATAGTATAAATGACTTTATGTGAATACATTTATTCAACGAGAAAGATGCTTTGATATTTATTCATGTCATACCTTTTCTGTTACAATTACAGGATTTTTTGCTAAATAAGCTATGAAATACTGTACTGTAAGCTATATTTAGGCCTCAATTTCAATATGTTTCCCCGCCTAAAACACTTATTGTATGCATTTGTTTGGCTTTTTCCGTCTAATCCGGACTTTCGTTGATCCGGACAGGGTCCGGTCCCATCAAGTCCGGATTAGTGAGACTGTACTATACATGTCTAAATATAAATTGTGTAAATATATATATAGCTTGGAATTATTTTATCAGAAAAGTATTACTTTAAACATTCTACAACTAGTTCTTGACATTATACCTAAATGACATTTCCATCGGGAAGACAAATTATTTGGGTAATTTATCTGGGTATTCATAGCATATAACCTCTGAATACTTTTTTATTTTGATAAAGCAGATTTGTAGAACATAATTTATCAAAATATAACAGGTCACTCAAAGTTTTTGTTTTATAACAGAAAATTTTTTTTTTATACAAGGGGTTTTCAACCAGTTGGTCACAACCCTTTCTAGAATCTCAGGATATGCCTGGGGAAGGAGTTGCAAAATAAAAGGAAATTTTAAAAATAGTTATATATATTTATGTAAAGAAAAAAATTCTAGATAACAAGGTGGCCACCAATTGTGAAAGTGGGTATTTAAAGATTTATACGGAAAAAATTCAATTATTTTTGTCTTTTTTCAAAATTTTGAATTATTGGGCCTTCTCTACCAAGTTTTATGTTTTTTCCATGTTCTTGAAGACATTCTGCACTCCGAAGTAGAATTTTTTTAAATATTGATTACATGTAGGATATAAATAATTATCATAAATTTGCCAACATTTTAACAGAATTTTTAAATAAATAAAGTCTCTAAACCACAAATAACTTTTATTTAAACCTTATGTACATTTCAATTGCACAGCAATCATCTTCAGAGGTATTTAAAAATACAACTCCTGAGTTGTATTTTTAAATACCTCTGAAGCTGATTGCTGAGCAATTGAAATGTACATAAGGTTTAAATAAAAGTTATTTGAGGTTTAGGGGCTTTATTTACTTAAAAATAACCATTACGCCACAGTTGCTTCATACAGTTATTTTAACAGAATGGTTTTCACACTAAGGCCCAAAGATAAAACTATATTTGAACAGACTTTTAAATATAATATTACCGACAGGTACTTGTAAAACCATCCACAGGAACTGTTTTCTCTTGCCTTATTTTATTACATACACAAATGTTTCAACTAGGGCAAATAGGATGTCTCATATATAAGAATTTTTGTTATCCATAATATCATGTTGATTGACAGCCCTTAACCCTTTTAAGATCATGAGCCGATATATAATGGTTCTCTGAATAGTGATAGAAAAAGACTACACAATTAATACATATACATATTTTAAACATTATTTTATTTTACCAATAAATATATATTATTTAATTTTTTTTACATGGAAACGAAGTTAAATCCAAATATCTCTTATAATAACAAAGACAGTGTGTTGACGACTTAAGACGCATTAATATTATTTTAGCCAAAATCTGTTCATTGGGATTAAAATGAAATTCAGTAAAACTATTTTTTTTTTTTTTTTAATTTTAAGAAAACTACAATCAGATTGTAAATTATCACGTCCATCAATTTAAAAAAAAGCATTATTATAAGCTTTTACTGTCAGTCTTATGATTGGAAACGACTCCCTATCCTTGTACCTCAACAGTCTATGCCTATTATCCTTTTATTGTAATAAACCACACACCTAAGCCTCATGATATCTTTTTTGTTGTTTGTCAATTTGAGAAGTGTTGAAATAGATTCGGTCCCCCTATTTACAATTAAAAAAGCTCTCTACTTAAATAAATAACAAGCTAAACTAAATGATGTCTCTGTCACTGAGATAGCTGATAGAGAGCAAAAAACAATCAAATATTTGATTATGAAGCTTGACGGCAAAGTAGCCAAACTTAATTTGTGTATTACAATACTTAATGAGAACACACATACCATATCTAGTATTGTATGTATTATATGTATTGTACCAATAAAATATTACCTTAAAGAATTCTCGTGGTTGCCTTTTTAGTACTGCAGGGAAATTGCAAGTTTAGCTCATGGACATATCTTAAAGGTTTAAATCTTAAAAATATGTTTCTATGTATTATTAAAAATAGATTCTACCCATATTTCGAATAATCAGAGTTTTATTGTAGTTTATATTTTATTTAGTTTTACAACTACGGAAATTGGGGTCCATTATGTCTATCCCTGACAGCATACTGCACAGACAGTACCGAGGATTGGTAGAGGGGTTGTCACTGCTACTTGCAATGACAATATGGGAGCAAACTGGAATTGTAAGGTTTTGGGTTTTCGTCCAACCATGGAGGGGAAGTCACAACCTTTGCCAGCCTCCTGCATCATTGTGAGGGGCCTAGCACGATAAGGCACTCATAGCAACACAGCACTATTTGAATGTGTGTATTGGCGAAGATTTCCTTGTGTTATAATCCATACTTATCTCACCTTATACTCTCTTACTTATCTTTTATATTACCCTTCCAAGCCATTTTAAACTGTGTTGTACCTACAAATGAATTTTGGTTATAAACCATGGATTATTGTTACTATATTTACGTTGTAAAAGGTAAGGAAATGTTATTATTTTGGTCTAGTACAGGAATTTGAAAATTATATATGAGTGGCCACCCTGGATAAGTTTAAAACTTTTTTTGATTTGGTTTTCAATTCATCAGTTTAAAACCCTTATTTACAGTTGTAAGTTGTGGCAAGTGGTATCAAAATCCGCCCTGAATTTAGATGGTATTGCCATAATATCCTAAAACGAGGGCAGCATTGTCAAAAAGGTTGAGTACGCATTGTTTATACAATGAAGACTAATATGATTATAATTCAATACCTATTTCAGCTTGTTTAGTTCTGCAAAGGCCTAAGAATCATTAGAAGCAGTAATCAAAATTATATTTTGATTGCATACAAACTTCTAAATACCCACAGATTCTGTGATACATGATGTGAATTTATAAAATAAAATTAATTTACCTCTAACAAGCAAGCGAGTTTTAAGGGAATATATAACTTTGTAAATAATGTGTTTATATTATTCGTTTAGTTATCAATTATAGTAGCTCACAAATTTTTGGAAAATATTTCAAATGAAACAATTATTCTAATTCTTGAATTTTATAGTCCATTAAGTTTGGTGAATCTTATTTATCACTTAAACAATATTGTTTAAGTGATTAATGGTTATTTTAAGTAGCTGATAATCCCCCCAAAACAACCTATTTACCTGTATCTATCTATGAAGTATTTATCCAGTAAAAATGATGAACAACTAATGATACGAAGTCTAGAAAGTAATAAATGTTTCCCTTTGTTGAAATAATTAAAAATAAATTAACTCTTTTAAAGATAGTTAAGAAAATATTTGTCATTTAATAATAACCACAAATTTTTAAATATTGTTTGAAGGTAGTAATTTTTTAATAAAGTTTTAAATAAACCAAATATTCATACCATATAGTAGAACAGTCATTGTAAATACAAACGTAATAATGACTGAGATCATTTTCCCTGAAGCTGCTTTTAGTACACCATAAACAAAACATACTACTAGTACAGGAATAAATATATCCAAACCTAAAACAAACAAAAAATGTAGTAGTTTTAATACTAGGAACTACTAGACTAAACATCCTAAATTAATGTAATATAAAAGTGTTTTAATAAATTTGTATAAGCATCAAAACTATTTGTTTCTTTTACAATTACAAACAGGTAACACAGGCAAAGTGCTTTTGTATCTTAAAAACTTTCAGTAGTTTTAAAACATTTAAAAAAAGCACACACATATATTGTAAAGTAATAAAGAATGCTGAAGTTGTAAAATAAGAAAAGAAAAACTTACAGATTTATAAGAACATAAAAGCTCAAAGAAAATTTTCATTATCTAAAGAGTAATTACTTTTAACCCTGGAACACTAGTGCTAGGTAAAATTGACGTGTTTGAATAAAGAGTTGCTTTCGGTCATTTAAATGAGGTTTTACCGTGTTTTATTTATCTTTTTTTCTTCTTTATTTATTTGTCAATGTTTATTTAGTTTAAATATTTTTATATATTACATAATACATATTACAAAATATAATTTGAAATGTCTTTATAATTTCATATGATGAATTAGCCACACTCGGGACATTTCTTTAGTTGATGCTCCCCACAAATTGATTTCCCACAAGGGCAGTATGTCATGGACATCCTGTTCTTTTTCCAATTGCAAAAGTTGCAATATGTTCGTGATCCTTGCTGTGAAGTTACGTCTGCTTGCTGTCTTTCGATACTCAAGACATTCCTAATTGTTCTCTTCAAGTCATTTGAAATATTTGTCTGTTGGACCCTTCGTCTTTGCCAATTAATACATAATTTGTTATGTAAAGTAAACATAAATTCATTTCTTGAAAGAGCCTTTTTATCATTATTTTTATTAAGCTTGTAGAAGTTGTGAAGGTAAATTATATAAGCATTGATGAAAGAGATGTTAATCATGTTAAAAAAAAAAAGCACAATGGCCAACGTCTGGTTTTCCTGCCACAGTTTGTAGTCTGACACATTTGATCAAACGCGTCCACAGTTCCTTTTGTAGCATTATATGTTAAGATAATTTCAGGCTTCTTGGAGGCATCATTTATAGCTGTGTCTCCATGCATAGTAGATATTAGAGTAACAAGTTTGTTGTTCTTGGGCTTATATGACACAGTCGTTACATCTTCGTGAAAAAGAAACATACTGGTCGCTATTCCTCGGTTTTCATATTTTACATCCTTAAATTCTGCTGGAAGCTGTCTCTTGTTTTTTTTAATAGCCCCAACAGTTATGAGTTTACATTCCTTTAGAAGATGCTTAGCAAATGGTACACTATTGAACCAGTTGTCTAGAGTGACAACTCGGTTCGTTACGAATATAGTTTTGGCTACAAGTTTTTCTACAAAGAAATCTGCCACTGGTTTTTTTTATGTGGGACAGTCCCTTTTCCCAAATAAGGTATAGTATTGATCATGAATTTAGTGCTATTGTCACACATCATGCCACCGACCAATTGCTCATCTATTGCCACATATGAACTCGCTTTGTAGTTTTTTATACAGCTATCAACTAAGATCTCCCAGATTTCTGATACAGCTGCGAGTATATTATCCTTTTGTCTTGCGAATCTTGTGGTTTTGTCATCAAATCCAAGACAGGCAAGAATAAAAGAAAATCTTCTTTCAGACATTGTTGCTCTGTATTTATCACCAGAATAATTAGAATCAAACATTGTTCTAGTAGTCAAATGATTGTCCTTCAATACTGCTGACAGTACTAGAAGTCCAAAAAATGCATCCAGCTCTTCATAAACTAAATCGTTTAGGGATCCATTGTTTTCATTCTTATACAAAGCACGTCTTACCTTCATTTCTTCATTAGTGTGAGTCAATATTATTTTACTAATATCCTCATTTATGAAGAGTTTAAAACATTCAATGGGGTTGAAGGCTGCATTACAATTTGCAGTCGGGCCAGGAGTGATATGGACGATTTTTTTTCTGAAGTTTTAACAGTTGAAATATTGGCCTTAGTGTTCCAAATAAAATTATCTTTTCCACTGAGTGTATCAACATTATTTGGCAAAACAATGTATTCCTGAACACACGTGTCAACGTTCATCTTTTCTACATGCTTCTGCTGTTTGCTTATGTTTATCTCATCCTGCCTATTAGTTGACCCTTTATTTCTTGTCTCTTGATGGCCGCTAGTGGATGCTTGATTACGGGAAACCTCATGCTCGTTCACCTTTCTCTTCTTCAGTTGATACACTAGCCCACGTTCTATATTTCTAATCGGGTTTTCTGTAATATCTTCTTTACTTTCATATGTATTGTCGAGCTCTGCCCTATCTGGTAGGTATTCGGGATCAAAATCGCTATCGTACTCATCTTCTCCATCTGACTCCTCTTCAAATTCTAAATTATCCTCATCACTTATCTCTTTCTCCAATATGTCACTTATTTCACAGTCTTTTAAATATTCTTGAACACTCATTTTTAGCAAAAACAACACGAATAAAAAATAATATAAAGATACCAAATGCCAACTAAATGTAAGAAAATGAAAAACACGCAAATAAAAAATAATTTAAAGTTGCAAGCAGACAACTAAATATAAAAAACTATGTTGATTTCACAAGGGCTACATAAAAATTAAGTGTACTCGCTTGACTTGTATCACTAGCGCCACGTCATATTGACTTCCTAAAATTTTCAGTTATTACTAGCGCCACGTAAAATTGACGTACACCTAATAAACAACAGGATATAGACAAGTACCATAACTCAATAACACTCACTTTACTATGCCGTCTCAAGGCCAACTGACACTAGAAAGCACTGCTAGGAGTTGGGCAGTCTAATTCATGTAGGAGGGAGTGGGGAGAGAAAATGTTGGGGCAACACGTAATATTTACGTACTCTAGCATTCCAGGGTTAAAGTACATACAAATTTCACAAAATATTGATTTTCCTTGCCTACTTCCCATGATGTGTACTCTTTGTTTCTAAATGTTTTTCACCATCACTATTTTTTTCTTATTTAAGATTGGAGGTTTAAAACACTATGAATTATTGTCATATCATTTTACAATTTTACAGTTCACACAACCCCAAATTCACCACTGGAGAGAAATGTTCCCTGGTCATGAAATGGGTCTAGCATATTAGAGTGTTTAAGTTATCTAATCACCAGATATGAGCATTTGATTTTTTTCTTGGAGGATATCTGAAGAACAGAAAATACAGCCCTCACACCCTACCAGAAATAAGAGAGAGGGTTGGAAATAAAATGAATCCCTATACCCCATTATTTGAGTATAAGAACTGTTCAAAACTAGAAACCATCTATAACAAAATGTTTATGCTAACAGTTGCCATCTTAAGGATATTATTTTCAAAACTCAATCAATGAAACCCCTCAAATCCGAACTAATTGGGGCTTATAGCCTATTCGGATTTGCCGAAAAAGATCGGATTTCAGATTTGCTGTGTATTTTGCATTTGACTGAAGTGCATTGTTTTATTAACTAACAATATTAGAGCATTCATTACAGATTTCTGTATCAAAAATTGAACAGTTTTGTAGTGCTACAAGTGAAAAAGCTTCGGAACAACACCATCACACAAAAGTTTCTGTGAATGAAAAAATTGACAAGGTCGAATTTTTGTGGTTTACACAAGGAAGTCAGAAAGGAGCAAACTTTCAAAACATACTTAATTAAATTTTAGATACTTTTTAAAATTTGATTTTCATTAAATCATGTTCGGATTATGCGGAGGTTTGGATTTGAAGGGTTCTACTGTATTATTGTGATATTTCACGTTATCCATTATTTTCCCGTTGCACTGACTTTATAAGGTTATTATTGTTAATTGTAAACAATTATTCTCCCACTAAGTGCAAAAAGTAAGGTAAAAATAATTGCACGTAGTGGTAGAATAATTGTTTACAATTAACAATAATAACGTTATATATATTATTATTATTGATGTTGATTCCAAAATTTTACTGATTCCGATAGCAATGCCCATACCAAGAGATTGATTTTTAATTCTCGATTTGAAATTCCACAATTATCAACCCAATAAATTGTTATAGGCATTACAATTGAGACTACACACTAACGCGACATTATGTTAGAGCTGAGACGAATATTTCATCTACCAAAATGTATAACATAAAGCTAAATTAAGAAAGGTTAGAGATAAGTTCAATCATAAAAATTTAATTATATGGATGAACAACCTATAATAGCATTTATTCATTGACCTAATTAATACTGACACAAACTTTTGCATGGATTTGTTTCGATGGACCGTGTGTAAAGGATAACTGAAAAAATCAAGTTGATTTTTTAAATGTAAATCGGTGAAAATATAGTGATAATGACGTTGGTTTTTTCCTCAAAATACTCATATTAATGTGTAGAACACGAATATCAATTTTTTTCAGCAGAAAATATGAAAAGTTAATTTGAAAAAAAATGTATATGTTAGTCTGTAATGGCATGTATAGCATAAACAAGTCTTATTGACGTGAAAAAAATTTGTTTAATTACTCGTTTCAATGTGTAGAACACGATAACTTTTTTCTGCGGAAAATACAAAAAGTTGATTTTTTCACATTTTTAATGTTAGCCTATTATTGCCTGCATATCGTGAACCTGTAGCAGTAGCTACAGCGCACTGGACTAAATGAAAGTCTATTTATTTTAATACTAAACTTAAAATCTAAATATTTAACTTTTGTTTATAATTTTATACAACATTACTATATACCTACATTAAAATATATATACCTATGAAGTATCCAGTCAGGATAGATTTGGTTATAATTTTATTCAACATTAATATCTACTTATATTAAAATATACCTATGAAGTATCCAGTCAGGATAGATTTAATTATAATTTTATACAACATTACTATATACCTATGAAGTATCTAGTCAGGATAGATTTGGTTGTAATCCTACATCTACAATAAGTCTAAATATTTACCAAAATTACAACCAAATCCATCCTGACAGGATACTTCGTAGGTATATTTTAATATAGGTAAATAATAATGCTGTATAAAATTACAACAACCGTATTGCAGTGTGCGGTAGCTACTGCGTGGCCGGTTCACGCTATAAGCCAATGTGCTATTACAGACTAACATTTAAAATGTGAAAAAAAGTAACTTTCCATATTTTCCGCAAAAAAAAGTTGATATTTGAGTTCTACATATTGAAATGAGTAATTAAAACAAAAAATTCAAAAAAAACCCGTCATTAAGACTACATTTTTACTAAATTTAAAATAGAAAGTTTTTTAAATTAGCTTACCAAAATTGAAGTATCCAAGAGCAAACCCACAGATAATAAAATAAATATGTTGCAAATCTGGACTTTTACCATATAGATAATACCTATGTATTAAACCAATAGGATATCCTGAAACAGATAAATTTGGATAAAGTTACATTGAAAATATTCAAAACAACACCAATACCACAAAAATAATAAAAAATAACAGATAATTCAAGTAATTTAAGATTAAACCCTTATGTACATTTCGATGACCAGGTCATTGTCATCAGAGTCCTATTACAAAATCTTAACAAACAAGAAGTTACAAACTAGAGTGATGGCAACCAGCAGTCAGTCAGAGAAAGAGGGGGGGGGGGGGTTGGTGGCCCCTGAGGATAGCATTATTTAATTTTATATTAGATACATGCTATTTTTCAATCTGAATTTAGCTCTTCCTAGAAATGGTTTGAATAGATAACATTGCTATAGAAATGTCTGGATGTGGTGTTATATTTGATGGCACAAATTTTATCATTTGATAATTATTCTTCATTACAATAATATGGTACATTGTCTATAGATAATACAATTGTATCTTCTGAAAAACTTCATTGACATATACCTTTTTTAATATATAGTTAATAAATAACTTTAAACACTTTTCTATATTGTCATGCACATTTTGTGTTCTTTACTAGGATAAAGAGCATTTTATTACCATTTTTAAAAAAGCTTAGCAGATTTTTTCTTCACTCAAAATGAAAGCTTTAAATTTAAGAAACCAGCATAATCTTATCTCTTAACCCCTTGGAGGTATGCAACAAACCAGTTACGAGTATGCCAAAAATAATGGGTAATGGCGGCGTTGTGCAAAAAAAAAAAGAAATGAAGTGAGAAAGATTCAGTTCACTGAGTGAAATAAGATCGAATAGCAAGGATACTTGCAATGCAACAAACACTAAAAATAATAGGTTTCAAAATGAAATCACAGAAATCAAGGTTTTAGAACGTAATGAGAACAAAGGCGGATTTAATAGGACTGGCACCTGTTGGAAATAGTTATACAGTATTTAAAAATTAATTTTAACAAAGTCAAAGATAAATGGTATCACAATTTAAAGTGGGAGTAAAGACCGGGGGGAAACCAATCAATTAATATGATTTAAAAATAAGAAATAATAAAGAAAATAATGTTCGAAAATTCAATTGCGGGTTCAAGTTAGGATGAGATGTATTAATAAGGTACAATTTGAGAGATAAGTAACAGGTGACATATGTATGTAACAAATACGTGTATATTCAGATACTGTACTATTGTAATAATTTTGAGCAATTTTGATGTATTTTTAATTATAAATATATAAAACCCCTTAAACCACAAACACTTTTTATTTATGTTACGGAAAGCAATTTAAATGTACATCAGGACATAAATAAAAAGTCCTGGTTTAAAAGGTTTTATTTATTTATAACTGTGGGTATTATTTCATGTTCCCACATACTTGATTTTAGCGGAATATATTATATTGGGTAATGCATAAAGTCATTAAAAAAACGAAAAAAAATTATAAAAACTTCCACTTTAGAAACTAAAAATTTTGGAAAATATATAACCCCCCCCTCCCTCCACAGCACATGTAAAACGTACTAATTGAACGTTTTAGCCTTATTTTTTTGATGTAATAACTTGCAAAATACATCAAAATGTAGTAAATTTGCTTATGACTCCCAAAGAATTACAAATTAAAAAAGAAATAAACTTTAACAAAGCATGTTTAGCATCACGGCACCATGTTTCACACGGAATACAAACCTTACAGAATTATAAAACTCGCATACAAATCTAATTTTTTTTGCAATAATGTCACAAAATTATTTAAAAGAATGAAACACTTACAGACCCTATTCCACACACAAAATAGATAATTTTTTACACACTTTTTATTTCTAACTTCAGCTTAAAAATAATAGAACTTACGGCGCGAAGCAGTCTTAAATTGAAGTGTGAAAGTTGCCAGCAAGTTATATTTCGAAGTATTTTGCAAGTTATTACATTGAAAAAGTACAGCTAAAACGTTGAGTTCATAACGTTTTAGGTAAGGTGTGGAGGGGGAAAGGAATTGCAATTTTCCAAAATTTTCAATTTTTGGCACGTGAACGAAAGGTTTTATAATTTTTTACATATTCCTGATGCCTTTTTGCACCGCCTGGTAGAATTGTTTTGGCTAAAATCGATTACGTGGGAATGGGAAGTAAATACTCTAAAAATTAAACTTACTGAATAAATAAATATCAATTCAATGTTGATATGCTTTTTTATGGCTATGGTGTTTTCATATACCCAGATTCAGTCTGAAACATTCTTCACATATTTACAATCAACCTACCAGGAGACACTCAATGACAAATTGGAAGGACTTTGTAACATTACAAAAACCTATTTTTAAGTAATATAATAATGTTAAAAACCTGTAAAATTTGGTACAATACTAATATTTACAAAATAACTTGTTTTTAGGGGTATACATAATTTTAAAAAGAATGCTTCAAATTCAGAAAATCGTAATTACTATATAGCTAAAAAAGCTATTCAAAATGCTATTATATCGACTAAAAGTTTATTTCAGGTGATTCAGCAGGTTTAGAAAATTCTAAAGCACCGGTGACAAATGTTATACTCTCATACAGAAATATAACCTTCATACAAGAACGAATTAGTTCTTAAAAGAATGTGAATGTTTAAAAGAATTAACTACAGACATTAAAAAAATATTACCTAATAAAATAGATAGAAGAAGTCTAACAGCTGCTTCAGAAGAACCGACTGCTACAGAAATCTTTGTTATTAAATTTAAAGACTCTTCTGAAATCTCCTCCATTTTTATCTCCAGTTTACAATTTACACATTCACACCATTGAACACAGGTCACAGCTTTGACTTTTTACCAAAACAACTTTGTCATCTAATAGATACATATTACATTTTATCAGAGAAAGAAAATTAGTGGACTGAAATATCCCCATCAAGAAAGTGATAAAAATTAGTCAGATGATTCTTATATTGGAATTTAACTAAAATTAAAAACAAACTGAGCGACACTGATGACTTTAAAAATATTTAGAATTTATAAAAAAAAATTGTTTTTTACTCATTATTTTCGATTATTTACAACATAGGTGACGGAATACACATTATTTAAACTAACAATTTTGTGAACTAACTCTATTCAGTGTTATTAGAAGACAATGTGCAGCTGATGATAAGAATGCGAATGTATTATTAATAAGGGACATTAGGAATTTGCAGTTTTTGTTTTGCACATCTTGAGGTTTTTTAAAATTATTGCTATTGATATCCCTTTGGAAAAAAACCATGTCTTACTGACATTTTTCTGTTTTGGTTTGCACTTTCAAGAAGATATAAATGTATTTTCTATAAATATCTGTGGGATGGGTTTTGTTAACACTCACAAATGGTAAGTGTTTGTATTTTATTTGTAGATTTTTAAAAACACCCAAATGCTTTGCTTAGTTTGTGAATGGATCATTTAGTGATGTTCGTGAATTGCTTTAATAATTTACCGACTGTCGTTCACAGTTTTTGACTGGATTACCCATTGTTGTTGAAATTTATAAACTTAGTTTTCCGAACACTTGGCAACTTTCTTGGCTCATTTTAAAATATGAAGAAAGAAACTGACATTGTTAAAAATCTTCTTATTAACAATGAACTGGGTACTTTTTAAATGTTGAATACCGAAATTTTCTGCTTTTTCCTAATTAGAATGCCATATCCTTTGCATCTCGTTTCAAATGTCCTCCATCTATCAGAATTAAGTATCATAGTTGAAGGCGACAGATAATTAGTGCACGCAGCGT
The DNA here is from genome assembly GCA_036971475.1 of Prosapia bicincta. Lineage (NCBI taxonomy): Eukaryota > Metazoa > Arthropoda > Insecta > Hemiptera > Cercopidae > Prosapia > Prosapia bicincta. The sequence continues at coordinate 171,969,920 of JBAIZL010000005.1, read as the reverse complement.
AATTATATATATTCTAGCATACATATAAATACTATAACAATGAATACCTTCTACCATTGTTTTAAAATTTTGCTATGAAAATTCTCTCGTTCTGACAAAAGTCGTTTATGTTTTTCTAATTGTAAACTGTTTACTTGTGTTAGAGTTTCTAGCTATTTATAGGTTTTTTGTTTTCAATACAGCGTTGAAGGTGGACAAAAATTATTATTATCAATAATTTTTATGTTGATTTTTATAATTACTATATATTGCAAGCCATCAAATTCAAGGTTTTTTTTGCATCCCTTAGTGTGATTTGAAATATATTGACATGGTTATTAGATTTACTTATTTCAATTATGCTAACACTAGTTGAATAAGTGTTTCATGTTAACAAGTTATGTTCATGGTCGCTGATCAGGGTATAATTATTTGATACTCTTATAGCGGCCCCCACTCTTAATGTTACAAAATTTTAATAGAAATCAAATGAGAGTTTAAGTATACTGTAATTCAATTAAGTCGGTTGATTTTTTCACAGCAGTAGCAGAAGTGCTCTTCCGGCTTTCCTGCTAGTAACAGTAAATAATTTCATTCTATTTGCAGTCATCTGTAGAATTGTGAGGGAACCAAAACCTTATCTGAGATTTGATTACTTTATTATAACAGCTTTTTTTGTATACTAAATTTTGTACTTAATATTTTTTAAAGTAAATACTATTAATCGAATTACATTAGAGGCAAACAAACATTAAATATCTATGAGTTTGATGTTCATCTTTACGTTTAATAATGAACAATGGATTGAATTAGTTATGAAAACCATCTGTTAAGTTTCAATAAGTCTAGTTTTTAATTATGAAATACTAATGGATTATGTTAGTAGAAGAATCGATGGAACTTTTACGTTTAAACCTTATAAATAGCAACAGAACGAATCTATAATTAAAGTAAATTTATGAACAACTTATTGAGATGTAACATCTTCGATTGCACTAATCTTCATAAGTGTCGATGAAAATTTGAAATAATGTACCTAGTCGTTAATTTGTCTTCCTTTAGATATTAGTATTATTTGTGAATTTTGATATCCATAAATTTTGCAACATTTTTAAAGTTGAAACGTCATAATATCTCGACTTACATGACTACTTATGATAACAATTGCTGCAATCCCTTTAAAAAGCTACCAAACCGCTGCAAAATATTTCAGTGCACTGCTGTATCTTTATCAGAAAGACCGTCAACATTCACATAATAGAATTCATTCCAATAATGATGCAGATATTAAATTTTAAGTTTTTTTTCAGACTAGCAATGTTGCAAACAATTAGATAATATTGTAATAACCTGAGCAGTTACCTATTATTTTCGCATTTTTAATTTGTAAGAAATAAACATTAATACAATTTACTGTATAATAAAAATTAATGATTATGAAAATCAAAATAAAAATAGTAGCTTTGTAAAAATTGTTATGTTTGTTATTTAATGTTTTACATAGTCATTGTATTTTATGTATTGTCGTTTACATAAAATTGTTAAAATTTTTAATAACTATTGATATAAATTAAATTTTATGAGGTTGACTTTGAATGAAGGTCGTTTGACAATAAATTACAAAATAATATATTAAATAATAACAAATATAATATACAAAAATATATTAGCCATTAATTCTTTTTGCCTTGAAGAAGTTATTCAGCTCAAGGGCAATTTTTGAATTAGGCTCTAGATTTTTAATGTGAAACACAGGTCCAAGGACTGAATTGAACACAGGTTTAAATTGTTTTCTGCTGTGTCTGTACAGAGACCCTATGCTGACTGAAGATAAGAAATTTGTTGAATAGATGTAAATTGTAAGTTGTAGTTGTAGTGTATACATCTATTAATTCAAATACAAAACAGGTGACAGTAAATTTGTAATGGCGTTTTGTTTTAAACATTAAAGAACTATAATACTAGCCATGTATTCAGCTTACTTGTATTACAGAACCACTGATTTACTACATACACTTAGTTCAATTGATCAACTAGGTTAACTTTATATAGTTTTACATTAGTAATATATTCAATTAACTAACTTCTTGAGTACAGCACTGTGGATTAATTTAAACTAAATTAATAAAAACCCGCTTACCGCAGAATAAAAATCTCAATTTGCGAAAACTACTTTATGTACATTACGATTACATGATTATTATCTTCAGATGCACATAGTACTTATTATTTGCTATTTATGAAACACGTTTTATTTTAGCAATTAAGTTAACTTTGTAGTTTTATGTTGTAAATATATCCAGCCATTCTTTGTTAACATTTTATTATAGTCAAGTTTTAAGTTATTCAGTATTTAAGAAATGGAATTTAAGACAGGAAATTTATTGTGCAACTGTTTTATAAACTGTCTTTGCTGATCGGAGCGTTGGTAAGCACTAAAGTCAGGTCTGGTCAGGTTAAGTTAGGTTATTTTTTTGTATGTAAATAGGTGTTTGCAGTAAAAAAACTTCAGATTCGTGATCAGCATGGTAAAATTGACCAGGAAAAAAAAATTTGCCGATTGGAGTGGTAGTCGCCGATCTTAATAATTACCAAACAAGTATTATAGCTAGATACTTTGTAGTTATACAGTAATTATCTACATACTAATAGAATGAAATTTGATGTTGTATTGAAAAAAACTTCAATATTATATAATTGCACATGTTAGTATGTTTAGGTGGTCAAAATATAGTTAAGTATACCTACGAAGTCTCTGGTCAGGATGGATTTGGTTATAATTTTATACAACATTACTATCTACCTATATTAAAATATATCTATGAAATATCCAGCAATATCTTTCTGCATCAGCAATAGGTATAAATATTTACCAGAATTACAACCAAATCTATCCTGACTGGATACTTCAAAGGTATACTTCTTAGGTATATTTTAATATAGGTTTATAGTAATGTTGTATAAAATGACAACCAAATATAGACAGTGCAGTGCGCTGTAGCTACTGTGGGCCCTGTTCATGCTATAGGCCTTCATGCCATTACAGACTAACATTTAAAATTTAAAGAAATGTAATTTTCTGTATTTTCCGCGAAAAAAAGTTGATATTCGTGTTCTACACACATTAAAACAAGTAATTAAAAGGGAAACAAAATGTTAAAAACCAATATCATTAAAATTATATTTTTACTGAATATTGTTCAAAACCACAAAATAAGACCCATATTTTTAAAATATAGGTACCACATTTACAGTTAAAATAAATTTGGTTGTAAAATAAACTAAACGTTTACTTTGTTAACATAAAATAAACCATTAGAGAAGTTAAACAGTTGTGTTATCCTATGTATATGAATAAACATTGAGCTTATAATTTGTCACTCAGTCTCATTTAAAGTGACAAAACTTTACAATCAAGTTTTTCTTATTATACATGTTTTCAAACTACTACAGTTTATATTATAATCGAAAGTTAATTTTATGTGTATGCTTAACATTTTAATATTTAGCAAAACTCTAAATTTTATCATTCTCTTAAATTTTTACTTGCTTCATTGCCTTAACCCATTGCGGTGTCAGTTAGTCACAACATCAGCAGTAGATTTTACTCGGTTTTTGTCAGTAGCTGTAATTAGTGTACTCTTGTGTACATACAAAATCAACAATAATAGTGGGAGTCTAGAATCTAAAGCAAACTTCAAACTGTTTATAACTTTAATTTATTTTTACTAATTATTTTTACATAATAATCAAATAATAAACTACTTAAGATAAAAAATAACGACTAAAAAAATTGCACCTGTATAAAAAATATTATATTTAGTGCTTTATACATGAGAATATTTTTGTAGCGAAATACATTTCAATTGACATGTGAAATTAATTTGTACCCACTAGTGTCGCCGGCGTGCCTGTAATTAAATCAGAATTGAGCTAACAAATGATAAAAAAATATTGTATATTAAGTTAGGCTAAAAGTGTTATAGAAATAGTTTATCTCTAGTTTTAAGGCACTTTAGAAAATTCGAAACTTCTAATTTTTACAGGTTTTTTTGTATTGATTAATTAATTTTTTTATAGAATGTGTGAATCTTTATTCCTTAAAATACTAAAAAATATAATAAAAAGCTCTGAGATAAAAGGAAACGCCCCTATAGTATGGCTATATTAGTAGAATAAGAATGTATGGGTAAATGGGTTGAAATAATATTGGAGTGTATAAAGTTAAATTATAGTACTATGCAAATCCTTGTATTAGATCAATTATTATTAGACCTACTTCATAAATGGTTTGTTTGTTCCCTTGTTTTGTTTTGTCAATATATAATCTCCCTGCTTCCTACTTGCACCCAATACAGTACTACAATTTTGCACGCAGATGACATTCAACAGAGAAGAATGCAGTCGGAAGGGCCTAGGTTGTCCTTCGTGTCACGTTTTCCTTATCATTGGGATAGCTGGCTCGCTGTGTCACCGTCTAGGATATTAGTCGTGTCTTGTTTAACTGTTTTTTTTTTAAATTGATGCAACCATTTACTGGTCCACATTGACATAATCACATAATATGGATATTCGATAGTTTCTGACTTTAAAACCTACTTCGTTCAGTCAAGGTGTTAATATAGCAGAATCGTATAAATATACTATTTATATTGTTAATACTGTGAAAATTTATTATAATTAAAATATAGTTCTTCCACATCAGCTGAAAATAATATTTGTACGAAAGTCTTAATAATTTTAATTTGTATTTTTCTGGGAGCTAGGGGGGGGGCACGGCCCCACCCTGCCCGTGTGTATGGGCGCCCATGTCTCTAAGTACCATTTCACTATGAATTACACCTAATCTATTTGCTGCAATGAAAGTAAAATATGTGGAGTAGATATGCAGTGTATATGTTAACAGATATCTATATTTATGTCACTGTATAATACTATGTTGAAGTTCTTCATAGAGAAGAAAAAATTATACAATTTGACAAAAAGCAAAAACATATACAACTTTGTTATATAATTCAAAATACAATGGAGGAAACGTTTTTTTTAAAAGATATATTATTTATAAATCATCAATTTAGAAAACTTTATTAAACAGTAAAAAAATAGAAAATGTCAGGAATTTGATTACAATTTATCTTATGTGATAATTAAACTGCTGTAAATTTGTAGTTAAGAAAGGATTTATCCCTATTCAACAATCATGATCTAAGTCATGCTTTTTCTTTATTAAAATTGGATAAATAACCAGACATATTTAAACTCTATAGAAATATTTGTTAAATTGTGTTAATATATAATTATAATTATATTATGTAATACGTATTATAAATAATTTATTTGCTCATAATTATTTACAAGGACTAAATCATATCTATGGAACCAGATATTGATTTATTTTCTGGTGGTGATGTGAAACATACTGCAAGTGTACTGACAAGTGATTTAAACACCAATAAGTTTCCTGTAAACACAGTTCCACTTGATAATCAGGTAGCAGGACATTCTTTTGAAGATGGCAGTTATATGATAGGTAATTAAACCAATGTTTTAAATCATAAAGTATATAATTTTCAAATAATATTTTTGATGGTTAAAATTATTTTGTGTGTGTTAGAAATAAAAGTTTTCTGTTTTTCTGTAATATTAAATAAATATCTTTCTATACTAAATTATTGTAACACTTTGACTATGGCATTAGGACATGATTACTATTTTCTAAAGTGTGACAGGATTATTTTTTTCTATAAAGATACGTATGACTGGAACTCGCATTAAAACACTCATTAAAAGGTTTCATAAATTTAGTTCTCAGAGTTATAAATATTCAATTTCCATATTATTTACTGCATAAGTACTCATTTCAAATATTTTTTTTCTAACTGTATGAAATGAATTATACTTTAATGTATTATTATATGAATTATGAATATATTACTATTATTTCAATCTGGAAAAACTAAATAGAAAAATTGGAGATAGTTGTATGAATGATTTAATGAATGAAAACAAATATATGGTGGCAGAACTTGAAGTTTTAACTCTTGACATCTATAGTTGTGACTTAACCAAAACAAAGCATGTCCCTTGAGCAGGTTATCTCCACTGATTAGAACTTCACCACAATTGATAATAGCCGTTGCATGATATCCAAGCCCAAGATGGTGTAGTATACTCGTTTGTCGATGCTCTATTGACACTCTCATCAAACTTGAAAAGGAAAAAATATTTTAAATTGAAACTAACTAAATAGCTTTATATCGTGTAGAAAATGAATGATAGGTTTTCTACTTTTTCTATTTGATTTTCTACAAATATATTTGATTATGGGACAAGATGGAAAATTTGAAAATTCCAAAGCATAAAAAAATTTTCTAGTTGGTATATTTGTTATATTTAAATTGTAAAATCAAAACCAGGTTATTTGTTTAAACTTTAATTTTTATTGATAATTAATAATATGAGATTTAGGGAAAGTTTACATGTGAGCTGCATGTAAGATAGGACCAGATTGAGAGCAACATGAAAGTAGGTTCCATATCACATTTGCTAGTCACTTCAGTGTCTGTTAGTCACAAGACTTAAATATTATTCTGTACCTTATTGCTACTCATATAATTTATTCGGTCAAAAATCCGGAGCGTTGCAAATCTGGATCGTGGCTTCAGCAATTATGGCACTTGGCGTGAGGAGCGTTTGCTCGACACCACTACAATACTTATCTAAACTAAGTGTTAAATTATTAAACTAAGTGTTAAATTTAAGTGTTACTTATTAAAACACGTTTTAATTTAATTATAAATGTAAAGAATATAAATCAGTTCTGAAAAAATGCATCATAACTAAATTTTAAATGCAATATACAGTACTGTATATTTAATCATAATTTTATTTGTTTAGATTTGTATGCTGTGCAAGCTAACCAATAACGCATATTGTAACCAATCAGCAAAATAACAAAATTTATTACTAAAAAATCTTTAGTAAATATGTCATATAATATGCATTTAATATTATTATTCATCTTTAATGACAATTTTTCAAGTGTAAGGTCACTCGTTTGTTTTCTGTCAATTTTATCTTTAGTATTGAAACATTTACTCCATCTACACAATTATATGTTCTTTCGCTAAGTTCTTTTGTATTTTCTAGGCTCTCTGTCGTCTGTGTTGTAATAATTCCTGGTTTAATTCAAACTTAACACGATACTCTAAAGATTAAAATGAATTATAGTTAATGAAATATCAATAATACGCATTAGTTTAAATTCTTGAATTTTGTAGTCCATTACGTTCGGTGAATCTTATTAATGACTTAAAACAATAGTTTATGATTATCCGAACTTTAAATTTAGTAAATTTGTTAAAACTTACTATGATAGAAAACACATAGCGATCGAAAACGTTCTTTCTCAGTAAGTCTTAACAAATTTACTAAATTTAAAGTTCGAATAGTCATAAACTATGGTTTTAAGTGAATAATTAGTTTAAAGTAGTTTAAACGGATCGTTTAAAAATCTGAATAAATCAGGTCCTGGTCCCAACTGATCTGGATTTTCAACACCTTACTGTATTATCATCATAAATTGGATTATAAGCTATGCAGATAAGATCTTCAATTGAGTTGGACAAAGTGAATTAAAATCCTTTAATGTTATTAAGTAATAATATTATTGTATATTACAGGTATGTTGAAGCATAAAGACGGCTATGTTTTAAAACCTGTTAACAGACCTGAGCAAGGAAAACGAGAAATAGCATTTTATGAATCTTTTCAAACAACATTTGACCCAACTTTATTACAGTTTAAGGAGTTCATTCCAGAATTTAAAGGAACAACCTGTCTGACTGTAAATGGAAAAAGTAAGAACCATAATATTCATATAATTATTTAAATCATCAACAAAATATGAAATTGGGTTATATTAAAAATAATAGGATTATATTTCAATTAAAAAAAACTGATGTAATAATATTTTTAAAACTGTAGTAGAAAATCAAATCTATTCAACAATCTTGTTTTCTTTGTAAAAGTCAGAAAAAAACACTTAATGATTCCATGATTACAATACATAAAACAGAAATAGAAGTTATAAAATACAAATATGAATATCTTGTTTATAAGCTACACAGCAAGTTAACAGAATATTTGTTGAAACTAAAGAAGGCCAGATTAAACAACTTCAAAATCATGCTGCCAACCTTGGCCAAACTAAATGATTACATTCTATATTCTTACACACACCAACATAAACTAGCCGCTTACAACACCATGATATATCGCCTGCTTAAAACACCGTTAGACAAAGAAGAACACTACCAGGAGTTAAACACCATAAAACATATAGCACAAACTAAAGGATACAACATAACAATGATTGGCAAATTATACAACCACCTAAAAAATAAACCTAATAACCCAAATACAAACACAACACGACAATACCATAAAATACTTATCAATACCATACAGATCATCCAAAACCTACAATCTAACCAACACACTACGATCATACAACTACAAAATAGTCTACTCCACACACACCACTCTCAACAAACAATTAAAACAATTAAAATCTGCTTAGATGTGTTTTCAATTACTCCAGTGATTTTCATTAGCATCTAAATTATAATTTCAGCAAATCATTCAGTTTAAACTAAAAACTTTAATGAAACCACCTAATTTAGATTCTTTCCCACCACCCTACCCTTCTAAAAACACCAAGAAGTCAGTTATGGCTTCTTCAGGCGAGTTGGCAATAGGTCAAATCTCCTGTACCACCATTCTTCATTTAGACAAAAATAAAGAGTTTACATACTGATAAATGTTTGAAGAGTCTATGTGTTGAATATTATCAGATGTTGAAGATCAAAACAAATTAAGTAATTCACATTATTATTACCTTATAAAGTATTTCCTACTGATATTATTGTTTTTGTTAGCTAATGCTAATAATTATTACTTTACTAACAAAACTTACTTTCCTAGTTAGTATATTACTACAAAAAATTACTAAAAAAAATTACTACTAAAAAAAATATTACTAAAAAAAATCCAATGTTCCATATCTCTCACTCTGATATTTACATTTCTCTCCTCAATATCTTCCTCGTTCAACAATCGCTCCATTTCTCTAATATTATTGATGTTTTGCACCCTTCTAGCTGCCTGTAATTTTTCTTTGAAATGCCTTATTAATCTTCTTACGATCTCCTCCTTAGATAGTGGTGGTGTCATGTTCCTTAAGATCACAACCCTTTCAATAAAATAATCAGCTCTACTCACTCCAGTTCCCACTCTATATCTTTCCATCTCAATTCTCTCTTTTATACCTTCCTGTATCTCCCTGGCCCAATATCTATTCACAAATCTCTCTCTCCATTGTGGGTAGTCACCTATTTCCTCTCTTAGTGACTCCCACCATCTACCAGCTCCTGTCTCCAATGCCTTGTCTATTATTCCTCTCCAGCTCTCATCTATCCTTTCATTCAGGTTGCAATTCATCTTTTGTATCATATATCTTTCGAACCATTTCAGAAACTCCATCGGATTACCATTCCTACTATTGAATTTCGGTACTTCCTCTTGGCTTCCACATGATACTTGTATTACCTTTATGGCTTCGTTCCTATTCCCTCCATCTTTTTCTATTTTTTTTACTCGCTCATTTATCTGATCAACTTTCTCATTCATCAATTGTTTTCCTTCTATTACCTCTAAATTAATTTTATCAATATTATCTTTATTTTTCTCTACTTGAATTTCAGTTTCCACCCATCTTTGTTCAAGGTTTAAGACTTGGTCTTTATTTTCCTCGATTCTTTTGTCTAACTCTTGTTTCAAATCCTTATTTTCCTGTAGTAAGTCTTCCGTTATAGTTTTTACAATTAATCTCATCTCTTCCTGTACTTGTAGTTTCATATTTTCAACTATTTTCTTATTTTCCTCCTTTAGGCTTTCGAATTTCGTGTCCATTTCCAACCTCTGTTCATCTCCTTATTTTCCTTCTTACTCTCTTCAAATTTTCTACTTATATCTTCTTTCATATCCTTATTTTCCTTCTTACTCTCTTCAAATTTTCTACTTATATCTTCTTTCATATCCTTATTTTCCTTCTTACTCTCTTTAAATCTTCTACTTATATCTTCTTTCATATCCTTATTTTCCTTCTTACTCTCTTCAAATTTTCTACTTATATCTTCTTTCATCTCCCTCAGAAAGCTCATCATTATATCTTCATGTGGGTTCCTGTCCCCATTATTTTCTCTCCTACCATATCTATTTTCTGATTCTTCCCAAATTTCTTCATCTATTTGTGTCTCCACCTCAAAATTTTCTATTGGCCTATCTGTGCCTTCCAACTCAGTTCTTGTTATTACTATACTGTCCCCTTTTTCCATTTCTATCTGTTCACTATCCTCTTGTTCCATTAAATATACATATTTTCCCTTAGCTGCCTCCTCTAAATTCTCTTCCTTCCTTCTTTTATTCACTTTTCTTAACTCTTTCCTTTTTTCAGTCCTTCTTGCTTTACCCCCCCCTCAAATTATATGCAGATCTATTCTCCTCGTCAGACATACCTGAAATGTTGCTTACCTCTTACACAAACAAAAATTCAAAATTTCTTTTTAAAATTAAGTTCAACAAATAAATTTATCTGTACTCAGATTTAATGATTAATAACTTGTAACCTCCAAATTATTTATAAATTTACTCAATTTATTGTTAAACATTTTTTTTATGTGCTCTTTTTCTTTTCTCTTACTTGAAGGCTCTAAATTTTCTTATTTATTAGGATAAATGGTTTTTATCGCTCACAATCATCGAGCCCCACGTTCGTGTGCCAATTGTAATATTTTTATAATATTTAAATTATTCGAAAATTAAATATTATAAAAATCCTACAATATATATATATATTATTTCATTCTCTCATATTTCTTTTTGTGTTTTCTCTTCGATTGACAAAGACCACTGTGTGGTTGAAATATATCATTGTTTAAGTGCTTTTATGTGTTTCTATTTCAAGACTACAGAGTGGACTCTTACCAAGGTAAGTCTGTCAGTCTCCTAGTCCAAAAAATCTATATATATATATATATATATATATATATATATATATATATATATATATATATATATATATATATATATATATATATATATATATATATGAAGTTAATATATTACTATTGTAAGTAATTTTATCCACCATTAAGTGCAATAATTTTACCTTGAGTGATGAGGCACCTTTCGGTCACTTGACCATTGTCAAATCACTGATATTTTTCTGGTGTAGATGTTCGGTCCGTGATATTGGTATTTGTTGACGTTACACGCACTTTCTCTTGATCTGTGTGTATGATGTTTTTATATAGTATGTCTTCTGTATATGTTGTTTGTAGATTCATTAAATTGTTGTGTATGTTTTTATAAATGTGGTATTTTTCTAGTGAGTTTAGTTCTATTGGGTTATTATTTATTTCAAGTACGGTTAGGTTATTTTCGTAATTTGTTATTTCATGTTTATGTGATATTAGGTGTGCTGCAACATTTGATACTTTTGAATTTTTGTTTTTGAATGCTCTATAATGTTCTTCAAATCTTATTTTAAATGTTCTGGTTGTTTTTCCTATGTAAAAAGCGTTACAGTTGTTGCATGTAATTTTGTAAATTCCTGATAGGTTATGTTTTTCTGAATTTGTTTTGTGGTTTGTGTTATTAAGATATTTTATTATTTTGTTGTTTGGTTTGTATGTTGGAGTGTAGTATTCTTTGTTGTATATATTTGTTATTTTTTCTATTTTGTTATTGGTGTATTTATATTTTAGATAGATTTTTTTATTTTCATTATTTTTGTGTTCCGGTTGTAGTGTTGTGTTGAGGTTAGGTTTTTTGTGAATTTATTGTATATATTTTTTATAATGTGTTTGTTGTATCCATTTTCTATTGCTATTTTTGTAATGTTATCTAATTCTTCATTTAATTTTTGTTTGTTATCCTGTGTGTATTTTATTGCTTTATTTATCATGTTACTGTAAGTGTTAATTTTGTGTGTCCAGGGGTGGTTAGATTTGTAGTGTATTGTGGTGTTGTTGGAAGTAGGTTTCCTGTATACTGTAGCTTCTATTTTATTATCATTTATATTTAAAGTGATGTCGAGATAGTTGATTGTTCTATTTGTTTCTGTTTCAACGGTGAATTGTATGTTTTCGTTGTATGTATTTAGTTTGTTTAATATTATGATATGTTCGTTGTGAATGGTAGGTTGGTATATTACAAATATATCGTCTACATACCTTGTCCATAGTGAAATATTGTGTGTGTTTAGTATAGGTTTAATTATTATTTGTTCAAAGTGTTGTAAATATATTTCTGACATGACAGATGATATGAGTGAACCTATGGGGAGTCCAGTTGTTTGTTATATAATATTTATTGTTAAATTGGAAGTAATTTTGGTTACATATGTGTTTGGTTAGCGTAATGATACTATCTATTATGTTTCTTTTTTCATTATTGTGTATTAGTTTGTTTTTTATTATTTCTATGGTTTCTTCTATTGGGATACTAGGGTACATGTTAGTTATGTCATAACTTATTATTTTTGTGTTGCTGTTTGTTTTTATCGTTTTTATTTTATTAATTATTTTGTATCCATTTTTTATATTGTATGTGTTGTTGATATGTATTTTAGATCTTATGATTTTGTCTAGTATTTTTGCGATTATGTAAGATGGTGCTGTTGTGAAATTTATTAGTGGTCTAAATGGTGTGTTGGGTTTGTGGATTTTAGGTATCCCTGATAATATTGGTGCACATGGATTGAATGGGTATAGTCTTGTGTGGTATTTTAGTTTATTGTTATAGTTTAGGGTATTTCGGTGAGTGACTATTAAGTTTTTTATTGTAATAAGGTATTTGCTAGTTGGGTCTGGGATTTGTTCGTATTTATTTTCTTTTATGTAGTTAGTCATTGAATCGATGTATTTGGTATTTTCTATTATTACTGGTGTATTTGTTTTATCTGATTTTAATATTAAGTAGTCGTTGTTTTCTAGTTTTTCTCTGAGTTTTATAATTTCTTTTTTATTTATATATTGTTCCGTTTTTTTGTTTTTTTCCGTTTTTATTATGTTAATTTTATTATTAATATTGTTTCTTATGTGTTCAGTATTTTGGTGGGTAATTTTGTGGATGTTAGATTCTGTGTCAATTGTTAGGTTTTTTATTATTTGTTTTTTGTTGAAATTAGGTAGGTTATATTTGAAGGAATATGTTATTATTATTTTTTCTTTTTCAGTAAATTGTGTTTTAGTTAAGTTTATGAATTTATTGTTGTTAGAGGTGTGGATTGGTTCTAGACTATTTTTTAGGTTATGTTGATGTTTTGATGTGTGGATTGGTTCTAGGCTATTTTTTAGGTTATGTTGTTGTTTTGATAAATTTTCGATTTTTCTGTTTTGTCTGTTTATTGTGTTTGTTTTATTATAATTTGTTGTGTTTTTTCGTGAATAATAGGTGTGAGAGTATCAAAAGTTTTCATTATTTCCAAATTGGTTGTGTATAGTTGTAAATTGATTTGGCTTTTTTATGGTAGGCAGATTTAATGTTTTGTTTAATTATGTGTGATTCTGCTATTTTTGTTGCTTTATTGATAATAGTGTTTTGTTTATTTTTTATGTGTAATTTAGAGTATTTTGGTGTTATATTAAATGTTAAGCATTTTTTATTAAACTGTATTTTGTTGATGCAATTCTGGAGTTTGATTTTTAGGTTAAGATATTCACGGTACAGTTGTTTACCTTGGTAGGTATATAAAAACATTATACACACAGATCAAAAGAAAGTGCGTGTAACGTCAACAAATACCAATATCACGGACCGAACATCTACACCAGAAAAATATCAGTGATTTGACAATGGTCAAGTGACCGAAAGGTGCCTCATCACTCAAGGTAAAATTATTGCACTTAATGGTGGATAAAATTACTTACAATAGTAATATATTAACTTCATAAAGTCAGTGCAACGGAAAAACAATGGATAACGTAATATATATATTGTGGATATGGTGGATATATATATATATATATATATATATATATATATATATATATATATATATATATTAAAGTGTATAACAATAATCTAGATATTTTTATTTTAAAATATGTAGAAAATAAAAAAATATCTGACTGAATTGTATTGTCTGTTTATTATTATCATTCTGTTTTAAAATTTAATAATTTAATTCTTTTTGGTAAGACAATTTTGACATCTTAGGTGAATCTGCTTAGTCTGAACTCATTTGATCTGAAGGTGATGAAGAATTGTAATAAACTTAGCCTTTAAAAACATGTTTTACAATAAAATTTCATTTGAAATGTTTTCTTTTTTTGTTTTTTAGCCGTAATGTTTTTGAAGCTGAGTGATATCACTGCTGGATTTGTTCATCCTTGCATAATGGATATAAAAATAGGAGCACAAACATGGGAGCCTGGAGTACCCCTGAAAAAGCGAGAAGCAGAAGAAGTGAGTTACATTTCAGCAAAGTAACCGGCAAGTGTCTGATCAATCATTTACCAGCCATTGTTATTGTTGGAGTATATATGTATTTAATTTATTTGTTAAAAAAAATATTAAGTAGGGACTCTATACATGACTCTATATAGAATTAAGTCTGTAGTGTAAAGACAACATCAACTCACTGGACATCGATTTTACGGAGCAGTTCTGTAAATGTTGTCATAGAGAAAATCACTGTTTATTTTTTAGTCCATAAGTTTAATAATAACTTGAAAAGGACCACAAATTAGTTGTAGAAACTGTCATTCTAATAAATTGATTATTCTTGACTTGTTAAATCAACAATATTTCTGTTTTAAATATTACCAGGCTCGAAATACCATAGGAGTTCAATTGATAGCTATCAAACAAAATTACTGTCATGGCTATATCAGTCAGTATTGATCCTTAACAGTAACAGGGGCTTATTATAGCCTATAAAAACATCACTGTAATTAATGACACTAAAAAGTTAGACATAAATCATTTATCCCAAAAAATAGGTTTCCTATACAGTAAACTCCTGATTATCCGTGGGCAGATTAACTGGTTTGGGGATTATCCGGGGTCTGCCATTGTTTTACAAATATCCAATTTTTATTCCAATCAGATTCATGTGTTTAAATTTCCAAACGGTGAATTACGATGTAAATACATATAAGGCTTAATAGAAGTTAAGATGAAGGGAATAGATATGTAAATATGTACGTACTAATTTTTACATTGAAAGGGAAGCATCCCAACGCAGGCCAGCGAAATAAAAGGGACGAGCATACTAATGTATATAAGAGACAATGACAAAATACTTGGACGCAGAAAACCTAATGTGTATCATAAGATTGTAAACAAATGTCAGCTAATCTCGGCTATAAATAGTCTAGAATGTGACATATGTATTATCCATGTGTCATATATAGTATCGATCTTCATGGCTTTGTGACACACGTGACACAAATAGACACTGTGCGACAAAATGGTTCTCAAGAAACTTAGATCGCACATTAAAGCTAAATCAATGCTCACAAAATAATAAACGAAAGTGACAGATTTTTTTGTTAAAAAGTGAAAGTATTATGTGTAAAGGAAATTACATATGTACATACATACTTACTTTTGACATATACTTATGGACGTATTGTAAATAGTTAGACATATAAATGTACATGTTATAATCGACATTTTAAATTATTTTCTTTATTTATTTTGTCCTCTGAAGATTATTTGTGAATTGTATTAACCAGGGTCATTATTTGTGTAACTTATGGTATAATAATCGATTATCGATCGTTTTGCGTATTCTTTGTTCATAGCGGAATATCCGGGGAATTCGTTATCCGGTGTTGCAGGGCCACTCTATTCCACGGATAATCGGGAGTTTACTGTATATATATTCTGGGAATGGTAATGATTTTATATAGTGTGGCATCTTCTTTTTAAGTGCAGAATTTATGTTTTTTTGAAAAAAAAATAAAATAAATAAAATTAAATAATAAATTATAAGAATATACAATGCAAACTATTATCATTTAATTAATATACCCCAACTGGTTTCCTTTAGTTTGTAATTTGTGTAATAAATACTTGTAACTGAAATGATATTTTTAAAGTGAACAAATATTTATAAAAAGTATTTAAAAAGCTGCACACACACACACACACACTTTTCATTTTGTTTTTTTTCAAGTAAGATTTAGTTCCCTAAACACATTATTTTTTTACTGCTTTGCATAATTATGACACAGTTTTTATCATGTAGCTGTTATCAATGTATGACTGGATTGTTAGCATCCTTTCAAGAACTTTAATATTATGTGCCCTCATTTACGAGCATCTTCTGAGACTATGTATTTATATATATATATAACATCACAACTTTTGATGACTGCTATACCACAAAAATAATTAAATCACTCTCCCCTGATTGCAATCCCTCAGAACTGAGAAGGTGGGAACTATCATACCAGTGGTATACCAAGTACAGAGAATCCCCTAACCTCAACATCAGATAAATCCATTCATTTTTTTTTCCTTTAATAGCCTTATCTCTTTTCCCCTGACAGACTTATATAAACTATAATCACTCATATGCTCATGGAAACAATATATATATATATATATATATATATATATATATATATATATATATATATATATATATATATATTTGTAGATTATGCAACACTGTTTTCTTGTATACACTTATCACTTTCACTTATGTACTTAAACAAGAATCTTACTTGGTATTTATGCAAGCGCTTTCAGAAGCTAGCGAGTGCTTCCATCATCTGGCATACTAAACGTATTTTGAACTGCGGGCTGCGTGGAATCCGCCGTTGACCTTGATGTACCGTTAACTTCTATTTTTGGTTCCACTGCACTGTGCGAGTTTTTAGCATTTGTCTTGGGGTTTATACTGTCTATTAGATTGAATAATTTGTCGTTTTTTGATTTTATTTGTATCTGTTCGTTGATGATGTTATTTTTATTTTTATAAATTTCTAGTTGTTCCCAGATTGTCATTTTGAGGCCTTTTTGAACTTTTTTTATTAGGTGTATGTTTTCTAATGTGGGGAATGTGTGTTTGTTTTTGATTGCGTGTGTGGCTAAGTTTGAATTATAAATTTCCGGTTTGATGTATGCATTGAGGTGTTCTTGATATCTATCTTTTAATTTCTTTTTTGTTTGGCCTATGTATATTTTATTACAGTCTGGGCATTCGATTTTGTATATTCCGTTACTAAGTGTGGGACATATTTCTTCTGGTTGGTTTATTTTGTTGATTATGTTTCCTGTGTTTTTGTAGGCTATGTTAATATTATTGTTTTTTAGTGTTTTAATTATTCCTTTTATGTTGTATCCTGTGTATGTGAATGTAGCCCATTTTGTTGTTTGTGGTTCGATTTTAGGTTGATTTAATTTTTTTAATATTTTAAATTCTAATTTATCTATAGTTTTTTTATTGTATCCATTTTTTTGGGCTATTTGATATATTATTTGTTTTTCTTTTGTTTTTTCTTCATTTTTTAGAGGCAATTTTAGCATTCTGTATAAAAGTGAGTTGTACGCGGCCATTTTATGTTGTGGGGGATGGTTGGAGTGGTTTGGTATTGTATTAATGGTTTGTGTGGGTTTTCTATAAATGGAATATTCAATGTTATTTGTATTTCTGGTCATTGTTAGGTCTAGATAGTTTATTTTATTGCTTATTTCTTCCTCCATGGTGAATTGTATGTTAGGGTGTAAGTTATTGATTTCATTTAGAATGATGTTATTATTTATTGCTTTATTTTGTGAAATGTATAATCCGTCATCGACATATCGTATCCAATGTCCGTTGGGGTCGTGTGTTTTTATGGTTTGTGTGATTAATTCGTCAAGTTTTTGGAGGTAAATTTCTGATATTATACTTGAAAGTGTGATCCCATTGCTAAGCCGTCTGTTTGTTTATATATTTTATTATTGAATATGAAATAGTTTTGGTTTAGTATGGTCTTTAGGCATTTTGTGATTTGGTTTGTGTATTTGGGGTTGGTTTTTAAGGTCAGTTAATTTGTTTTTTATTATTTGGATGGTTTCGTTAATCGGTATATATATATATATATATCTTTAATCTGTGCATCTGTGACATCTGATTTCTACTCTACACAATCTGTGATTACAACTTATATTTATTTTATTTCATTCTCTCATATTTCTTTTTGTGTTTTCTCTTCGATTGACAAAGACCACTGTGTGGTTGAAATATATCATTGTTTAAGTGCTTTTATATGTTTCTATTTTAAGACTACAGTGTGGACTCTTACCAAGTTAAGTCTGTCAGTCTCCTAGTCCAAAAAATCTATCTATCTATATATATATATATATATATATATATATATATATATATATATATATATATATATATATATTTAGGTTAGTTTTGGTTGGTAAAGATTATTTAGATTTTTTGGACTAGGAGACTGACAGACTTACCTTGGTAAGAGTCCACTCTGTAGTCTTGAAATAGAAACACATAAAAGCACTTAAACAATGATCCTGATGTTGTGTTTCTATTTCAAGACTACAGAGTGGACTCTTACCAAGGTAAGTCTGTCAGTCTTCTAGTTCAAAAAATCTATATATATATATAGTTTGTAATAATTTTTCGTAATTACGGTTTTTACTAGTTTATGAATTCTTATTAATGATTAAAAAAGTAAATAAAATGTATAAACAAAATTAAAATATTAAAAAGAAAATACTTACCTTAACATATAGTCTCTTACTTACTATACATAACTTGAAAAAGGTATGGGAATTATTTTGAGCTTCCAGTGAATTTGTAAAATGTACAAGAATTTATATTTATTATGATTATATTTATTTTTAGAAAAAAAACTCCTAGAATAAGGTTTTTAAGTTAATAAATATAATAGGTCCTAGAGCTAATAATAGACATTTTTATTTAAAATTTTAAAATTAAAACAAAAAAATATTTGTGATAGAAGTGTTTACAATAAGCTGTATATAATTTCAGTTGGCTAAAATTTTGATTTCTTTTGTGATTGTTAGAAAGCACATAGAAATATGTGATTTTTATTATAATAATATCTGCCTAATTATAAAGCACACTAAAATAAATGTGTAATTAACTAAGTACAAACATTTAAAGCTAATATTAGCAAAGGGTTTTTTTTTGTAATATGTCAATCTATGTTATAGATAAGTTAGAAAAGGCAGTAATATTAATTTTAAAAAGGTTTTGGAAAATTTTCCAATGGCAAGGTAAAACATTAAGGTAAAAAGGGTTTTTAATGTATGCTATATTTAACTGAGATTAAAAAATTAATTACACATTCTAAATATGTATTACATGTTTCATTATTTTTTGTAGAAAAAGTATACATCTTGCAAACAGAATTTGGGGTTTTGCATACCTGGCTTTCAAGTTTTCCGAGCTACAACAGGTACTTTAGTGAAGTTCAACAAAGACTATGGCAAGCAGTTAACGAAACATACTGTTCCTGATGGTGAGCATAAAATTAATATAATTATTAAGGATTGTTTTAATACTTCACATAAATTTTAACTAATATTACCTTTTTTGAATATAATAATATTTTTTGTTATAAAAAGTTGTTTAAAAATTCTTCTGACATATGTAAGGGTTTAAGATTTCTGACGTCTTTTTGTTGTTATTTGTCACTATATATTAATATCAAATATTTGGCTGTTGAATTTTAGTTTCCAATATTTTTATTTTAAAATGGTAGTTTTCAAAACCTGAAAATGTTTTCTTTTTTTTCGAAACAGCTGAAAAAAGTCTGATTTTCTAGTTTTTATAAATTTTTTTTTAAACTAAGACCGGAGTTAAGTTTTAATTGTTTAATTAATTTTAAATGTTCTCCATTAACTTGATGATTAAAGGATTAGACATTTTTAATTTGTGTTCTATCTTTTAATTTATAAATAATAAATAATTGTGCTCTAGCCAAAATAATAAACTACATGTGTTTTCTTCTTTAAACTATTATGTTCTTATAATAATAGAGCCTGAAAGAGGTTTTGAGTCTTATAGTTCGTCATAAATCTTTACTTACTAGTCAACGCCCACTCTTGGCTTTTCCGCCATTAGGTGACGTGCTGACCAGCACAGCTGGGGCTGTTTATACAGTCCATCTTCTCTCTGGATGAGTGATCAAGGACCGTGCAGTCTTTGATATGTTCCTCATCCATTGTTCCAAACTCATACAGTTGGTATTCAGGGGTTGGAAGGATCTTGATCCAATGTAGATATTACAGGAGTATAAGCTTAAATTTCAAATCTTAAGGTATAGTTTTGTATTTTAGGGATGTTTTAATGTAGAATTCCATATTAAAAATGTCAAGCATTTAACAAAAAAAATAATAAAGAAAATTAAGGAATACAAATCTATAAATAATATGGCGCATGGCCCTAAATTCAAAAAGATTTTTAGATAAAAATGAGAACAATTTAGGTAGGTTTTTATTTGGTTTCATCAACAATTTAATTTTTGGGTTAATTTTATCTTGTGTAGGTTAATTGGAAGCATTTACCTTTTACCACTACAAAGCAAAGAGTTTTCATAATATTAGTGTTCATAGGTAATTAGATAAAATTTTATACATATTTTAAAATGTATAAATAATTTAAAATTTCAAAGACTTGTATAGATAATGCCTAGTGTAATACAATAAAACATTTATTTGCATATTCCTATCTTATCTTTGTCCTCCAAACTCTACAACAACATTCATGACTAATCATCTTTGAATATTAATCTTACCCGTGTTAAAAAAAAAAGATTTCTACATAAGAATTTATAAATGTATTGTTCAGATGTTTTCTTCAGTAAATAGTTGTTTTTTTACATCTTTTGCTGGAAAAGCAAATCTAATTAGCAATGTAATTATTAAAGATTAAAACCTACATTAATTTTTTCATTCATGAAAAAATTATATGTAACAGTTGGTAAATAAAAGCATAAAAGCATTTGTGAAATATAAATATTAATGTTTAGTAATTTAATTAAAAGTTACTCATGTTTTTAAAATAATTTCTTATACAAATAATTTTACTAATTAAACGTTTTTTTATTATTTCACTTCCGGATCTGGAAATTAACCATTATAACAAGTCTACTACACCTAAAAATCACAAATAAAATCTTTTTGTATGTGATATATTATACTATAATAACATTAATTATTACTTATACCTATATTAATTTTAGAGCTAAATTACAAGTAAAAATATTGTTATAAAAAACTAACGTTACAATGCCTTGTATGGTTTTATAAAACTTTGAAGATTTTAGTTCTTTAGTGACTATCTTTGGATTAAAACTTGTAAAGTTTTGTGGGAGTAGAGTTTTTTAACACATTTATTGCTATGACAACCTAATCAGGTCAGTAGTATAGCTACCCTCTGACCCAATTAGGCCAGCTGTTTGTCACAAGCAATGAATTAATTTTTATGCTGCAAAAGGCATTGAATTGTAAGCTGTTGACCAACCAACACAGTAAATTGATATATTAGTTTCAAGACTATACTAAGTGTGATGTATAGAGTTAATACCATCCATTGTTAAATAAACATTAAACTCATACTGGTTTTTAAGGATTTTTTAGTTACAAAATATTATGTATAAATAATTTTTCAAGCACATGTATTGTTTGATAGCATGTGTTGCTGTTCAAATATCTTGTTTTTTTTTCTTTTTGTAAAAATTTTCCACTTTTTTTGATTGTTTTTTCTTCACTTTCAAAAGAAGTTGACTCAGATAACTATGATGCGTTGTCCAAACATGATTCAAAATATCATCTTGACGACATAGAATAAAAGATTTTTATTATGAAAAAAACCTGCTTCTTGGTGTAGAATACTAATATTAGTATGCTTTTATGCAAACCAGGGATTAATGACAGCTATTACAAAATCATTCTTCGCCAAATGAGAAAATAAAATGTACCCAAAACCACTTAGACACCAGTCAGTCTGTTTGGTTAAGAGAAAGTTTATGAGCCTCTCGTCGCTAAGAAGGTGTTGTGTTAACCTAATCAATCAAATTTCTCTCCTCCTCTTTTGGTGCTCTTTATAAATTATTATATATTATATTTATATACTTTTATTTATTATCAAGACTAACAAACCAATATTACATACTAGTAGTATAACACAAGCTAGTAATACAAGTTGATCAAATCAAGCGTGGCATTTTAAAGTGTTAATCATGGAAATGATTGGTAATTACTATTGAAGTTTTTATTTTTTGTATTCTAAGCTAGAAGCTTAATATTTTTTTAAAATATTTTAGGCAAATGGTTTAGCAAGTATTTTGTACTCAGTGAAATTTTTTGAAACTTTTATACTAAACCAGTAATTTTATGACGCACTAATTTAATTAAAGTATATTTTTCTAAAACTTACTGAGGCAGAATGCTTCTGCAGGCTTTAAAGTCTAAGTTTTATATAAACATAAACAAAATATTTATTTATTTACACTAATGTAAATATTATTGAATGTATTGTTGTATGATAATTTATCTTGTTATTTACCATCTGAATATAATAGTCCATTATCTGTTTAATAAATACATTTCATTCTTTGTTTTCTTTTTAAACAAATATCTATTTTTAAAAAAATGTTTTTTTTAGCATTAAAGTTGTTCTTAAACATAGAATCCCAAGGAAGTGTGCATATACTCAATAATATTTTACAACATCTTTACAAAATACGAGACTGGTGGAGAACACAGCGTTTGTTGCACATCTATTCTAGTTCCATTCTTATCTCTTATGATGCCCAGTACCTGTTAGATTCGATAGATACAGACAACTACAGTTCAAGGATCAATGAGCACTGCACGTCTGTGCATGTTGCTCTTATAGATTTTGCTCACTGTGTACCTGCAAATGGAGAAATTGATTCTAATTACATATCTGGAATTGAAAACCTTGTCAGAGAGTTTGAAAAAATATTGGCAGAGTTATGACAGCTTATTGTAACTTTATAATTTACCACAGCAGTATTATTTGCATTTAAATTGATTGTTTTAAACATTTATATTGTATACTGTTATATCTATTCAGGGTCTTTATTTTTTTATAAATTTACAAATTATAATAAGCTTTAATGAAAATTTAGAACTTTTTAAGGCTAGTTTTAGTAGTTAACCTTGTATTAACCTGTTAATATTGTTTTAAGTTTTTTAAATCATTAATTAATGTTATCTTTAAACAGCAGGCATGTTACCTTTTTTAAAAAAAGATAACTCCTAATAGCATTATAATGAAATATGTGGAATATTATTTAAACATGTATTATAAAAGTCATATTATATAGATTAAATGAATAGTTTTCTTTTAAAGTAACCATACTTTTTATTTGATTCCTTAAGCATATATACAAGTCTAATTTGGAGGTCCTTTGTTACATATCATTATACAAGTCTTGAATCTCACTATACCTTTATATAATGTAAAAACAATTTTTATTTTCTAAACCAAAAACATAATTTTTTTCTATTTATAGGGTATGGACAATGGATAAATAGGTGTCCAAGTCTAGGGTATCCATAGACACATTTCTCACAATAGAGATTTTAATTTATTAAAAAATATTTACATTAAAAATTTAGAGACCTTGGAAAGTATCTATTATTTATCTATTATTTAATTTATAAATCCAATAAAAAATGTATATTTTAAATTCCAGTCAAGGCCTAATTCCTAATGATCAGCTTTAAAATTCAAGACAAACTAAGATTAGGTTACTATAAATGGGGACATTTCCAACTCTATTTGTAGAAGCAGATTCCTCTGCAGTATGTATTGTTATTCAACTTATGTATTATTTTCGCAGAGTTAATTAAACAGAACTATGACCTACAAATTGTATATTGAATTAAGTAGAAATATAGTGTTGAAATGTATATTGTAAATGTATGTAACCTGAAGAAATACTCAATGGTATTTCATCCTTTTAAAAATGATATCTTTAAAAAACAAAATGTGTTAGGATTTATGTATAGTTTTATTATTGTTGGTTCTAGGGTATTTTTAAAAAACTTAATAAATAATATAATTTCTAGTGATTTTGCGGTATTTATTTCTATCTAATAAAGTTTTTGTGTTTGTCTTGAGTTTGTTTTTTATTTTAATTACCTGCATTATAAATAACTGTAAATGTCATCTGTTTTAAATGTAATTATCATCAACTATAAATCATAGCTAAAATATTTAAGAGCTGGCTTGTAAAAAAATTAAAGGAAAACGAAAATGGATTCCTATTTAGGATATTATATTTATCTTTATTCTATAACTTATTTTGTCAGTATTATTAAAATACTGGTATTAATACAGTAGAACTTGGATAATTTAAACGTCTTTTATTCTAAATTGGCGATAATTCAAAGTTTTAGGTTGGCCTCTTGAAGTTTATTTGTTACCAATGTAAAAAAATATAGATAATTCGAAGCTACAAATACTTAACTATATTTTTTACTTAAAATCAGTAATCTTCATCTAGCGAAGAGACGTAAACCTTCCCGAGGATGCGATGCTGCATTAGCATAACATCATTGGGTGTGCAGCTGCATTTTGTTCTACGTAACGCAACACAATGTCGAGAGCGTCGGGATTGGTAACAGCATTTGTAGAGCATTTTCTCCTCGCTACCATTATCTGCTACACTGTCATCGTGTTGATACTGAACCTTAGACACCATGTTATGCTCGGTATATTTTACATTGTTATCTAGTGCTGTTCACTCTTTCAGGCAACTTTCTTCGGCATCATTACATCTTGGTACTCTTTGAATGAGCTGGTACTAAGTGGTGTTTCCACAAATTCGAGGATAGGCCAGAGCTTCTTCCATAAAGTGTTACTGATATTATTCCAGATTCAGCTACCCAGTAAATTACATTCTTTATTGTAATCGTCTTAAGTTTTTCTGGAATAGAAAGAGAACAATCTGCTTCAATTAATGTTTGCGAAGCTTTTTTCTGTAGCTCAGTTTTATGTTCTGCAGGACATCTTGATCAATAGGCTGAAGCAACGATGTCACGTTAAGTAGAAGAAATATTGCTTTTATGTCTTTACATATCAACTGCATGTCTGAAGGATGTGAAGGAGCATTGTCTATCAAAAGTAAAGCTTTTGGTGGAAGTCCAGTTTTTTCATTAAATTTTGTTACTGAAGGAACAAATTCATTTTTGAACCACTTTTTGTAAATATTACCAGTCATTCACGCCTTACACTGATTTCGATAACGAACAGGAAGAGCATTCAATTTCATATTTTCAAGGGCTCGTGTCTTGGCGAATTTTCCAATCACCATTATTGGTTGCGTATTTGTTCCTGCTGCGTTTCTGCAGGCTAAAACTGTGAGACGCTGTTTCCTCGTTTTAAAGCCTCGTGGAGTAGATTCCTCTTTAGAAATAAGACTTTTAGTGGAAAAGGCTTTAAAATTCAATATAGTCTTGTCTGCATTATACACTTGCTGGGGTGAGTAATTTTCAGACGAAATCAAAGCTGTGAATTCATCTAAATATTCTTTTGCAGTAAGATCAGCTAATAACTTCCCTCCGCTTACCATTAGTTGTCTAATTCCGTGCCTTCTCTTCCGTCTATTGCTAGCATTAAATTCCAAATCAACATTTATTAATTTGTTCAACTGTAATGCCTTTTCTTGTATTAATGGGCCACTAATAGGAACTCTTTTCTGCCTCTCTTCTGTAAATGATAAAAATACAGCCTTGTGAATTTTTTCATTCACAAAAACTTTAGCATGATGGCGTTTTTCCAAAGACTATTCACTTGTAGCACTGCAAAACTGTTCAATTTTTGATACAGAAATATGTAATGAATGTTCTAATACTGTTTAATAATAAAAAAAGCACTTCTGCCAAGTGCAAAATACACAGAACATCCGAAATCCGAACTTTTCCAATTCTGAACAGGCTATAGCCCCAATTAGTTCGGATTTTTAGGGGTTTCAGTGTATTAGTTTGGATATAGGCTCGAATTCCAGTGGCTCTAGTGATTACCTACCAAGAATTCTATGCTTTCAGTTCGAAATCATGGGATTTGGTGCATGAGTGGTATCAGTACAATCAGTTATGTTCCACCGTCATCAGTTTATTGTTATTGGTTCGAGGAAATGATATTTGGTGTGGAAGCGGTGATAGAAATTCTGCGTGAGGAGTGTCAAGTAGGGTAAATATTTACACTAATAATACACATAATAATTAATCATCAAATAATAAACTAAACTAAGATAAAAAAATAACGAATACAATAATTGCACCCATATAAAAAATATAATATATAGTGCTTTATTAAGTAAGAATATTTTTGTAGTGAAATATGGACGCTAGGAAGTAATTTGTAGCTGCTAGTGTCCATAGTACCCGTGTGACTAGATCCACAATGGGTTAACTGCTAATAATTATTAGTTTTATAAATCCACCATGGTTAAGTGTATTGCTTATTCAAATTAGAAGTGTTTAACATAGACCAGTGACATGATACCTGAAAATGGTCGTCGTAGAAACAAAAAAACCAGGACTGCTTTGAATGAAATGGTATTTTCCATCTTTCATAACTGGAATTTTTATTAATTCAAATGTTCTAATCGGTTCCTTCAGCTTCCAATTATTAAATTTCTACTGTATTTCACTTTGAAGGAGTCTATTTATTTGCAAATTCTCTTTGCCCTTTATTCTCCTATACTAATTTTACGTGGTTTTTATTGCTTATTGTTTAATATGTTTCCATTTGATAAATTTCTGGTAACCGACATTATTGAATGATAAATTCATATTTAGGCTTAAACGTTTTTAAAAATGAACTAGGGAACTGAGAAATGTATATACCTTGAGTTTTATTTTATAAAAACTATCTTTTTCAGAACTCCCAATTTATAATTATAACTTTTACTTAGAAAATTGTTTTGGTCAGGATTTCAATTGTTTGTAGATAGTTTAAAAAGTATCAGTACATGTCTCTTAGATAATTTAAGTAGTAAGAGAGCATTTCTAAAATATTAGATTGCACTCCAACTTTACTTTAAACTTGTATAATTTGTTAACTGAAAAAATGCTTGAATTTATTCTTAATTCTTACTTATTCTTCTACGCTTTGTAGTCTTTTAGTCATTTAGGCAGTCTCACAAATAGGAGATAGCATATTTTAACTTTTGGTAAGTAATCAAGATCAACTGTTATCCTTTGTTTCAAGAAAATAATTTACACCAAACCATGCTTAAATAAGCACTAATTTGTGCTTATATTTAAACTAGGGTGATTGTATACTGCAGTTGAATTTTTAATGATATTTAAATTAGCTAATGGAGTTGAATTATTTGCATAAAATGTTGGTTCATGAATATATAATTTTTTTAGAAAATAATTGTTCTTGACTTAGGTTTGGTATTAACTTTATTAGTTTTTAACCTTCGAGAGGGTGCAGGCGGAGTTTTTCTCTGCAGGGATCATTTTTTGTTAAGAAAATGTCTTTCTGGTTGTCAGAAGTTTATTTTCAGCTTGTTACTCCATAACCTGCATTCTAGGAAACGACCCAGCCTAATTTTGTTCATATTTTCCTCATAGCTTTAGTCTGAATTTAATCTTTGTCACACGCGGTGGTTTCGTTATTCTTTATTTTCACTAAATATTATAATTAATTTCATATTCTTATGTGTAGGGACTACCAACACAATAAAATATTGTTTATGTTTAGAGGTTGAATTATTTTATTACAGGAAAATAACCCGCAAACACCTCTCCCGTAATGAAAACAGTGGTCTAGTATACATTGCTTACACATTTTAACAATTAAAAATATTGTTAGAAATATGACATTTAGAAAATTAAAATTGTACAATAATGATGTCTAAAATTATTTACAATGCATTTATATAGTTTTTAAATTGTAAAGTCACCCAAATTAAAATCGTAAACAGTTTACATGTTAAAGGGTATTTGTGCGGAATAAATCTCTGAAAGCTCACTCTCCCGTTTGAAACTCTATGTGCCCTCTCGAGGGGTAAGTTATGTTTTTACTAAATAAGCTGATTATACATTATTTTTATTTTTACTAATTTTTTGTTTACATAATCTATTAAAATTACAATTTCGTGTTACCTAAAAAAACAACTTATTTATGTAGAACACACAATATCAAGAGCACAGTGGTACAATATATTACAATAAAAATATTGAAAAGAACCCCAATACCACAAAAATAATCAAAAATAACAAATAAGACAAGTTACTTAAGATTAAACCCTTATGTACATTTCGATGACCATGTCATCATCATCAGAGGGTCTAGTTACAAAACACAATCTAGCACACAAGAAGTTACAAACTAGAATGATCATTCTAGTTTGTAACTTCTTGTGTGCTAGATTGTGTTTTGTAACTAGACCCTCTGATGATGATGACATGGTCATCGAAATGTACATAAGGGTTTAATCTTAAGTAACTTGTCTTATTTGTTATTTTTGATTATTTTTGTGGTATTGGGGTTCTTTTCAATATTTTTATTGTAATATTATTTATGTAGAGTTTAAAAACTAAATATAGAATACGTCTTTCATCACTTTTAAATATTTAAGAAATAGATCAGCTCCTAGTTTGTACAAATTTATATTAATATTAATTCTTTTTAAAACAGTAAGTATTATAATGGGTAAAATTAAATTTTAATAAGACACTAAACATTAAATGGTTTTAAATTTTAATTGTTAAACCCTGACAACATGCAATTAATTTCAAATAAATTTCTACAAATATTGCTCCTGATTAGGTTCTAACAATATATTTTTAATTACTTATTGGCAGATAAACATGACATTTTTAAAATTCTGTAAGTAGTGAAATAAATCATAATTATAAAGAATTATTTTGTAAATTGTTATCAAGCATTAACATTGTAGTTTTATACGCGTAATTTAGTCAAATAAATTTAAAATTGCAATTTGTCTATAACAGGACTTTAGGTTCAAGTGGTTTTTTATAAATGATTTTGTATAGTGTATACAAATATCAACCATTTATAAATGATGAAAATGTTTCTGTAAATATCAAGGCCTAAAAATAATGGTGGCTATGTTATGATAAAATTATTTTTTAATGTATTTATTTTGTAAATCAAATTGTGTATAATAAACATATATATCATTATGTGTGTGGAGGGAGGTGAATGGGTGTATGTGGTGGTGGGTAGGTGGGATGTGTGGGTTGGTGTAAGTGAATGTGAGAGTGGATATGTGTGGGTACGTATGTGTATGTTCATACATGTATGTGCGTGTGTATGGGTAGGAATGTATAAGTGTAAGTGTGTCTGGGTAGGAGTTGAGTGGGGGAGGGTAGGTATGTGATAAGTAGGTGAGTAGGTTTGCATGCGCGTATCCAAGGTGGGGTTACTCAAGAACTTGGGTTCTTAACTCAAGAACTTTGGGTTAAAAATCGACAATATATTATTAAATTAGGACTTTCTATTAAATTAGACTTTTACTTAAGTTCACTCGTCTTTTATTGTACATAAAAAATAAAATTTTAATTTGAAAATGTGACGCGTTCCCTCAGCATACCCTCGTAAACGTCTAAACGTTTTAACAACAGATAGCGCTAGTGAAGCTTAGTCTCGAACATACGATTTTCAATACGTAATTTTGCAAGCGTAATATTCGCAGTTGACTCCGGAATTGTTCGTGTTCGGAAGAATAACTACTTATATTAATTAATAAACCATTTTAAAAATAATAGCTTATTACGAAATTAATAATATTCTCTAGCCATAAGTGTTATCGAAACTGGAATAATTATTTATTAAAAAGTCTAATTTGCTACGAATCTTTATCACGTTACCGATTTCTAACGCAAGCGTAGAAACAACTTTTTCTGTTCTATGTTTTTACATACACGCACGCCCGTGCACACACACACATATTATATATATATATATATATATATATATAATATGTGGGTGTGAGTAGTTGCTTGATGTGTTGTGTGTGTGTGTGTGTGTGTGTGTGTGTGTGAGAGAGAGAGAATATGTGTGTTTTATTATACATAAATTAATTGATCTATAATATTCTACTCACCATTTGTGTAAAAAGTCTCATAAACCTATATACAGTACAGTCTCGCTAATCCGGTCTCCGATGATCCGGACGTCCGGCTAATCCGGACGGCCCAACATTTTTGTTTAGTTATGGTATTTTACAGTGCAAAATCAGTCTGCCGTCCACAAAAATATTTATTTTTATACGTCTATATTTGTTATTTTTCAAAGGGGTTTTTCTACTCTAATAGACAAATGATATAATTTATTCATTAAAATATGAATTTACCATATTATTTGTTTCTTTTGCCTATTAAAGTAGGAAAAACGTCTTCACATTAGTAGGAAAACATATATTCACATTAGATCTCCCAACACTACAACGCACGTGACATCAGAGACATCTTGCGATAAAAGAGAGATAAAGGACCGCTGACTAAACGGATAGACAGTCTATCCGTCTGGCGTCAGGTCAGTTGTGTTGTCGGACGGATGCCACCTTTACTGCTTCTCGCAAGATTTCTGCTCAGTTGTCATTTAATTCTAGTGCGATATTGATCTGTGTTTTTTATTTACGTCTTCTTCAGTGTTCAGTGAAAATGGCGACTAAACGTAAGTCAGTGACAGTGACAATGGAATAAAAACTCCAAGCTTTATTTCGTATTGATGGAGGTGAATCGCTTACTAAAATTGCAAAAGAGTTAGGCCTGGGAAAACAAACTGTTTCCGATTGGAGAAAAAGCGACAGGAAATTGAAGATTTCTTTGCAAAAATGGTTAGTAAAGACAGTTTAGGCGGCAGAAGCACTTTAAAAAAACCAAAAAATGAAACCTTAGATGATGCTTTGTATGTTTGGTTTTGCCAACAACGGGAACAGAGTGTTCCATTATCGGGTGTAAATTTGCAAACGATCGCGCTGAAACTGAATGAAAAGTTAAAAGGAGGCCCTAATTTTACTGCAAGTATGGGTTGGCTGAATGTTTTCAGATTTTTAACAATTGGAGGGTTGGGCCGAGTTGAAAGACACTGATATTTCCGAGTGGATTATTAGTGATAATGACATTGGTTATCAAGTGCTCAATCGTCGCGGTGTGCACTGCAAACGCAGAAAATGACAGCTCGGAAGAGGAAACTACACAGACGAACCGGTCAGCCCAACTCATGATGGGGTGGCTGCAATGCTGCAGGGGTTGATGACCTACTTTGAGAAACAAACTGATACGTCAACTGCGGAGCTACTGACCTTGAAACGCCTACGAGATCGTACTGTGAAACGACGTCATTCATAGTTAAAACAAAAGAACATTACGGACTTTTTTCACTAAGTTTTTTAAAGTTTATTTTTGTTTCAGTTTCATTTTTGTTTGAGTTTTTTGTGCGCTTATACAGTATAGTGTAAACAACTTTATGTGAATACATTTATTCAAGGAGAAAGATGCTTTGATATTTATTCATGTCATACCTTTTCTGTTACAATTACAGGATTTTTT
This sequence comes from Prosapia bicincta, assembly GCA_036971475.1. Taxonomy (NCBI): domain Eukaryota; kingdom Metazoa; phylum Arthropoda; class Insecta; order Hemiptera; family Cercopidae; genus Prosapia; species Prosapia bicincta. The sequence continues at coordinate 171,938,312 of JBAIZL010000005.1, read as the reverse complement.
GCTAAATAAGCTATGAAATACTGTACTGTATAGCTATATTTAGGCCTCAATTTCACTAAAATTACAATTTCAATATGTTTCCCCGCCCAAAACACATATTGTATGCATTTGTTTGGCTTTTTCCGTCTAATCCGGACTTTCGTTGATCCGGACAGGGTCCGGTCCCATCAAGTCCGGATTAGTGAGACTGTACTGTAGTTCCCTAATAGTACTTCCAAAAATGTTTTTGACAAATTTCACTCAATTTAGTTTCTGCTAAATATTAGGCTACACTTAGTCTTTACTATCTGAGATTTTCTTTTATTTAAATTTTGTTAAAGCTAGTTTGGTACAGTACTCTACCCTCATCATTTGGTTATTAATAACTTATGCAATGTAATAGTTGCTGTATTGTTTGTGTACCTTTGCATCACATAAAACATTTTGAGCCTATTAAGTTACAAGCATGCACGAGTAAACTCATACAAAAAAATTGTAGATTTTTGGAAATTTTGTTTTGCCTAAAAAAATTATCTTAACCCCATTGCTGATGTAATTATGCATGCCACAGACACTAGCGGGTACGAATTAATTTCTCGCAACAATTTAGTTGTATTTCGCTACAAAAATATTCTTGCTTATATAGCACTAAATATATTTTGTATACAGGTGTAGTTTTTTTATTTGTTATTTTTTGGCTTGGTTAGTTTATTATTTATTAATTGAATATTATGTGTCATCCTAATTAGTAAAAAGAAATTGAAAGTTACTTATGGTTTGAAATTGCTTTAGATTCTATTATTGTTCATTTCATATGTACACAAGAGTACAATAATTATAAAAAACTACTAACTAACATCAACTATTGACATAAACTGAGTAAAACCTATATATTGAGCTTCCCACTCCAGTTGACATAAAAACTGCTGAAGTGTTCCATTATGTTTAGAAGTCTGACCATAAATATAATTGGTCAATAGACCATAAATATATCTATTTGTAAGTTTCAAGAGTCAATGAATATCGCTTAGAAAGCACAGATGTCTAGTCTTGTGCTTGACATATCAGAAAATAACCTCTCTTGAAGCAAACAAATCAATTAAACAATGAGAACATTTATGAATATCTGGGGTAGTCTTTATACCCGCTACTAATAATTTGCTGTGACTACCTGACCTAGTCCATAAACTGCAGTGGGTTAAATTGACCAGTTTTGTATACAGAAAACTTTCAAAAGTATAGATTGATTAAACAGGCTTAGTTATCCTTAATAATCCTAAAGGTGCAGAAAAAAACTAGTTGCAAAAAATCTGTTTATGAAGCTAACAACCATTATTTTTACTATAGCTAAACCATATAATTTAGCTATACGATAGAATTTACTTCTATGGTAATCCTAAACCATAGAATTTTACTAAACCATAGAAATTGATTTATTGACTAAACCATGGAATATGCTTCTTACACACATACACACACACATACTCACACTTTGTATCGCGATAAATAACGACAAGTAGAGAGCCCCAACCTAATTCATAATATCTAGAAACCAAACCACCGCTTCCAATTAACATAAATTTTTTTAGTTCTACTTAGTTTGCACAAGACAAATTAATAGTAGCTAAAGCAGCAGCATAAGATTTTCGATCAAGCCTAGCCTAAACATCTTAGCTTCGGAAAACGATATTACGTCTTTGGCCATGACGTCAGGGTAGTCTTCTCCTTGAATTTAAAACTTCAAAAGGAACACGCCAGGTGATTGCTAGCACTATAATGCAGTCTTTATCGAAATGACATTTACAGCATAGAGCTTCGAACAGGAAGAACTAATGTGTTAGTATTAGACGAATGCTATTAGAAGAAGAATAAACGCTAGTACAGAGTGTCTAGTGACAGGGAAAACCTGGAAAAGTCAGGGAATTTTAAGATTCTGGAAAATTCAGGGAAAAGTCAGGGAAAATTTTAAAAAATCGGGAAAATATTTATTTTGATTAGAAACAAAACTAGTGGCTATTGCTTTCGAATATTTGTTATTGTAAGCCAGCGGGCTGGTTTAGGGCCAGGGCAGTCAGGAAATAAAACTTCTTTATTTAGATGCCCATTATTTATTTGATAAGCCCAATGCTATGACTTCAGGACTTCAATTAATATTAAATGTCAATAAATATTAAATGTGTCGAGTTGGTACAGCTGGAAGGTTTTAGCCTGGACCGTGGCCTTGAGGTGCGCAGTGGTTCTGTTATCATATGGACAGGTGGGGATAACAGATAACTCAGTCTGTTTCTGACCACACAGAACGCTGTGTAAACATTCGTAGCCAGCTCCAGCTATTTGATTAGACTCGTGGTAGTATGTGTTTTATTTGACGGTGATTATTTGTACACTGTTTATTTCAACATGGAAGGTTCCAGTTTTCATTGCCGTAGCGGGCAAGCGCGTCATGCAGATGTCGTCATTACCTCCCCTCCTTCCTTAGGATAAATATAAACTAAAAGATGAAGTGACTGAAGCAGAGATTATATGGTGCGTGAATTTAGTAATGCAACACTTCTTTACGCAATGCAGCAGGTAGTGTGTGCCTCTTTCTAAGGATATTCCCTGATAGCACCATTGCACAGAATATGAGATTGGGGAAAGATAAAATTTCCTATAGTGTTGTATTCGGTTTATCAAATTATATTAAAGACCTGTTACTGACATCATAAATTCAAATTCTAACTATGTAATTGGCTTTGATGAAAGTTTAAACAAAATATCACAAAGAGCCCAAATGGATTTGAGTGTTAGGTATTGGGATGCAGAGACGGATGAAGTGAAAGCTCGATATTTTGGCTCTGTGTTCCTTACAGACACAAAAGCAAAAGAGTTACTCAATTCGTTCTTCAAAGTCTGGATTTATCCAAGATCCTTCAGATATCAATGGATGGGCCCAATGTAAACTGGGCTTTCTATAGACATCTAAAAGAGGAAAAGTCAGGGAAAACTCAGGGAATTTCTTCAAGCTATTTTACTAGACACCCTGGAAAAGTCAGGGAAAACTCAGGGAATTTCTTCAAGCTATTTTACTAGACACCCTGTAGTATTTGAAGCATCGTCAAGGATTTAGTATATATGGTCTTACAAAGGGCGTTGGTAATCCGCTTGGGAAAATTCAATTGTAAGAATTTGGTTTCTCAAATGTAAGAAAGAACGAGGCTGTTCCAACTCACCTGTTCCATCTTACATCTTGCTCAGATTGTCCAACTCCTTTAGATCCCAACTAATACGGTTGATTTCATCCAAAAAACTTACTTCAAGTTCCTATTTGTGAGAACCCCTTCTGAGAAGATCATAGATCTGAGAGAATCCACAGATACATTGACTAGTCCTATGAAGAATTTGTAAATATAAGCGAACGATTTCTACAAACTAAAATATAAAACTCAGATCATTACCTTCTTCACTTGTAAATACTAAAATGTTTTGTGATAGCAATTAGGATATCACTTCACTATAAACCTCTTGAATCCTTGGGCAGTACCTGACCAAGGGCCAAGCAACCAGTATTACTACTTTGATCATAAGTTAATGTAATTTTCTAAGAGCGTTTTGGTTTTTTTAAAAAAGGTTTAGATTTTATAAATATATATTGTAAAATATGTATCCTAAAATATGTAAAAATTCTCTTTTAAACTAATCATTCTAAATTTTTTATTTCTCAAGGAGCTTGTTTGAAACATTTAGAAAGTATGTTTGGTAGGCAATACCTATGAAAAATTTATTGGTTACAAAGTTAAAAAGTAGGCATATTTTATAATTGACTGTAGCTGCCCATTAAGTAATAAGTATCTGGGTTAACTCAGTGTTTTTGATTTTAATTATGGCACTTGGAAATAGGCCTATGTTTTATAGAAGAAAATTATTTTAAATGCTGTAAACCATAAGCAGTGGTTAAGTTAAGATGTATATTTATTATAGTCGTACAGACACTTTATGTTAAGCTCACTGTATAAACATTAGTACGTTTCCTTTACCAAGTAATGTTTCAGAAATACTATATACTAAACTAGATTACCAAACTGATATGTTAAAATTAATAGCTATGTAAACAGGGTATATACTTATATAAATTAGTTATTACACAATAAATCTATTAGATATTCCTTAAGTATAGCTATAGGTTATTAAAATATAGCATCTGCTAGAGGTAATTTTTGTTATAAGAAAGCACAAAGGTTATGAAAATTTTTGTATTTAGTATGTTGTTTCAGTGAATTGTTTGTTACTTAAGTATATTGCAAATTTAATAAAGTATTCTGTTAAGGTAACAATAGGTTTGTTATTTAAAAAATGAAATATAATCTTCCTAACTTAAACTAACCTATACTTGCGACCAGACAGAGTTAACAAATGTCTGGTCGCAAGTAATAGCAAAAGTGTAATTTATAATTTACAACCAGCTAGTCATGAACAACAAGATTTCGATGTTAAACTAACCGTTTTGCTGCCTACAAGTTTACATTAAAAATGTATATTTTTAAAAATCAAACAAATTTGAATTAGATGTTTTATTGGTGTATTGTAAAATAGTTGCACAATAATCAAATATAGTATGAAATAGTGCTTTGTTTTTAAACTAAACATTTAGTTTATATTAACTTAGTTTCACGTGTGTTTGTAAAGTGTTTTTTAAACAATTTAATCATTATTTAGGGGTTGGTATTAAAATAATTAATGCATTAAAATTAAGTTTTCTTGTTTAGAATGTATTTTCAAGTGAGGTAGTCCATATAAAAACGAAAAAAATCGAAATTCATCCAGTCGTAGGATGACTATATTATTACTTTTATATTAAACAGAAATAAGCACCAAGATCTATTACATAAGTAAATAGTTTTCCTCTCCAGGGCCTATTTTAACGTTTTATAATTTGTTGCTATTTATCCAAGATTTTACCTTCATCCTCCAACAATTACAATATGCAAATAGCCGTCAGCAGGAAATAGTTCTAAAGCGCATTTCCTGATTTAGTGTTTTAACGAGTCAGGCAAAGGTCGTTCGTTGTGTTATAATAAGAGTAGTATGCGCTTATATTGTTGTTTTCAATTGTTACTTCTCGTGAGGTAATAAAATATTTTGCATGCCGAGAATTCAGTTTTATTGTTGAAGTTGTGATAAAATTGAAGAGTAATTTAAAGCTTTTAGGCTATGGACAATATAAAAAAATAACACAGACACATACATACACATACGCTCTCGCGACATAATTTGTACCGGATACACTCAGGCCTTCCCCGATAGCAGTACAGATTCTTGCCCATCGACAAATACACTACCCCATATAATCTTAACTTGTAAGCCCGTGACACGAGTTGCTCCCTGTGGCCAGACGAGTAAACTGGGCAGCAAGCGCATAAAGCCATATGCTGTAACAGTGGCCCTTTGTTAGTATTTGCCCTTCAAAATAAAGTGTGATTTTATTCTTTTTTACAAAGGAAATATTTAAATACACAAAATAAAACAACAATAAATTATTAGGTGCACCTTTTTGACATTTAAACGGTTGAGTTTTCTTTTTTTTAATTTGGGAGCGGGTTTAAACTGCCCGAAGCACTGCTACCTTAGGTATATTGTACTTACCTCCCTGATCTAGTCAAAGAGCCCCTTCCCTCTTACCAGGTTTAGAAGTTTCCTGACTAGTGTTAAAACGGTTGAGTTACATTTACAAATTTCATAATAAATTCGAGAGGAAACGGCGAAATGCTAAGTCAGGAGGGTGCAACTGATACTTCTTTGAAAGACCATTGACTCATCCGGACGTAATTGTAACATTTCTTAGTTTTCTCTCGAGTTTATAATGATACTTGTAAGAATAAATTCAACTGGTTTTCAGTGTTAAAAGAAATTTGCAATTTTGATACTATTTATTAGGAACATATGTAACACTCTTAAAAATAAGGCGTTACATATAAATTCATTTATATATTTGATTTTTATTTAATAATTATATCTTCCCAATATAAAAGAAAATTTTTGTTTTATTCGTGCTCATTGTGAAGCTAGCATAGATAGTAGCACCCCTAGCGGGTAAAAATGTAAAATATCGTACGAGGTAGTAACTCAGGGTAATTAACTGACATCATCTCATGTGACGTAAGCATGATCTGATATCGCCAGATCCAATGCACCAATCGAAAAATTCGAAATAATAATCGAGAGTGGAAAGTTCCGTTGGCGTGTCCTTGCAACGACCCCCACTCATCCAGAGGTTCTTGAACAGAACAGACGTGATGGCATTTTCGGACGTAACCTAGAAATTTATAAGCTTCCAGTATTCCAAATTTTAAGATGTCAAGGCCGGTACCAAATTTATTTAACTCAGCAAAAGAAGAAGTCAGAAGCGATTATTTATGTATTTCAAATGAGTAAAAGTTAATATCATTTTTGTTTAAGTGCGCTGATTTGCAAGAGCGATGTGTTTAGTGTTTAGTGATTCCAAAAGCCATGGGCAATGTTTAATATGTATTAAAGTGTTTTTAAAATAAGTAATGTGCACAAGCAGGTACGTTTTAGATAATAATAAAGAAAATGTATTTTAATGTTAACTAAGTTGAAGAATTTTTAATTGATAAACGGTTAACACATGAACGGTAGAAATTGTCCTTTGAATATTCATTTCTAAAAATTTAATCGAAAAACTTAAGTTACTATCTTGTCGATATAAATATAATTTTAAAGGTTAATAAGTAATTAAAATGTATGGAATAACTAGCAGTAATTAAAAGTAAATTAAGTAAGTAAAAGTAAAGTTCTACCTTCCAATGATATCGGAAGATCGTTTACAGAAAGACATTATTATGCCTGGCTGAAAACGGAGAACTTAGGAGCCCCTGGTAAGTAAGGTTAATTAATTTGTTAATTAGTAATTAACACACGTTTTTAATAAAGCCCTGATAAATACTTACCCAAAGAAAAAAAGGTTCAACTGTTACACATACTGTGGTTTAATTTAAAAATAAATACACAAAAACCTCTTAACCACAAACTTTCTTTATTTTACCCTTATGTACATTTCAGTTACTAACTAACCATCCTCAGAGGGATAACACACAAAGACTGTCTTTGTATGTTATCCCTCTGAGGATGGTTACTTGGTAACTGAAATGTGCATTAGGGTAAAATAATGAAAGTTTGTTGTTAAGAGGTTTTTGTGTATTTATTATGCAATTTTGATAGTTCTTCGAAAGTCCTTAGACTTCTCCAAAAGTAATTGTAACGATTCGTCGTTTTCTCATGAATATCGGTTGATTTACATTTACAAGTATCATAATAAATACGTGAGAAAACGAAAAAATGTTACAATTACTTCGGAACGAGTCAAATGACTTTTGAAGTAGTGCTATCAGCAAGACAATAAGATATCCATGCATAGTGTTTCCTGGCCAGATCTTTGTTGCCATTTCATCCCGTGCAGCACTTTTCAGCAATATGGATTAGCTACGATAAATGTTGTGTTTCCACAGTTTGTATATTTCCACAGATTGTTGTTATTGTACATTATTCGATTTATGTCCATCTTCACTTTTCTTTTAATATTTGAAACGGTTAAAAGAAATAGAAATAAGGTGACCGTTGTGAAAGAACAGGTTGAATTTATTTTCACTGTCTCGGGGGGTGTGCCGACTAACAGCACCTATTAAGAGGGGTTTGGCGTCCCTCATGGTACCACAGTCAAACACTACTAACACTTTTAACACGCCCATATTTTTACAATAAAACACATATGTATAGGCCTATGTTCAACAATGTTTTCCAATTCCAGATACACAAATACATTCACACATATATTTTTGAATAATCAGAACCGTTGTACTCTGGGAGTGGTGAAGGGGTTGGAGTTTGACAAAGCCTGATCTGGGATGCCGCTTCAAGCAGGTTCTGTCGAAATAGTAATAGCGGTTGATATGCCATTGGTCAGCCACTGTCCAAGGACGCAAGAGGTTTATAGTGAAGAAGGTAATGCTCAGAGTTTTATATTTTTTAGTTTGTAGAAGTCGTTCGCTTATATTCACGAATTCTTCATAGGACTAGTCAAGGTATCTGTGGATTCTCTCAGATCTATGAACTTCTCAGAAGGGGTTCTCACAAATAGGAACTTGAAGTAAGTTTTTTGGATGAAATCAACCGTATTAGTTGGGATCTAAAGGAGTTGGACAATCTGAGCCAGATATAAGATGGAACAGGTGAGTTGGAACAGCCTCGTTTTTTCTTACATTTGAGAAACCAAATTCTTACAATTGAATTTACCCAAGGGGATTACCAACGCCCTTTGTAAGACCATTTATACTAAATCCTTGACGATGCTTCAAGTACTAGCGTTTATTCTTTTGCTAATAGCATTCGTTCAAAACTAACACATTAGTTCTTCCTGTTCGAAGTTCTATGCGGTCAATGTCATCTCGATAAGGACTACATTAATTCCTAAGTTTGGCTAGAGTGGTAGCGATCACCTGGCGCTTTCATTTTGAAGTCTTAAATTCAAGGAGGAGACTACCCTGACATCATGGCCAAAGAAATAATATCGTTTTCCGAAGCTAAGATGTTTAAGCTAAGCTTGATGGAAAATCTTATGCCGCCGCTTTAGCTACTATTAATTTGTCTTGTGCAAACTAAGTAGAAATAAAAAAAAAATTGATGGTAATTGGAAGCAGTTACTTGGTTTCTTTATGTTATGAATTAGGCTCTGGCTCCTCTTGTCGTGTGGTAAGTGACCAAGTGTGGTAAGTCTAAAGAATGGGAAGGCAGTGAACAAACAGAGGTGGCTCCACTAGCAGCGACAACCTTTTACTGCGCGCTGCGGAATGAAGTGTCGCGCGAAAATGGAACCTGTTACATTTTAGGCTACACTCTGCCGGGTACAGGTTGCTCCACTAGCTATAGAATGTAGTGTTGCGTCTGCAGTGAAGGCGGTCCCGGCTCACTACTACCGCCACAATAAACATTAGTGCAGTCGACACTGCAGATTGTGGTTGGTATTCTGTTGCCTGTGGAGCTACCCAATTGTCGCGTGTAGTGCACGAAGTATACGGCGCGATAGTTTACGGCATGTGGAGCCTCAGCCTTACGAAATACGCTATCCAAAATGGTTATACACGACAAAGTTTGAATGAAATCCGATATTTTTGTTTTTATAAATGTTACATAAGACACAGTATAAACGAGAAAAACGTTAGTGTAAATGTCACAAATCATAAATAGAGGTTAATATTTTTATTAGTTCTCGTCATACAAACATACGCATTCTTTACACAACTTTACATTCACATTTTCTTATAAAGTATCACGTCAGGAAATACCTGACTGTTTTATGACTTATTACCATACAGCTGTATTAAAATGTAGTTACAAAGTATCCGGCTATGATAGGTTAGGTTATCAAATATAAAATAGATTTCCTTAACGCAGTTAAATGATTGCGTAAGGTAAGTCGTAGAATACTTTCGTGCGTCCACTAGACCGGGATATAGTGAAGTAGGTTACGGAAATTTTCATTTTTTTATTGCTCATTGAGAGTAGTTTCTTAGTACTCTTTTTTATTATCATATAATTATATTGCAAAGAGCAACAAAATATCAAGTTAGAAGTGGTTTAGTTATAAAAGACGAAAATAGATTTATAACTTAATATCACTGACAGCTTTGTTAAATTTTAGCTTGGGAAACTTATATTTTTGCAGTAAAAACTTTTATAGCGACGTCAACAAATTATTGGATGGACATAAACATACGATTTCGCGTCAGCATGATTTCCGACAGATTAATAGCGTAAGTATAAATTCCATCAGGTTACGCTATGACTCACCTCAAAGTGGATTAAATAACATATGATTTCATATATCAGCTGATTTTATGTTATACGTTATACTGACAGCTGTTTTAAGATGTAGGTTATGTTACATTGTTTTTTTAGACATTATTAAAGAAAATGTTACTATTAAATAATTTTAATAATATATTAAATATATAATAATTTATTTAAAATTTCACAAAATCTCAGTACAAATAAATCAATATTTACGATAGTGATAAGTTATTGTTTTTTAATCCAATTCAATTATTGTTTTATATGCAAACATTTTTAGGCGCGTCTGATAACAAATGTTTAAGTAATTTCTTATTAAGCAAAATTAAATATTATTCTGAATTCAAAGCTTCTGTAGACGAGGTTATAAACGTTTTCACTTCTGTCGGCACTTCCCCGAGTGCCACAACCTAATTTTTGAAGTGATAACTTCTATAAGCTAGGTGAACAAAACATGAGATTAAATCTTTGACTTTGCATCACGCTTTTTCTAAAACGCATACCTTACAGCATATATTTCCGTCAGATGAATCAAGTGAATTAAATGATAACATGATTTCTTGTAACAGCTGATTTTGTGTTATAGGCTATTAACATAGAACGGCTAATTCTATGTTGTGGAACAGCCGTTTTACACCTAGGTTATTGTTAATTTATAATTCTAGATGATTTATTTAAATAGTTTTGATCAGGCAATAATTATATTATTTATTTAAATTTTGATAAATCTCTACAAATAATAACGTATAACGATAATAATAAGTTATGTATTTTTAATCCAGTTTTGGAAAGGAAACATGTTTAGGACCTTCTTATAGTTTTTAAAGAACTTATATGAATTGAATTAAATGAATTGTTAAAAAAATTGTATTCAGTCAACATCTAATAAATATTTTTTGTTACCCCACATTATTTTATTATTAAATAAAATAAATATTAGTCCGCTAAATACATTTCTCAAATAAAAGTGTAAAATTGAATGAAAATGTATTAAAATTCACATCTTTATTTGAGGAATTTATTTAATAAGAACTAATATTTATTGTAATTAATAATAAAATAATGGCACTGTTGAGAGCTCTATCTTAAATGTTAACTTTTCTCAATATGAGATATTTTGTTTCTTACCCACATTATTTTATTATTAACTACAGTAAATATTAGTCTTTCAACTATTAAATACATTCCTCAAACAAAAGATATAAAAATTGAATAAAAAATGCATACAATCATAATTTCGATAGTTAAATAACTAGAAACAGAGATAGGTTTTTAAAAAACAATTTATTCAGGCCAAAGGCCTGTTACAACATACAACAGCTTAATACATATAACTATTACAGAATTCTAGAACAATCAGTACCTAAACCAGCATAGTAACAGTCTTTAACGAGTGAAGTAATAAGAGTCTCTCCAAAACCTTTAAGTCCTCTATATATATAATAATATATCTCTAATGACGTTACAGTTAAAATAATGCATTTTCTAATGATTCTATTAATATCAACTAACGGTACATACTAACGGGACTTTCTAGATATAACTGACGTTTTTCGTTGAAAAGTTTGTGAAATTTTTAAGCTCTATTATGTTATAACTTTTATC
>JBAIZL010000005.1:171919385-171921885 GCA_036971475.1 Prosapia bicincta | reverse complement strand
TGAGATCGGGACGTAAGTTCTCCAAATACAAGACGGGTACAGGGTCCTTTAACTGAAGGAGACCGACTCTCTCAGAAAGAGAGGCTACCGTTACAATCTTCAAAAGAAGTAAGATAAGGAATGAACATAATTATCTTCTGGTCTTGGACTAGGGGAATATTACGTAAGCTAGGTTGCCTCCCTGAAGTAGACAAACTCTCTATCAAGATCATAAAGAAGGCCTACCCGTTACAATCCTTATAAGAAATAGGATATGGAAGGCTAGACGAAAGTGTGCAGAAGTAAGGAATGAACATAATTATCTTCTGGTCTTGGACTAGGGGAATATTACGTAAGCTAGGTTGCCCCCCAGAAGTAGACAAACTCTCTATCAAGATCATAAAGAAGGCGTACCCGATACAATCGTTATAAGAAATTGGATATGGAAGGCTAGACGAAAGTGTGCAGAAGTAAGGAATTAACATAATTATCTTCTGGTCTTGGACTAGGGGAATATTACGTAAGCTAGGTTGCCTCCCAGAAGTAGACAAACTCTCTATCAAGATCATAAAGAAGGCCTACACGTTACAATCCTTATAAGAAATAGGATATGGAAGGCTAGACGAAAGTAGGCAGAAGTAAGGAATGAACATAATTATCTTCTGGTCTTGGACTAGGGGAATATTACGTAAGCTAGGTTGCCTCCCAGAAGTAGACAAACTCTCTATCAAGATCATAAAGAACGCCTACCCGTTACAATCCTTATAAGAAATAGGATATGGAAGGCTAGACGAAAGTAGGCAGAAGTAAGGAATGAACATAATTATCTTCTGGTCTTGGACTAGGGGAATATTACGTAAGCTAGGTTGCCTCCCAGAAGTACACAAACTCTCTATCAAGATCATAAAGAACGCCTACCCGTTACAATCCTTATAAGAAATAGGATATGGAAGGCTAGACGAAAGTAGGCAGAAGTAAGGAATGAACATAATTATCTTCTGGTCTCGGACTAGGGGAATATTACGTAAGCTAGGTTGCCTCCCAGAAGTAGACAAACCCTCTATCAAGATCATAAAGAAGGCCTACCCGTTACAATCCTTATAAGAAACAGGATATGGAAGGCTAGACGAAAGTGTGCAGAAGTAAGGAATGAACATAATTATCTTCTGGTCTTGGACTAGGGGAATATTACGTAAGCTAGGTTGCCTCCCAGAAGTAGACAAACTCTCTATCAAGATCATAAAGAAGGCCTACCCGTTACAATCCTTATAAGAAATAGGATATGGAAGGCTAGACGAAAGTAGGCAGAAGTAAGGAATGAACATAATTATCTTCTGGTCTCGGACTAGGGGAATATTACGTGAGCTGGGTTGCCTCTCAGAAGTAGACAAACTCTCTATCAAGATCATAAAGAAGGCCTACACGTTACAATCCTTATAAGAAATAGGATATGGAAGGCTAGACGAAAGTAGGCAGGCGTAAGGAATGAACATAACTATCTTCTGGTCTTGGACTAGGGGAATATTACGTAAGCTAGGTTGCCTCCCAGAAGTAGACAAACTGTCTATCAAGATCATAAAGAAGGCCTACCCGTTACAATCCTTATAAGAAATAGGATATGGAAGGCTAGACGAAAGTGTGCAGAAGTAAGGAATGAACATAATTATCTTTTGGTCTTTTGCTAGGGGAATATTACGTGAGCTATGTTGCCTCCCAGAAGTAGACAAACTCTCTATCAAGATCATAAAGAAGGCCCGTTACAATCCTTATAAGAAATAGGAGATGGAAGGCTAGACGAAAGTAGGCAGGCGTAAGGAATGAACATAATTATCTCTAGTTACTTGGAGTTGGAGAAAATATAGGGGAGTAGCTCAACAGAAATTGACCTACTCTCTAACGATGAGAAGATGGTTGTCTTCCAGTTACCCGTAAGAACTCGTAGCTTGTTTATACCCTATTACTGACTTTCCTCCTACAATTTTTGTTTGGTTTTGGAATTTGTTAAATTAAAGATAAAATTGTACTTATGGAATTGTACTTATGGATTTTTTAAAATTAAAATTAAATTGAAACAGAAAAGGTTTAAAAGTAGTAGTTGCAAAATATAAAATTAAAAGAAATAAACTATATTTGTAAAAACCCATATATTGGTAAATTGTAAAATTTTTCTCTAAAGCCAACAATTTATGAACTCTTAGATTAAATGTAAAAGTCCGAACTTTTTTTGATCATCTTTAGTTTCGATCTATTACTATCACAGATTCTACAAGTTTTAAGCTTTACCTCAGAGATAGGGTAAATGTTAACAAATAGATTTAATATAACGTAACCTTCCTAACCCAATAAGTAACACACACAACCTCTAACCACAAATATATCTCAGAAGAGGACTACTTTGTAACTACAATGTACATATGTCTAGCATAAGGAAAGAACATAATTGTCTTCTGGTCTTGGATAAGGACTTCTTATCCACGACCTCTCTTTAACATTATCTCTCTCTCTCTCTCTATCCCTCACA
>JBAIZL010000005.1:171816885-171916885 GCA_036971475.1 Prosapia bicincta | reverse complement strand
TTAACCATCATCGGTAAAACCTAAGAACTCCCAAAATACCGTAAAGTCTGAAAAATCATCTCTTATTTATAAAACTCATACATTTACCAACAATTACAATACTAAGATTTATTAGTAAAACTTAAGATTTACCAATGCACGGGCTTTCACAGTAACCAATGTAGTAATTAACGCAAAAACATAAGTATCAAAGATAATCAGAAAGTATTCATAATACAGATAGTAATATAACAAGGTTATAAGGAAGCCTGATGCTAACAAAAATGCTATAAAATTTATTATATAGTGAGATGCAGGGATAGGATTTCTTCCATCCTATCAAAAAGATATTGATACGCAGGGCTACAGGATTTCTTTCATCCTATCAGGGACGACCTGCTTAATTCATTAAAGCTTTAGAATTACAAATTAAAATATAAATAAGCAATTACAAAAGTTTTTTTTCTGATAAAACAAGAAATATGCCTTTATATTGAAGATGATTTTAGACAGTAAGAGTGAAGAAAATTGGATTTCAACAGATTAGACAAGTCAAACATTATTGTAAACAAGGAAGTATTCAAACATTTAATGTATTGTAATAATCTCCCTGAAATTAAATATATTTATTTTTCAAATTCTATATAAAAAACAAGTTCAATCAGGAAACGGGGCAGGGATACATTTCTAAAATGTCGAGACTGATATATTTTGTGTAATTATTTACTATAACCTCACTTTGAACTTATCTCGAGTAATTATATCGCGCACATTGGCTACTGTACGTACAGCTGATGCAGTCAGTGAACACAAGCGGGCAAGGGTCAACGACTCAGTGCTCCGTGCTCCAAATTGTCAGTGAAAGTGGATTACTTTCATTCGAAGCCGTCAAGAAAGAAAGTAAAAGTCTTGCGTAACATAAAAACGAAACCCTTATGACCTTGCGCAAGGTCAAGGACGTATTTCATGAATTGTAATGGAAAATTATTAAGTGGTAACTTATAAGGTGTAAAATCTGTGAAATATTGAATGTGACATTGCATTTAGCAATACGAACATGTGTTCCTTATGCTTTATATTAATCAAATGGTTACTATGGTAACACTTTCATCAGTGTCGTTGATCATGACCGTTACAGTTGATTAAACAATTAGGAAAATAATACATTGAAAAACTATACAGAAAATTAATTACATCATTTCTAGTAAGAACGGCTTTTTTAGGTAATTTGAAAATCGGAGTTTAGAAATACATAAACCAGTTTTATTTTACATTTATCCTGCGGTATGAACTGTAAAATATTTAATAATAAACTTTTGTTTAATAAATTAATAAAAACACAAGTCAACACGCATAAAATTTAAGTAATAATTTATTTTAAATTCCCATATAGTTTATAGGTAGCTTATATTGTAATAATAATTCATATTAAAAAAATACAATATTGATTACAATTAATTATATAGACATATAGTAAATTATTACATAAATTGACGAACTTTGAGAGTTTTCGTAACTTTAAAAACACAATATTATGTTAAAAAAAGTTACAAAAGGCTATAAATACTGAGGATCACCAAAGGTGCCATTAACGTTTATGGTAGTACTTTATATTTTAAGTATTTTAGTTTTAAATTAACTTAAAATTTTTTAAACGAAAAATTTCGTATGATTATCCCACATATTTTATCGAGGTTTATTTCTGTGCATGAATCTAAGGAGGAAATTGGAAAAGTATGGCTGACAAAGTGTTGGTACTTGAGCAGAGTAAGTAATAAGAATAAAGTCATAGTATTAGGCGGAGAAAGTGTAGATCCATTGAGAGGGGTGGCCTACCTCTTGATCCGGGCATCGTTTAACCAACCTAGACATCTCTTTCACCAAGGTCTCAACCCCGATTGAGATCAAGTCTGCTTCAGCTAGAGGCCTGGTTAACACGATGACATATATTTCCTCTGTTCCCAGAGCTAAGGTAATCATTATAACTTTCCTTAATCTTACATAAATCCATCTGTCCTTTCTTATTCTTGTACCTACAACGAGTTGTGACCCTATTTGTGGTCCCGATAAAGTGTGTATACTTCCGGTACGCTACTCTGCCCTCCTGTATTGTCCACCAGAAAGTGTACATCCCTACTTTCATACTACGTATACTCACAACCCGATTTTTAATTAATAAATACGATTTTAAATCTGAATTTCCTCAAAGAAATCATGCAGTGTCTTACAGCCAATCCTTTATGGGTTAAGTACAGGACGTATCAAAAAGAATATCCGATTTGACATGTATGCAATTAATAATTTTCTTGGCTGAAAAGGAAAATCAAACAGTTTTTTCATACCTTTTCAAAGGACTTCAATATGTCACCCTTGAGATATACGGCATATATTTATGAGGTATTGAAATTCTTCTCACACCGCAACGAGCATGCCTTGAGTTACAGCTTCCACTGTTATTGTTATGCGATTCCTCAGATCATCCATTGTTGTTGGTAGTGGAAGCATATAAACCGAGTCTTTGATAAATCCCCATAAGAAAAAATCACATATAGTAAGGTACGGTGACCATAGAGATCAGAAATGTAAGGCTGATCCCCCGGTCACGAATTCTTTGATTTAAAAATTCGCTGACTGCCAGATGTCAAGAACCATGTAAAACTCGAGAATTTCCTCTTTCTAACGGTACTTTGTTAGCGCTTCTAGCTCAAATAAATGAATAGTTATGAATTTTTGAAATCGGATGATTTTTTTGATACGTCCTTTATAACGATCTATATAAAGTAAAAATTTTTATTGTGTCTTTGTTTCAATGTTGGACAATGTTTTTACAAGAAGTTAAATTACGACACAAAAACGCGTATGTTATTGTTTAAAATAATCTTAAGAACATATATTTATCAATACATTCAGTTGCAATATGGTATTTCACAAGGGCTTCTCCTTGAGATCCGCTCCTTTACAGGGGTGACGTAAATCACTTCTACCGACCAGTGAGTAAACATTGCGGTTTTCACACGAATAAATTGTTCAATATCACAAGAATGGGAGTAGAGACAGCAAAAGTCCAAGGGCGCGAGAAGAGGTGTGTCCGGAACCGGGGATTCGTGTTGTGGCGTAATAATCCAAGAAATCGCTTCTTGTAAATGTTACGGCAACATATTAAAACTATTTTCTATTACGAAATTATATATATATATATATATATATATATATATATATATATATATATATATATGTAATTACATATATCACATACATACACACACACACACACACACACACACACACACACACACACACACACACACACACACACACACACACACACACACACACACACACACACACACACACACACACACACACACACACACACACACACACACACACACACACACACACACACACACACACACACACACACACACACACATATATATATATATATATATATATATATATGAAATTGTCACCTATTTAGCGATAAATATTTAAATTGAAAGATTAAAGCTGGACAAGAGTCGGCATGCAACTGACTACTTGGCGACGGTGGAAAAGATTGAATGCAGTCACACTTGTCCAACTATAAAACGACTCCGGTTCAACAGTCATGTGGCATTTTTTAAAAGTTGAATTGCAATTGGGTTGCGCCGGTGGACGAAGAGCCTTAAGAAATTTAAAAAGTTTTGCAGCGGTTGAGTTCAAATTTTGACTCGACATACAACGGTTGTTTTATCTATTTTTTTCGTCAATAACATACCGGCGACCGTGAGAAAAAAGATTTTTTAATGGTCAGTTGTATACTACCAAGCACAACATCTGCTGTAAATGAGGGGGTCACCTGGCATTCTAGCCAATGGCAACCCCTCACGTGTAAAACATTACCTGTTCCCAATTACATTGCTTATTAACAAAAAGAAGTCTATTCACTTGTTCACATTCCGATTATTATACAATCAGAATTAAACTTCCAGTCATATGTCCAATCAAGCACTCCCAAATTACTACGTGAACACAAGAACACATATGATCACATAATGAAAATAATAAATGTCGGAGTTGAGGAGGCATTTCATGTATGCGCAAGGAGGAACTGGGGATACATTTTTTATCAGATTGATTCTGGGAACAGTTCAATTAAAATATGACATTTCCTTAGCATTGTATTGCCTTAGCCTCTGGAATATTGCAAAATTCAACGGTATAGTTGGTTTTGTTCCTCATTTCTCATCCATGCAACCACAATGAGGCATAGGAAAGCGTGGCAGAATACAGTCAGTAAGTAGGCTGACTTACTATAGCTACAGGTTTGGAACTTGTTTTATTCAGTTTGTCAGTTTACTTTACATAACACTCACTACATTTACAGCCTAAATAAACCCCCTCCCACAAATTTTAGTATGGTTTTATTGTAATGGGGGACTGAAAACCAGGGGAAATATTTCATCAGCTACCTCGTTAACGAAGCATTTCTTGACATATATTTATGATATATTCTTGACATATATGAACTTTTTTAAATCATATTTACTTTTTTTATATTTACTATACATACGAGTATAAATTTAAATAGGAAGTGTACAAGTGTCAAATAAACGATAATTTTCGATCATAATTTTTAAAACGGTTTTATATGAAGTAGGAAAAGCTACTCTAGAAATGATGAATTTAACCAAAAATTAAAGTAATAGAAAGGTATTGCTTAAATATAATCTATATTAATAATATTATTAAATATAAACCATTTAATAAAAAAATACATGATTCCTAAACATTATGTTTACAGAGTTGAAAGTAAAAGCCTTACGTGAACATCTAATAAAGTTTTAAATATTTATTTAGTAAATATTAATACATAAATAAAATGTTTCTAGAAATGTTTGCAATTTGTTTAATTAAATAAATCAATATCAACATAAATTAAATGTAGCTTATACTGTTTTTAGCTTTAGAAAGTTGCGGGAAAAGCAATATGTTTTGAATATACTGTATTTTATATTTAAAAAAATGGAGATTAAAAAGGGTTCATAAATTCAGCAATAGGAACATTTATTGAAGATGTAATATCTGGTAGTCACACAATTGTGTTAAATTTCTTAGATTTAGCCTTGCACCAGGTGTAGGTTGAATTAGATTAGATTAAGTTAGCCTATATCAGGTTCTCCATAGCAAGTATTCTTAGCATTGTTATCAGCTGTTTATATATTTTCTGGCATTTTGACCTTGATTAATAAACAAACTAAAAGCCTCAACAAGGAAATCCTTTGTAATTCTTGTTTGAATCATGAGTGTTAATTAACTTTTACTGTATATGCAAATAGTTTCTAGTTATGTAGGGCCTATATCACAATTCCCGATTTTTTCCTCCAGGGACCTTGAACCAAACATGGTCTAACATATTACTCATTTTTATTTTTAAAAGCTCTTCATGAAATCGTTGTTTTTCCCCTCCCCTCCGTTCAAATTCCTTGTTTCGTGTTTTGGTCATTGTTAATTTTTTCGTTATTAATAATTTTGATTCTGAAAATTTTTCTGTTTTTGATTTTTCTTTTTTTTGACATTATTGAGTAGTTCAAGTATTCCAGTGTTTCCATCGTCATATTAGTTTGCTTGTAATGGTTTTCATGCGTTTCTTTTGTAAAACGATTTAACCAAACTCTGTCCTAGTGGCTAAGCCGAAGATTTTCAGAGGTTTTTCCCTTCTTGTTTCTTGACGCCGTGAAGTTTCGTCATATGCATTCTGTAGTTTGTGCTGGATTAATGACCTCTGGTAAAAACACACGGTATGTTTGCTTGATCATGAAATAGCTTTAAGCGATGAACATATCTGAGTAACCTTTATGAAAAATTTTTGTGAAAAAGGTCTACAAAAAATTACCCATAGCTTTATATTAATATTTGTTTTGAAAAATTTTCAATTTTTTATTGAGGCTGTGTATTCTAGACAGTAGAGGATTTGACTAATAACCAAAGGTCTTGAATTCGATTCTCGCCAGCACTAAAGAATTTCCGTGTGTTTTACAGAGTCGACATTGATTCAGCTTGTGAGTATGAGAACCTAGGGTAATTATAAGCATTTGAAACTTAATGCTGTGACCGTTATCTTGTATGAATACTGTACGGCTCGAGCAAGGTAGCTATGACGTGTCCCTCTTACACCATGTTTCATGGTATAAAAATAACTAATTATTACAAATTTTCAAACTTTTTAATTTTTATTAAGGTTATATAATTATCAAAAAATCCAATGAAAGATAGTAATCCAACTACATTATTAAGAACGTACCATAAATACTAACCCTTTATTTACAGTTTGTTTACAACTTCATTATCTAGCTATATCCTCGGGTGATGAAAAGGTGGTAATTGATATTTAACTAAGTATTTTATCGACATAACTTTGTTAGTTGGTTAGATGATTATTGAATTGTATTGGTTTAAAGTTAAAAGAACTAAAAGATTTCTTAGAAATATAATTCGTTTGGATATATTTCCTCTTTTAGAGTTTAAAATTGGGGAGGCTTAATTTTAACATTCATGAAAATTAGTTAAATAAGCGAAAGCGATTTAAAAAAAAACAAATACGTATTTCAAGGTATTTTCATTTATGTTATTGTTACAATTTTTATTTGGACTGTAAAAATGTATATATTATAAGGTTCACCTAAGTGTATGGCACAGTTCAACTGTAAATCAGTAAAAAACGAACCGTGACGGCAATGCAGTGACAAGAGTTTCAGCGGGACCTCTGCACCGTTCTCAAACTTCCTGCATTCTAGCCTCGTACACTTTCAATTATTCTTGGTCTATCTTAACACCCTGCCCGCACGTCAAAAGCGTTAACATTTTCCTCCTTCTGGTTGGAAAAAATCCGCTTTGGGAATGTCTCATTAGTTACCCTCGAATCGTGACCGTGGCAAATCGGTTGGCATACCACGTTTCCTTCAGTGTCTTCCGACCTTACCCGACTCAGAATATCCTCGTCACCACTTTGCAGAACCTTACCAGTGGTGTTGTTAGCTACTTCTAGTAGCTTTGTAACCCACCATAGATAGTTGCTAGGTAGCGTTTACACACATCTCTTCACCCTGATGAAGAGGTCTACGTTACATGAGCGTCTCTTCCAGTACAACTATTTATGAGCTTTATAGAAAGTAAGTCTACTTGAGGTAGGCGACCCTGCTCACGTGACGTCATAATATCTTTCCTATACCCTAAGTCAAATTATTCCATGTCTTTACCTTAATCCTACCCATATTCAGCATATTACGTACCCTTAGTAAGGGATAATAGTCATTCTGGCTGATGAGCTTGAATCTAAATAAAATTTTTAAATTATATTCTTTCATTGTGATAAAACTTTCTTAGCTGCAGCGGCGCAACCAGAATTTTGTTAAGGAGGGGTAAAGCCATCAATAACAGGGGGGGCATTATCTCGGTTGTAATATTCCCTCAAATCAGTCAAATTAATTCAATGCATACTTTGTTTTACTGTAGGGCACAAACTCAACGTCTGTGTATTTTTAAGGGACATTCCTGAAGCTTTTTATTTAAATATAACTAACATTTTAAATTTGTAATTAACTAATTCTGCTAATACTTAAGCCACAAATAAAAATGTATTAATAACACTTATTTATTAGTAAACCTTGGTAGTTAAATTTATATACGGCCCATGATCACTGTAGGTTTTTCAATGAAGGATCACCCGAGTAATTTCTTTTTCTTTATAGGGATGGCCAAAGGAGGGCCGGTTTCTTTAGGCCCCTCCCTCATTTGGTGCGCCACTGTGTAGCCCATCCCTCAGACATGATCAATATCAACAGTAAGTTTTATGTCGAGTGTTTGCCTGCTATAATTCATCCTTAGATTATACAATTAAAAGTTAACAATATAAACCATAAATTTCAAAACATTAAATTTCCCTCACTTTTGATTTTCATGTTTTTTTTCGTAACTTCTATTGTTTGCTTTTCTTAAAGTCTTTTTAATGTAAATTTTAAATTAGGTAGCAACATAGGAAAAAGAACTATATTAAAGATCACTAGGAGAAGTTCTTCAAAGAGATGAAAGCCTTATTTCAAAATAATTATTTTTCATTGTATTGCCAACATTTAAGTAGTAAAGATAATTACAAATAAATGGTTAATACAAATTACACTGCCACAACAATATATTGCCTTTATACATACTAGCGTTCCTTTGTAGCGGCTTCAATGGCGCAATTTCTAGGTCATCACAGCGTATGTAAATTTAATTATTTTATTAGTGATTAATATGTTTTACAGTTTTAGAAAGTGGACTAAAAATATAAATAGGCCTATTCCATTGAATCTGATGTCTTGAGTCATATCTCTAAATCGATCATTTACTACGCTTAATTAATTAATTACTTCAAAGATCACGATTTAAGATTGTAGTATTATTGTTAAATACAATTTCTATTATAAACTCACAAACAATAAAGCTATATATACAAAAATACGATACCAACGCACTATATGCGTTTTATTCTACTCAGCCAACTCATTTTACACTTATTTTCAGGTTATTTTTGGTTTATTTTAGGATTGTTTTTATAATTCAACATCTATTTATAGTTTTTGGTTATATATATGAGATGTTATATTATTTTTGTGTGGTGTTTTTTTTTTTGTTGATTTTAATTTATTTAAGGCCTATTTATATTGAAAATAATAAGTCAAAAAGGTAGTTTTCAATACAATATTATTAAATCTCACAAATAAAAACTTTATCTATGAAATTTATAACACTTAGATTCACCTTCACACCTAATACAACTCTAAACCATTTTATTAATGTTTTAGAAATATTATTAATTTTAAAAATATAATATCTTTTATTAAAATAACTATACAAAAAAAAGTAAATGTATCTCCAGTTTTGCACGATGTGTAACACTACGACACGACGAACATGAGTATTTTCATGAGTATTAAGCGCGAGATGGGACAAAGATGGAAAAAAGATACTCCACCACCCACAATAGGAATTATGTCATGAGAGCTGTAAGTTTACCATTAACATTTAACTGAACAGTTTACATTTCTACATAACGATAGATATTTGCTTAACCTAATTAATGAACCAAATTTGAAACAGCTGATTACTTACACGAGTTATCAACTATAGCTGTTCTATCACAAAATTTAAAAAAAAACACCTTAAACCTAATGTTTATTTTTTTTGTAAACCCTCTTCTTAGCAGTTCTGTACATTACCAATGACGTTCCCTCCAAATGTCAAGTCTGTACCTATTACAGTTTACGCTGTGCGTTCATTATGAATAAATCAGTTAACATCCTCTTTTATAAATCTAGATTAGTTACATTATTTAACCGCATTTGAGTAGATAGCTTATATACTTTAGCATATATAGTATTAAAATGTGAAAACTTAATTATGATAGCACTTACATTTTGTTTAAGTGATAACATTTTCGGTTGATTAATAACACAGATCATGACTCATGATAACAGAAACATTTTCCGATACGTCTGTTGTTAATTAAACAAAATGTAAGTGCTGCTAAAAGCAATTGCCAAAATATTAACAAAAGTTATAGTGTATTAATGTTTTTTATATTTTTCCTTCTTTGTAAACATTTTTTTTTAACAAAGTAGTAAACTGTAAGCGTGTAAATTTATTTCTCGTTATAGATATTTGGAAAAAATTAAATTAGTATTAAATGCGGCCACTTTGTCTTATGAAAGAAAATATTAAGTCTTTCCGAAAGGGAAGCTCTTTCGTGCTTTACTCTATAATTGAATTCGTGCTGAATTCAATGAAAACTAATTACATAAGCCTTTTGCAAGAAGACAGCCTGTAATTAATTCCAACCAAGATGGAATTAAACATTTATTCTAAACGTTACATATTAAAATGCTCAATTTGTAATGTTTTGATAGCATAAATGTAAACAAATAATATTATCGTCTTTTTAAAATAATTTAATAATAAAAACTAGCACACGTTCATAATAAATCTGTTTATTTCATCAACATAAGTTTATTTCATCGCGTTTCTGTTACTAAGTATTCATCATCATTAGTTATTAGAACTTTATTGTTAAATAAAAGCGGTTGATTTGCGAGTCAGGCACAACTCTTTATTTATACAGGCAATGCCAACGTTCCAATAACGGACACGCTATCGTCTTCAGGC
This sequence comes from Prosapia bicincta, assembly GCA_036971475.1. NCBI lineage: Eukaryota > Metazoa > Arthropoda > Insecta > Hemiptera > Cercopidae > Prosapia > Prosapia bicincta. Next base: position 171,906,721 of record JBAIZL010000005.1, on the reverse strand, counting down.
CTACACTACATAAGTATACAATTAAAATTAACAATAGTAACTATACCTCATAAATAAACAAAGCTACAATAAAATTTCTTACATTATAAAACCCTACATAAAATAATTAGGCCTATAAACCATTAAAATTGGCAACGTCAAAAAATGTTAAACATCAATAACACAGCCATTACAAACTATTATATATTTAATTGTATCAAACACATGAAAAACTCTAAACCCTACTACAGTTACAAGGACTACCAAGTCAGGAATAAATTACATTTATAGTTTTAAGATACACAAATTAAATAAAATTAACATTACAAAACAACCTGCCAAATCTCAATTAATTAACCTAATCATAACTAAGTATGTTTAGGTTTTTTAATAAGTGGTGTATAAACGTTTCCCAAAATTTTAGTGTTATCCTTATTAATTGCATTCATCTGTAGCAATATGTATTATCTCAGAAAAAAACACGTCGTTGCCAATTACTTTCATAGTCCAAAACCTCGGGATTTTTAAAATAAATATTTAATTTATGTACTTATGTATTGTAGGCCTGAAGACGGTAATGTACCCGTTATTGAAACGTTGCCTTTATAAATATAATAGAATCTCGAAATTCCGAGTCCCGATATTACGAGCTTCCGTTAAATTCGAGCCTATTTCTATTTGAGCCTATTTTATCTATTTGAAAGAAAATGATCAGTCGGGCATCCAAGAAACGTTTATAGCTATACGGCATGCAAAGAAAATGAGTCGAGCTTCTAAGATATGTTTATATCAATATAGTATGGTAAGGAAATGATTTGGGCTTTCAAGAAATGTTCATATAAAGTTTTATAAACTTATTTAGTGCATTTTTTACTATAGTATTAGGGTTCATTAAATCAACTATTTTTTTAATGCATAAAAACGTATATCCGTGTAATCCGAATTTACGGTAATCCGAGGGGGTCTCGGTCCCATCTACTTCAAATTATCGAGACTGTACTGTTATACCTGACTCACAACTCAAAGGCTTTTATTTAACAATAGTCTCTGAGAGTGTAAATATGAATAATATTATAGCTATAGTTCGTAACCAGTAAAATATATCTTATACGTTATATTTTTTCTTTTTTTTAAGTGTATTCTTAAAAGCTTATTATAACGGCTTGGTCGAAAACGCGTTTGATGGAAAAACGCATTTATTATGAGAGGTTGTTTAATTATTAGATATTACTAGTTTATTAATAAAGAAATATTTTTTTACATTTGAATAAATGTCGTAATGTTTGTGTTTTATACCATTAAATGGTCTAGGATAAACGAGGTAGAGCTGCCTTACTTAAGACATACAGCATTCAAGGAAGGTACGTAGTCAGAAGTAAGTCTAATTAGTTTTGATACAAGGTACTCATTTACATAGAACCAGATAAACTGAGGAGTGAAAAAGCACAAAAATTTATTTGCACTATCGAATATTGAACCTATGAAGAAATGAATTCATGAATTCTAATCGTTTAGGCCTACTTATGGTCCATGAAAAAGAACTATAGCCACCACCCATTATATATGAAACCATTGGATATCATAGTTATTAGATAAATGGGACCAGGATTTCTAGAATTAAATAATAATTTAATTTATATTTTCCTGAAAACGAAACAATTTAGTCTAATCCTAATTAGGCCCTACTAGGTCTAAAAACAATAAGTAAATATACAAAATAGAATCCATTTCTATTATATTAAATTCATTTAGTAAGATTTATTTTGTAATTTAATGTATTTCTTAACTTATAATTCAAAGACGTTTTTAGTTCAATAGGATTTTAAATAAACTGTGTATAGTAAATAAAATACAAAACAATAATAAAAACAGCTCCTATGCAAACTAACCAAAACACATAGCCTAAAGATATTGGTATATGACACCATGTTTTCACTTAATTTAAGTATCAGCTGTACGTCGCAGCGTGATTACCGCCCTCTATTGATTATTAGTAGAATCTAGATTATTAAATCTTACATTTCAATACAAAGGACTGAATGCTAGGTAAGAATATTAGTAACACATTTAGTACATTTAGTAGTCAACTGTAGTAAATAGTAGATTAAGCTTATGCTTCATTGTTTTGAAAAACATACGAGAGAGTAAAACAAATTAAGGCATGATTAAAAAAAAGTAAAGTAGAGAAATATTTTTTTAAAATAAATATTTATTTCCAAATATACACTTTTTATTTCTTAATTTAAGTTATTTTAAAAAACTTAACAATACTTCTGCTAAGGTTCTTTGAAAACAAGGCTCTCTGAAGATCTAATCGAATTCAGTTTCACCGTATAACTGTAACACCTACACAGAAAGTTAATTTTAAAAATTTAAATGAATAGAATTAAATTTGAATCAAATTAATAAATAATTAATCACTCAAAACCGTACTACGCCAAGATTCTGGCACAGAGGGAAATACCATTCCCTTATTGCCGTAATGTATGATTAACAAAAACCAATTTTGGCCCACATCTGTTGTTGTTATCAAAGTGTTTTATGAATCGCTGCAAAATGAATTTAAGAACTTTTAATTGTTGTTAGAGAAAGTGAGGCGTGGTTAATGACTTTAAAAATGATTAATCGGTCACTGTAAGAGTTAATTAATCGCGCATGGTTGCGTATAGAAGACCGCCCGTAGCTCTGTAGAGTATTAGATCAATGTTGACGGAAGACCAATCTGTGATCAGCTTTTAATTTAGTATCCCATTGTTACGTAAATTATTCATTGGTGTTTGTGTGGTCGGTAAAATTAGAATAAGTCGAAGCTTTACGACACAGTTTCTGAAGAAAACGGCTGTGAAATGTAACAGCTGTGAAGAAACTCATATCGTAATTCCTATGTGGGTGATGTCTGTATTTTTCGTTCTTTGTCTTACATCGTGGATGATAAGTTATACAAGGCGAGGGTACTCATGTTTGTCGTGTTATAGTGTTTTACATCGTACAAAGCTGGGATGAATTTTCTACTTTTTGTTATGTTTTTTGTGATCTGAATCAGTAAAACCGTTTATTTTTATGGTAGAGATTCAGTTTAATGCTAGTTTTATTAATTTTCATAAATAAATAACGTTTTTGTTTTCAAGTTTATATTACTAAATGTATTAAATACTACAATTTTAAATCGTGGCTTTTTGTAAATTAATTAATTGAATTTAAGTATAGTTAAATAAGCGATTTAGAGTTACGACTGTGGACATCAAATTCAATGGAGTTATTCTATTTTTTGGTCCGATTTCTACAATTATAAATTATTAGTTACTGGAGAAATTAGTAAATAGGCCTATAACCTAAGACTGCATGGAAAAAGCTGCGACGGGCTTTTTCTTATAGTATAAAATAAAGTAATTATATTTTTGTAGCGGCGATGTAATCATTAATTTTTATTTATCTTAGCTATTTAAATGTTGGGGATACACTCGCTTTATTAATATGGAAATAAGGTTTTTCATCTCTTAGAATAACTTCTTCTTATGATATTTTAATATAAAAAAGATGTTTGCTATGTTGCAATTTAATTTAAAACTTGGATTATAAAGACTTTAAAAAAATAGACGACAAAATGCTAACCATAGACGCTATTAAATACACTCCTGCAAAGCTTTCTGACACATTTGTAGACCGATTGGGGACGCCTAAGTCAATATAGGCTATTTCAAAAATTCTTAAAAATGCTTTCTCTGATCAAGCGTTCAGAAATAGAAATCTAAGAATTAAAAATCCAACTAACATGATTCCGTGGGATCTTGTTGAATACATCCCCTAAAAGCTTTGTGCTATAGTACACCAGTGTATTTTTACCAAACATTCAGTCATTTGTATTGAAATGTAAGATTTAATAATAGATGCAACTAATAATTGATAGATGGTGGTAATCACCCTAAGACGTAAAGGTGATACTTAAATTAAGTGAAAACATGGCGTCATATAACAATATCTTTAGGCTATGTGTTTTGAATAGTTTGCAAAGGAGCTGTTTTTATTATTGTTATGCTTTTTATTTACTGTACACAATTCATTTAAAATATTATTAAACTGAAAACGTCTTTGAATTATAAGTTAAGAAATACATTAAATTACAAAATAAATCTTACTAAATGAATTTAACGTAATAGAAATGGATTCTAAATTATGTGTGTTAACTTATTATTTTTAGACTTAGTATATACGATTAGACTAAATTGTTTCGTTTTCTATAAAATATAAATTAGATTAATATTCTTTCCTAGAAATACTGGCCCTATTTATCTAGTAACAATGATGTCCAATGATTTCATATATATTGGGTGGTAGCTGTAGTTCTTTTTCATTGCCCATAAGTAGGACTACATGATTAGAATTCATTTCTTTATAGGTTCAATATTCGATATCGCAAATAAATTTTTGTGCTTTTTCACTCCTCAATTTATCTGGTTCTATGTAAACGAACACCCGTATTTCAAAAAGGAGACGCAATCGTCCAAAATCACTTGAATAAATAAATGAAATAATACTACACTTCCAAAAGGTTACCCAATGTAAATAAATCTATTTTCAATTAAAATGACACAAGTTAAATTAAATATTTTATAACAAGTGTTCTTTACATTCTTTTCTTCTTATTTTGCAGAAACTCGCTGCGGGTAAGCCAGTAAGATAAAAACACTGTATAAAACAAGGACACTCGATTTAATCTGTTTTAGTTTTCCAGTTTCACCTTTAAATAATCCCGTATGGTTCTGATAAATTACTTTCATTTTTCCTTTCCACGTGTTGACTGATCACTTGGGATAAACTGCTTGGACGGCCAGTTCATGTAGGCCGTTCTTTATTTTCATAAAACAAACTACTTTTTGGGAAAGTAACAGATGAATATTTGTCCAAGTAACAGATGAATATTCGACGACTTGTCATAGTTCGGCTCATGATCTCGATGCGCCTAAAGTGACGTTTTTTTCCCTCGCCACTTGTATCTTATTCCCGCCTCCCTACAATTTCATAGCCATTGGAGTCGCACAATATTATTTTACTGGACCCAATTAATTGTAGAACATTCTTTATGAGTTTTTCTTTATTTTTTTAAACTACTAAGCCTTCTAGATCGATGTAATTCTAGTTGTAATAATTTATTAGGAATATACGGGGGTGGAATTTAATAATAAATACACAAAAACCTCTTAACCACAAACTTTCTTTATATTACCCTTATGTACATTACAGTTACCAAGTAACCATCCTCATAGGGATAACATACAAAGACTCTTTGTATTTTATCCCTTTGAGGATGGTTACTTGGTAACTGAAATGTACATAAGGGTAAAATAAAGAAAGTTTGTGGTTAAGAGTGTTTGAGTATTTATTATTCTAGTTGTATGTAATTCTTTGACCAATAAAACGCCTTTACGTACGTTATATATGTTACTCAGTCCCCATCTCTTTATTGTTTCTTCTTCAAATTTATTTTCATTTCGAAATTTCCCACTCTTTCAATTTAACTTTCCACAGTTGCATTTCTGTTTGTTTTGTAATTTATGTATATATATTACGTTTTCCATAAAAAATGTAGATTCTACTTTTGCTGTTTGTATTCTGATCTGTTTGTTTAGCCGAAGAAATTATTCTTGAAATAAAATTAAAAGAGAATTTGGACACGGCCTGGTCAAATAGCTCGCATACAGCCCCTTCAACTAGAGCTGACACTTTTACCACGGATGGCGACAGGGTTACCAGAAGTTTTCATCTGCCGCAGCCTCATTTCAATTGAACACCAACAATTGTTCTGTACTCATAGGATTTAAGGAAATCCTTGGATTCCAAACAAATGCAAATAACAAGTTTGTAATGAGACACAATATAAAAAATAAAAAGAGTGTACGTAACACTTTACTTCTTAAATAGTAATGCGTTTATTCAGCAAATTGAACTAGAATTAAAGGTAAAAGATAATTAGGGCTAGCAAATCATAAGACAGTCGAAGTAGCATGGGGATGGTGAAAGCCGAACACTGTCTTTTTTGATGGAGACAGATTTGTCACGAGTTCTTCATCTGCAGTCGCACCATCGATATTTTAATACCACAGAGTTGATCTGGACTCAGATAAAAGAATATGTTGTAAGAAACAATAAGACGTTTTGTACAGTAGAAATATTAAAGCGGGTGAAATAAGAGCAGAGTGTAGCTTAGTCTGATCGTGGAGCTTAGATCAGACGAAGAAAGTCATCCCGGAAGCTTTGGTAAATGGAGAGTCGATGAAACGACCGCGGAGAAAATGATAAGAAATGTTAACAACAACGTCAGCCAGAGTGAAGATGACTAGGTCAGTGATTGTAGTGACAATGAAGTGGCAGAACACGTCATTGACTTGAATACTTTTCCTTTCTCTCCGTTGCACAATGATAGACTTTAATGAACTGAAGAGGTCGTATTGAGTATTTTTCATGTCAATTAGTTTAAATACTTTTTGTTGTGCTACATATTATAACTCTAAAGTGAAAACATTTAACCAGTGAATTAATGAGATTTAGATTTTCCTAGTTTAAATTCTGAATGGAAAAGTATTCAGTTACTGTTTAATTAAATTTGATTTTATATGAAATTTGTTCATCTTAACGGAATTCAAGTTGTAAACACATATGTTGACCACTTTTAGAATGACAAATTTATGTAGATGTAGGTTAAAAACCTGGATTTATTAATATTATGTTCATAAAGAGCTGGTGTCATATTGTGATGGGATTTACTGAATGAGAAGTCATAAAGATAGCACCTTCTTCATATTCTCTTTTGCCTCACCATGTTAAAGATTAGTATTGAGCCATCTTGTTTACTAGCCTACTTTAATTTATATCTAAGTGTAAGTAGTAAGTAAATTGCAACATGATTTTAGGTTATGGTGTTAGATTTTAAGTCGTATAGTTTTCAAGTACATTTGTTTTATAAAAAAAAGACAAAGGAAATAAAAGTCATTCAACCAGTTCCCCTAAGTTTAAAAACAAATCCCCTCAAACATTATACCACCTTCTATCCGACCTAACCTACTCATTCTTCCGAATGGAAAGCCACCTCCTTATTACTAGTCAAATACCAAGGGTTCTGATCCGGAATCTTACCTGGAGATAGTGTTAAAAAAGACAGATGTCGCAAAAAATTACGGGGTCACCAAACCACCCCCTCTTCTGACTGGCTAATTACAGTGAAGCAGCTGACGTGATTGAGGTGAGTGGCACAACGAACAACTGGGCAACAATGTAGGCGAACAATTTCGACGAACATCGAATCCCCAAACACTATACTCTCAGTGTACAATGCTTTTAATTGAAATTTTCGTATTGTATTTTTTTACTATTATAATTGTAGTCAAAATTATTATCGATCTTAACCTTATAACTACCGTGGTCAAAACGATGTCTATGTTTTTAGCGACTGTAATTATTCTCCTAGCTCCTTACGCCGTTATTGTATAATGTATTGCAATTTGCAATACAAAAATAATGATTAAATATTAATCATTAATGATTATCTTAGGTTGTTTCAATATCCAAGGGCCGCTTCAAATTTCATTTTTGTTGTTTTGCTTTGTTAGGATAAGTTATACATTTTGTTGAACAAATGTATATTTGATTCAAAGCCAATCAATTAAATATATAGGAATTTCTAAACGAGAAATAGAAACAAAAAGAAATAAAAATCACGAAAAGACCCTTGGGATATATTATTAGCGGAGGGGGAATGCATTACAAGGAAAATGATGTTTGAAGGGGAAGACATAGTTAAAAAAAAGAAGAGGTTAATTTAGAATAGATCAGGTTAGGTTAGGTTAGAATAAGATAGGTTATGCCGTTATTTTCGTGAATGTTACATTATATTTGAACGAAAAAATTATATGTATCTAAACAAAAAAAATCCTTGATCTATGTTTGTTAATAAATTCTTCTTAATGAAAGTCGTGTCACTCTGTAGCTTCATTTAAGCATAATTTCCTGTATTTTAGCTTTGAAGTTTGCAACCGACCGTGGGTCTGGTTATGCAAATCTCCTGAATGGCTTCCTTCGAATCCGCCAACCGGAGAAACCATTTCCTTTCTTAATGCACAACAAAAGCAGCCAATGAAAGTGTGTCAAGTTCGGCCGAGGATGGCGTTTTGTTTATCCACTTTGCGGTTGTTAACGGTCGTCGTTGTTGAACGCAAGTGTGCAGTTACTTTGTCAGGAAGGGACAGCTTGTCTTTTTATAACCGTTTGGCGATTTTACCGTTGTTGCTCATACACAAAAACCTTCCAGTAGCCAGATCTTTAAGTTTCAGTTTATAAATTTCATAGTTTTAAAAACCTTTATTTTTTGCACCAAATTTAACCTAACCTGATAATTTGTAGCTATATTAAAATGTGTAGTACAACATAGTGCTCTATTTTGTAAAGCGGCCTTGAGGTTATAGAACTAAAGTAGGCCTAATTTACGTATTTATTTTTTAAAAAATGTTTAATTTATGGTGCAATTGACATGTTTTATTTTCTCTCAGTTCTTTAGAGAATTTTGTAAAGCAGGCATATTGTTTTTCAATATTGAAAACAAGTGAGATCAATTGCACCATTTTTTAAACAACATCTTTCTTTTTTTTTGTTTAAAATACAACTAAAAGGCACAACTTAATAATAATTTTTCTTTTAATTTCGCTTTCAGAAATACACTGGCCGACCGACAGTTGTCTTAATAGTGTGGTTAATAAGTTACGTAAAACATCTGTGTATTCATTATTACATTTGTAATTTACACACATTCTAGTAATGTGCCTAATAAATATAACCTACTAGTAGAATATATATATATATATATATATATATATATATATATATATATATATATATATATATATGTTCTTTATTAATACACAAGAATACATATTGCGATATTTATATACATATATGTATATATATATATATATATATATATATATATATATATGTGTGTGTGTGTGTGTGTGTGTGTGTGTGTGTGTGTGTGTGTGTGTGTGTGTGTTTTTGTGTATGTTTGTATACCCTCATATATCCTGTACACTGACAGAATATATATTTCCTCAGTAGAAATAATATAAAAATGTAAACAAGAAAATATATGCCAGTGTATAATAAAAATGGTTATGTACTTGTGGACAGTTTATAGTTTTTTTAATTACATAACATTTACTTAATTGAATAAATTTTAGTTGTGACAGAGGGAAATTAAACTAAAATAGAATTATTAAATTTTATTAGCAGTATTATTAGTTGAATATAATACATTATAAATTATGGCACCCTTCTATGGCGTTTGTAGGTGTGAAGATGTTGCAGGTACAGCTGGCAGTAGGCAGTCTCCTCACATTATAGAGAGCTGGTACCTTGGCCTAAATAGAAACGCATGTTAGGGATATGTACACTTGCTTATATAAGTAATGAAGATGAAAATGTAAGCGAATGTGATGGATGATTGGAAATAATAAAATATCTAATTAGAGTAGGATACATCTTTACTATATTTTACAGATATTTTGAATTTGGAATTGAGTGTTTTTCTTTTATTAAAATTTACACGATACTCAAAGTAGTGTAAGTTTTTGGGGGCTACTCTCTACAGGGCATCAATGAAATGTTAAAATTTTAATTCCACAACTTAATTTACGCAATTCTTAGTATAATAATCTTTATAAATTTACGAACTTTAATTTATACGATGTTTTATTAAAAAACATTTTTCTATGTTAAAAGGATGCTATTATAATTTTCTACTTTATTAATATAAGAAAATTTAACATTTTATATTAAAAAACATAACATTAACACCCTAAATAGAAATTTAATTTATTTTGGTGTCTCGGGGAAGATTTTTTTTATTTTTTCCACGTTCTTTAGGACTCGTACACCACCAGGGATAATTTTATTTTGCAAAGTCGGTGAGTCTGAATAACCAATAAGTAACCAATGTGCCCAATTTTAATTTCACAACTTAATTTACGGAATTCTTAGTATAATCATCTTTATAAATTTACGGACTTTAATTTATATGATGTTTTATTAAAAAAACACTTTTCTATATTAAAAGGATGTTATTATATTTTTCTACTTTATTAATATAAGGAAATTCAACATGTTATATTAAAAAAAACACAATATTAACACCCTAAATAAAAATTTAATTTATTTTGGTGTCTCGGCTAAGATGTTTTATTTTTTCCACTTTCTTAAGGACTAGTACACCACCAGGGAGAATTTTATTTTGCAAAGTCGTACATGGTTATCATAAAATAATGGTGCGATATCAGTCATTCGTAGGAAGGTTGTAGGGAATATTGCTTTCCTCAACTATATCAACTCGAAAACATTCAACTTCATTTCTAATAAGATAGTGCTTCCCCACGCTTCAGTGCATTGGTCACGGACGCTTTGAACGAAAAATTTGGAGAACGATGGACAGGTCGGCAAGGATCTATACTGTGGCCTCTAAGGAGTCCAGACCTGACACCTTGTGATTTTTTTCTTGTCGGAAAAAACAACAAAAGCGTTGATTATTCACAAAACATTCTCGATCACTTAAAAAACAGGATCAATGAAGCAATGACACCCATAACCGAAGAAATACTAACGAATAATTTTGGCGAGACGTTGAGTATCGGTTGGACATTTGTCGAGCACATATTGAAATTTATTGTGTAAAAAAACTATTTGAGTTGTTGAGTTGACAAATTAGATGAATAAACAACATTAACTGTAAGTAATTCGGTTTATCTTTAAATCATATTCAAAACTGCACCATTCTTTTAAGATAACCCTGTATAATATTCGTTACTGTCAATTAGAATTATAATAATTTTTTTATACATTGTGCCTGAAACAATAATGTTTAACCATTTAGTGATTTGTGAATTTACAATGATATCAAGAACGGATGTATGAATTGATATTAGTTAAAAGTTTAATATTATTGCCCACGATAAAAAAGACGTCAATGAATAAACATTTAAACAAAGTCTTTAATAAATAAACATTTAAACAAAGATTTTAAGGAAAAAAAAATAAACAAAAACTTGAATGAATTAGCATTTTAACTCTGTAGGCCTATCCTACGAGAAAAATGACAGTATTAAATTTTGGAAAAAAAAGGTTAAATAAATTTTGAATTTAATTAAAAACCCAATAAATCTATAACAATTATTTAGTATAACAGTCAATATCTTATAAAAGTCAAGATAATTATGTAGAGTAAATTATATAAAACCTATTTTCGTTGTAAATTTCAAATGATTTGAATAAAATCAATTTAGTTATCAGTTTTTGCATCAGTAATTTTGTAAGATTTGGTTTGTGTTGAAAAAATGTACATTTTTCAATATATATTTCACCAAAGTCAAACTGACTATATAACTAGTTATTAAATTTATTTAATTTTTTCCGCGGACATTTAACCCATTTACAGTTTCCTTATGGCAGTTCTCAATATTAAAAATTTTTACAATAAAAAGTATTAAAAAAATATTAAATTGGTTATAATGTCATGTGCTATTCGTCGGGCTACTGGTTATTTATTACTACATACAATACGACTGGGTTATTTTATTTTTATGAAAGTCTGTTAATTATATTTTTTAAAGTAGAATAAATTTCCAAAAACAACCCACTTTTATAAGAAAACAATGCACACTAACGTTTTTGTTACAGTTTCTTAACATTGTTACAGTTTAGGGTGAAAGTAATTTTTGAATTGTCACTTACAGACAATAGGCTATTATTAAGTTGGTACGACTGTTGATATCTTTAATCCTGAACAAGTTGGGCCAAAAAGGAACGCTTAGCAGTTTTAGAAAGTTGTCTTCGGGCCATATAAAACTCACTGCTCTAGTTCCTGCTTTGTTAGGTGTGGCGCGCGCTCACCAATTTGCATTCCTACTTTTACAAGACAGCTTGCGTAATTGCACAACTGGATTTAACGTTTGTTTACTTAATCGACCGTTATATTGGAACCGGCAAGGCCACTAGCTCAGCCGGAATTAATAGTTCGCTTAAATGCCGATACAGGGTTATGTAAAGAAACTATTAATTATTGCGAAAACATTTTATCAGTGAATTTTGTATTTCACAGTTGAAAGTTAAATTTTGGGTTTAATTTGTTATTAAGAAAGCGTTAAAACCTTAAAAAACGTTTTGTAAACATTGGTCTAGAGACTCTATATGTTATTTAAAAGTACATTGTGTACAAGACAATAGTAGCTTGAAAAATTACGAACCTAACATATATTTACAAACACAAGCTACATATATACATAGAAATAAGTGTAAGGTCGTTTATTTGTTACAATACAGCTATATTACATATAGCTATAAAGTACTCAGTACAGGTATGTTTAGCTAGAAAAGAATACGTTTTTTTATATAATAAATAAGTTGAGCTAACTGGTTGCTAAGGTGATGGGGTGAATAGAATTTCCTAGAGTCATGCACAGTTAGATTAAGTAGACATTTTTGTTCTTTAAATCAAACTTATCCTAACCAAACCAATTGACAGATTCACTATATGTGACAATGTATCTGTTCGATAAGTTTTAAAATTGACTATTATATGTTTTATGTTATATTGTATGTGTATATGTTATTAATTTGTCTTGTAAATAGTTATAAGATAATGTAAATGGTCTAAATGTCGACAATTAAAGGAATAAATGAAATAAATATTTATTATACAGTCTTTTCTTTAGAGTCTTGAACTTATATAATAAAATATACAAAACGTCACTTTCTTTCCATTATATGTAAAGAAACATTTTTGGGAGAGATAATGTTTCACTTGGGTTTGTAAATTTAGGTTAGATTTGTAACTTTTCAAAACTTTACGTTTATATTTGGTTTGCGAAATCTATAATAAGTTTTTATTTTATAGAATGTCTTCAAGTAAGGTAATACATGTAAATAAAAAAAAAAAACTTAGTAGGGGTCATAAATTACAAATTCACTCAGTTTTATAAGAAATAAAACTTTCATTTTATGAAAAGGAAAAATTTTATTCGTGCATCTAGGTTATTTCTGAGAATATAATCTTTATGCGATCTCAGTGAAAGCCAGTCGTGAGCTTCGACAATGCCCGTTGGTTAAACGTCGGTTTATAAAAATGGAAGAAGCGGTAGATCAATGTTTAACGAATGTCCATTTTAAAAATAAAAAGTTAAATAATATTTCCCATTTTCGATTTCTATTAGCTTGCCAATTCGACTACTTAAAAACTTTGTGTTACAAAAATTCAACAATAATTGTCAACTCAAAACACAACATGAAAAATCGAATATATAGAAAATAGTGGTTTTTATGTTTAAATCAGACCTCCTTCACGTAAGTATCCCTGGCCGTGCGATACATAATTTTGTTTTATTCCGAGTAATTGAGGATAATTGAATACTTTTCTTGGTCCTACCTAAATCCATTAGCACTCTCTATTATTTTTTTACTAAGGAGTTTAAATTGTATGGCCCCTGATGAAGAGTAGGTAGAACTGGTTGCTGAGCATGTGATGTCATGAAGCTAGGCCTATATACTCAACCAACGAGTTTTATGAGTTTAAATATGTGTTCAATGTGTTTAAACATAAGTGTTCAATGAATATAAAAACATTTAATGTGTAAAAACATAAACGTGGAACTATTTACCCCAAAAAGGTGACGAATTTCTACTTCAATTTTGGACCAAAACGTATTAGGTAGTTGTTTCCACAATTTTATTTTTGAAATCACGAGATTCGTATTTTCAAAATTTGAATTACTAACTACTTTTGTTAGTTTAAGGAAATGGGATTAGTGGTTGATAATGTAATGAAAATGACTTATGATAATTAACAAGAGTTACAGTATACAATAGAATTTTGCATAAAATAAGTCTAAAAATAATAAGTAATAAGGAAAGATCAAGTATCAAAGTAAACAATAAGGAAAGTGCAATATTGAAAGTGCAAAGGAAATAAAATGATTGCACATTATATTAATTAATTAAACAATTTATATACACAAAAATTTACATAAAAATCAAATCAAGTAAATTCAGAATAATTGATTTACAGGACAGATTTTATACAAATGGAAATAAAAAATAACTTTTCTTATAAATAATAGATATAGTGATTAAGATTTGATTATAATAATAAGTATTTTTTAATACAATTATATCAGTAGTATTTACAGCAGGCTATTCTGTGAAAATTTAAAAAAACGTTTTGTTTTGAAAGTTTTTTGTGTGAAAGCCTACTTGGGTATACAAAAAACACGATTTATTGTAATTAATAACAACTATATAGGTGCAAAATAACCTATAAATTTTGTATTGTTTTAAAGAGCGACTAAATGTACTTGCATGAAGAGGTTATGTAAAAAGCTATAAGTACAAGTAATTACGATCTGTTATTGATAAATTAAAACGAAATTGCAACAACTCAAAGAATAATCTTAACATTAAAAATAATAAAACAATATAAAAAAACTCGAATAACGATTTGTCATGAAACTGGCCCTAGATGGCGCAAATGCAGGACTTTCACTGAAACAGTCTTGTTTTAGAACACCTTGCACGACGCCTAAACAAAGACGTGTGAGTTTATTGAGGCAGCTTTGGCAAAGTCAGAACAAACGTTCTAAGCGACTTAAAGTGAAATACTGTGGCCCCTTAAGAAAGCGTCAATTTGTCCTGCGGCCAGATTGTGTCGTTGGTCGGCTTGAGGCGATACATAGTAAAACGATTGGATTGGGCTTTGGGCTTGAGGAAATTGATATCTCTGAGGTACCGACTGGATTTTAGGCGCGACGTACCTTGGTGACTGAGCGATCGGAGCGAACTGCTGCGGTTCCTGTTGGAGCAGGCTGGCCGGGAATCGTTGTGGTTGTAACAGTCCTCTTTGACTTTGGAAAGCTGGGCTCGCCGGAGTCGCTGAAACTTTCTGCTGTTTCCTTTGCTGTTGTTGTTGGAAGAGCTGTTGGGATTGCTGAAAGAGTGCAGCCTGTTGTTGTTGAAACAGCTGTTGTTGGTATGGAAGCGGTCTTTGTGGAGTAAAGAAAGGCCTGGGTGCGAAAGGAGTCTCTACGTATGGCTGAAGTTTTCCTTTAATATTGACTTCGCCTCCAACTGTTCGTGGCAGCTGTTGGAACAGAACTGTATTGTACTGTCCAGACGCAGGGTCGAACACGAGCTCTGAAGAGTAAACAGGATCGCTTGTAGTGCTCTTTGTGGGGGACGGTGAGCTCGTTGTGCTGGAAACTACGTTGTTCTCCAATTGGAACTTCTTAAACTCTTCGTCAAAGTTAAGAGGCGCGGCCGTGGATTGAATTGGACGGTATTGCTTTGTGTAAAGGGCTGGAGTGGGGGAGGGTGTTGCCTGGAGAAGTTGCGGGCGATAGGTTGTTGCTGGTTCAACTGTGGCTGGTCTCGGTGTTATCCTGATTGCCGCTTTAGGAGTAGGTTGGGGTATAAAAGCTGCTTTAGCTAAAGGTCTAGGAGTGGGCCTTGGAGTAGGTCTTAGTATCTGAGGTTGGATAACGTCTTCAGGTTGGATATATGAAGGACGGTAAAGCGGCTTAGCAGGACGGGAAGGTATTATTGGGATATTCTCTTCCTCCTCTTCATTGGACTGGCTTGAGTATGTCTGTTGGAAGAGAGTCTGCGCCGGTCTGGTTGGTTTCTGAGGTCTGATTGGTTTTATTGGTCCTCGAGGGAAGTTCTGGGGAACATTATCTTCACCACTGTCAGACGGAAGGTCTTCTTCTTCTTCTTGGTTTACTGCGTTAGGGTCGCACGGGTTTCCTGACACGTAGGTGAACTCTCTCTTATTACCGTCAGGATCTATGTATCCGTACTTTCCTCTGACCACACAGTCCGTCCCTCTGGTTTCTTCCTTAAAGCTACCATCAGCAGCCTCGTAACCGAACGTAAATGATCCATCATCGTTTAGTTTATTATAGTTTCTGATTGTCTGCACTGGCGGCTGTTTGTTCTCGGGCTTAACTCTGGCGTGGAGCCTCGGCTGTCCTGTTGCTCTTCCGTAGGCATCCTGTCGCGAAACTAGTACGGGAGAGTTAGAGTCCTCTTGTTCTGCGTAATATTCTATTTGCTGTGGTGTCTGGTCTTCGTCTTCGGAAGGTACTGGACGAACGCGTACTCGTCGAGCGTCTACAGTGACACCTATCAGCGCCAAACTCAAACAAATCTGGAACAATAAAAAAGATAATCTTTACAAATAGTCGAGTGATTGGGTAATAATAAGTCATGCAACGGTTAGAAATATAGGCTACACGCTATTTTACATAATTGTGACAGTATTTTTGTCGTTAAATGTTTATTAATACTAGTCGACGCTTCGTTACTATTAGTATAAAATAATTCCATGCATATTAATGATTTTACACTGCACATTAAGTTGTGCTTTTCATTCATCGCATTGCTAGCACTGTCAAGAATCTGTTAGAGTACTCATAATCAGTGAAAAACTACAAACAACTCTGATTATTTGGTAATTGTGTAGTTTGTCACTGGATATGTATATGGGGATAATTTGTTCAGTAAAAATCTTTGAACTTAATGTTTAAGTCAAGAATTTAGCCTTGTTTTGAAGAGGGTTATATGTAGTACGTAAACTATATTATGTATGTATTATATATAAATAAATATATATTATATATTAATATAAATATACTTATACTTTTGTTATTGAAGTACAAAAGTTTCAATAATAAGTATATTTATTAAGTTAAGCGGTCGAAGCTTTTCAACAGGTTAACATATTGATATCATCAGGAACTTCGCACACTATCAAGAGCCAAACCAAATACAAAATGAGTTTTTTTCTTTTAGCTGGTAAAAGTGTGCGACGTCCCTGATGATATAAATATATTAAATTAATGAAAATGTTCGAGGGTTCTATTTTATAAATATTCTTGTTTTTACTTCCAAGAAACATTCATCTACAATTTATACACACACACACACACACACACACACACACACACACACACACACACACACACACTCACACACACACACACACACACACACACACACACACACACACACACACACACACACACACACACACGCACGCACGCACGCACGCACGCACACACACACACACACACACACTTACACACGCACACACGCACACGCGCGCGCGCGCGCGCACACACACACACACACACACACACACACACACACACACACACATATAATACTAATATTAGTAAAGTTAGGCAAATTGAAGACGAAAAATAACATTTTAAGAACTTCGTGAAAAATATGTATGTTGAGCAGCAACCAATCGTGTCAGGTTGGTTGTTCAGACTAAATATTAATTTGATCAGGTTGGTTTTACAAAGAAAGGAAACCATTTTCGTAACGACAGTAAGGAAACATGAGTCAACGCGTCCTTGCGAAGCTGTATCCTTGTAACGGGTTGGCGTGGGACGTGTAGTTGGTGTTAACAAATGTCATGTAAGCTGTTATATTTCTTCTCAGTATTCAAGCGCGCTGAAAATGGAGCGTGGGGCTTTTCCTTTCAATAAAGCGTGCAACTTTCCCACGGTTGTGACTGTACTTGCAGTATTTGGTTTCTCAGAATGAAATTCACTTGCGTCCGACAAAACATAGCCAATTTTAGAAAATTTACAAATGTTTCAGAGATGGGAATCAAGCGGATTGATTATATTGGACCTACTTTAGAGCTTTTAAAGTATTAGAAAACAATCGCCTAAAAATATGAAGATTTGTTTAAATTGAAGCACGTAGGGCCGTGGTCTAACCGTACTTATCGAGGGATGTTGTTCGTTGCGCTACCCAAATCATATAACACTACCGCTGCTCGTAACATAAGTTAAGCACACTATTTCATTCATATACATTCTTCCTTTGGAGGAGAAGTGGATAAACATTTAACTTTGACATTATCAGAGAGTATGCCTAATAAACGTACCTAAGCTAGTACCGAAAAGCCGCGATTATCCGAATAACCGAGTTTCGGGCTAACCAAGGTAGTAAAAAATCTATATACGGTTTGGCTCTCTATATGTTCTTAGACAATTTAAAAGTTCGTGTAATCCGAGTGCCCTCGGTCCACATTAGCTCAAGGATCTAGTATACCTGGAAGGAGAAATCCTGGAAAGGTGGCCGAAAATTTCGCCTCAGATTTGAGTACTCTTCACCTTTCATTGGCGCGGAGGTGTGACGTCCATGCCTTACAGTAAGCTGCTGGGACCACGGGTCGTGACACCAACGCTTTTAATTTTGGACTGACGGTAGTCACCCGATTATCAGATTATATATAGTTGTCAGAGTCGTAATTATATATTACTATATAAAAGACGCCAGATTAATTTGGTAAGTTTTAATACGTTACATAATTAGGATAACATTAGGCAATATAGTAGTTCATTTAATTTACTTCAACATTATATCCTGATTATATATTCGCCGGACTCCTGCTAGATATAAGCCTAACTATGTGCAAGGCGTTTGATTCATTTGAACCAAATGAATATTTCATTACCTTACTAAGCTTACTAAGCTATATGGCCTACTTTCATTCCGTTTGAATCTTCCAAAAGTCTAATTCTTTAGATTTGAAAGCAAAATATGCAGTTCCTATTCCTTTGGTGGTTAAAAAGGTCCCTGTTGTAGTAAAATATCAAGGATGACAGAACTTTATCTCACAATAAATTTATAGGAAAATGTTCATTTTATTCCAAGCAAAAACTTATTGAATTTATTTATTGAGTGACCCTATTAAAAATGGCTTGATATAAGATGACTTTAATACAAGTTTTAACTATGCCTTTTTTCATGATTTCTAACGGTTTTAAATACACAATATATAAGTCTTTTACATCTTTAATTACACAATTTTTATCCTAAATTAACAAACAATATTAAATTCATGAAGCCACAAATACAAATTTTTAATCATATTAAAATATTCACAAAACATGAATGTCCAAAGAGCCAGTTTAAATATTCTATTCAATACGTTGAAGCTGTTTAACAAATAATTTTAATCGTTTTAAGTTGTACACAACAAATCTCGATGACATTAAAAACACTTAAAAAAAATCATTGTTAAAAAAATTGTACCTTGATTAAAACTTTATTATTTTGAACTTTATAGTTAGCAGTTCTGTGAATAGTTCTTCTATCCATAGTGAACTTTCACTATGTAATTAATATGTTTAATTAATTCATCAACATTTATACCTGCTTAGTTGCCTTAAATCCACACAGGAAGTAACCTAATGAACCTATTGAACGTAAAATTAAAGTTACTAGCTCCTACCTGAAGTGCATATTAGCTTCAGGTCTCGCAATTGATATGATACAAGCTTAAGGCGGTGAATACACCTCGTTAACTTCGTACCTTAGAGCTAACACCTGACATTACGTAGATAATTAAAGGTAACATTTCATATTTTATTACTCAACACTCCCTCAAGGCGAGCAACCTGTCTCTGCCTTGAACTGCGTTGACAATTACTAATTACAAACTGTATCGAAATAGGACTTCAATAATATTAATCAGCTGTTATTTAACAACTGAATTGAAACTGGTTTCAACAATACAGTTATGTTTATGGTATTACTGATTGCTAATTGAAATACAGTTGTAATTAAATCATGAGCAGGTGAACATAATCAGCTGTTTAGAACACGATCAGCTGTTTTGGACATTATCAGCTGTTTCCACAAAAATGTTTTATTTCAATTCTCAAGTATAACTTTTATCATAACTTTGTATTTTTAAATAAAAAACATAGAATTGGTCATATTGCTGATGTACATGAGCAACATAACCTAGTAATTTAACTAAATAATAAAAATAAAACTACTAAAAATTAGAAATATTTTGCATAAAATCATATTTCTGAATTAATAGGAAATTGCATTTGATAATGATTAAATTTACTTACTTATACATAAGGGAAAACGAAGTCATCTGTTTGCAATAACCTGTTTGCGTTCGGAAATCTTTGGAGTGATGCCGTTGTGCAATCGATTCACTCTCGGGGAGTATTTTTACACGCTGCTCTATAAGAGTATCGATTCGAAAAGTAATTTATATTTGGAAAATAAAAATAAAAATATGCTGTAAAATACACTTAAGAAAGTTTAACAGGAGAAAACATTCTCTCAAAATGAAAATATGCAAATAAATTCCAACAGACGATGACAGTCGGTAATTTAAATAAGATTATGCAAAACGAGTTACGAAATATTTTTGAAGCAAGAATTTAAACTAATAAGTTTCGAAACCAATCGATATAAAACAATGCTTCATTAAATATTTAGTGACATTAACGATGTGTCAGGAGAATATAAGTATTTGAGAAACATTCTTTAAAGTGGACAGATGGTGTCTTTTTAATATATTTAATTTTACACACATTTCGATATCCGGCAGTAATTAGCATGTACACACTACGAGAGGTTGCCTTAAGCGAGAAACGCCCGTTTCAGACAGCGTGGGTTCTGGGAAATAGCAAAACCTGTTCTTAGTAAACGCGTGTGGTTTACAGTTGTGGGAAAAAGTTGTCCTTGGAATTCATTTTGTGTTTATTTGCTCGATTATTCCTATATATATATATATATATATATATATATATATATATATATATATATATATATATATACACACACGTGTGTGCGTGTGTGTGTTTGTGTATGTGTGTGTGTGTGTGTGTGTCACAAAAACGAATTACAGAATAATTTTTGAGATTAGAAAAATGCGAGACATAAATATTCAAGATGTTTAATATTCTACCCATGGGATATTAGGTTGCAGCCATCTAAAACAATCTGGGTGTAGTTCGTAAAACCACCGCAAACACATCTATTTGCTTGTACTTGTACTTCAACATATTAAAACAATATTCCCATTAATATTATAATGTATTTAAATAAATATATTAATTTACTGATGGTAGTTTAAGGAGTCGTTATTCAGCTGGTGATGTCTTTGTACACTATTACTTTTATTTATAAATATATATATATATATATATATATATATATATATATATATATTCTTGATATTTTACGTTATCCATTGTTTTTCCGTTGCACTGACTTCATGAAGTTAATATATTACTATTGTAAGTAATTTTATCCGCCATTAAGTGCAATGATTTTACCTTGAGTGATGAGGCGCCTTTCAGTCAAGGTAAAATCATTGCACTTAATGGTGGATAAAATTACTTACAATAGTAATATATTAACTTCATATATATATATATATATATAGACTATATGTAAATTATTATATAATATTAATAATCTCTAATTATAAAAAAAACTCAAACAACACTATGAGGCGGTTTAGGATAGACAGAGTAGAGTTGCTTACTTAGCCTGAAATGGAGATAATGTGTCCACCACTACCATCTACCTTCCATTATTACCCTATGTCATCATTTTCACAGAATGAGTACCTGGAGACTGTTAAATCATCACTAAGTGTGTTATTGTGAAAGTTTGCATTCAGAAAGGAATATAGTGAAAAGAAGACTTATGACTTGGAGTCTCAGCTCTTATCTCTAAGCCATATAGATGCATGATTGGGAGTTATTTAAACTCACGCCCCCAAGCTCGGGTGACTAGCTTCAGGCGCAAGACTGGGAAGGGGCTTGGTTCCACAACCCCTGGTACAAGTCTCCAAGATTATTTCGACCTTACTGTAAGGCCTAGACTGGCGAATTGGACGAGACGAACTCTAACCAAACACTACGGTTTCGAGCGTTTTTAGGACTATTCGGGACTATGGAATCTTCCGAGATTGACCAAGCACACAGAAATTCTTTGACGTTAGCGGAATAGATCCCAGGAATTTTGATTAGTGGTCACATGTTCTAACCTCAAGACCAAATAGCCGTCAATGAGTATTATTATGTCTTTGAAATAGAATATGTTTCTGTAATTGTTCGGTTGTAATATTGTAAAATGTACAGTTCTTTAGTTTTACAAATGAAGATAAAAAATACAAACATTTTATGTTAAAAATTACAATTTTTAAATAAAATTCATTAAATAAATGCGCTTAAAACATTCTAGATTTCAGTTTTTTAAAAGAGGAAATAAATTATAGAAATTTAATAAAGCTCTTTGTTTATACCATTTACAGAGGATGAGAAATGTTTAAATTTAAAATATGGTTAATTATTTGTTTAGAAAAAGGACTTCAGTTTTAACTAAATTATTGACAGAAAAAGAAAGAGAGAGAGAGAGAGAGAGAGAGAGATTTTGTATCATAAGTTGATACACAATATGTATATTAACAAACTTTAAACTGTTAAAATTTATTTGTTATTATTTAATATAATTTTTAACAATCCGATTAATGAAATAATTAATTTAACAATCGATTACCTAAATTAATACAATATAAAGAATCTTTTCGGGTATCCAATTAAACCTTAGGCTATTAGCAACAGATGTACATACTGCAATACACTATGATTTGCATGAACGCAATACAATATTGAATTGACCTCGTAAAATAAGTGCAGATTTATTTTGCACATGGCGATGTATCGGGTTAGGTTAGGTTGGCGCACATGTGGGAGAGCCAAGTAGTTCACCTTGGAACAATATAGAGATCGAAACCTTAGAGATCGATTATAGCGTGACTGATATTGTGTAATCGAAGACACAACGCGGGTCGTGTACCGGCTGGTTGGTAAATACAATGTCCCGCGTCCCCGACTCTCGTAAGACTTGCTTTAGTTGTATAACAATTGTCATGAATTCTACATATTTATCGCATGACTGTATACACGTTATACCTCTATTTATAAAATAGGAAACTCTCACTTACTGACTGTTTTGGACACCCGAAATGAATTAGGCTAAAAATTTGAAACTGTGAGAATACATTCTTTTTACATAGTGTCGGAATATTGAGGAATTTAACAACATTACTTGTTAAAGCTAATAGCTTTACAGTTGTGCAGTCTTGTTTTAACTGATGATTGTGAATGAGGCTCTTGTTATTGTCGATATGTTACTAAGTTCGTATATTGGAAAATATTCAACCTTAGTATACGCGAACATTAGTTAGAAATGTAAGGATATTACCTTCAAGAGATGAATTTTCAAGCTTTTACCAGTACCGTTTAAGACTTCCTAGGTTTTGCCACTGATAGTTAGTTAATATGGTTTTGGGAATAAATTAATGAGTGTTTCTAAATAAACATTATTTCTATTACTTCTTACTAAAAACTTTACTTATTTATCTTACTTCTAACAATCTGAATCAGTATTTGCGTTGTTACTTGGCATTTAGTAAGTTAGGGAAGGTTGACTGATAACATTAACCGAGTCTCTGAGATAAAACCAGATTTACTGAATGCATGATGGTATAAGTTCGAAATGAACTAGGGTCATAGGAGAGTTCGGACTTTGAGAGATGGTAAATATTAAGGTTATAAAGGGATATTTTAAGGTTTACGAATATACAGACCTTTAGATTTAAGGATATATTAAATAAATAAAAAAAACACACACACTCACATAGACATTCACTCTCTCTCTCTTTCTCTTCCCCCTACACGATATATATATATATATATATATATATATATATATATATATATATATATATATATATATATATATATTATGTTTGCTACGTATGGATGGAAAATATGATGAATAGTTATTATCTGGAATACATTCTGCAGTGCATAGAATTGCAGTTCCGTTTCCCTAGAATCTCATCTAGCGTTGACGAGGTGAACCCAACAAGAGTTGCAGAGTGAGAGACAACTGAAGACTCTCGCTCTTCAACTGTTGTTGGGTTCACCTCCTCAATGTTAGATGGGATTCTAGTGAAACGTCGGAACTGCGATTCTATGCACTGCAGAATGATCGTATGTACTCCAGATAATAACTATTCATCATATATATTACACACACACACACACACACACACACACACACACACACACACACACACACACACACACACACACACACACACACACACACACACACACACACACACACACACACACACACACACACACACACACACACACACACACACACACACACACACACACACACACACACACACACACACACACACACACACACACACACACACACACACACTCACATACACATACACACACACACACACACACACATATATATATATATATATATGTATGTATATATATAGGCTATATATTAATTTTGGTCTACATTACACTCTTATAAAGCCGGTAGCCGACCATGTATCGAAAGGGATTTCTCATAGCCTAATGTTTGCATTGAAGTATAAAAATTAATTATATATAATCATTACAATGATTACTATTGTTGGTGTGGACTTTGTTCGTTGTCTTATAGGCTACATGGAAATACCATCGCTGAAGTAAACAGTAAAAAAATGTATATATTTTGGCAATTTGAAAAAGGATAAAATTGCTTGAAACCTTAAACATGTTAAATAAAACCTTAAGCTCGTGGAAAATATACACATGTAATTTCAAGACAAGCGTATCCGCGACTTGGGACGTTTGTATCTTTTATATTTAGAGAACTTTGGAAGTTGCACTATTTATTTTTGATATAAATAAATCAGAATGAATATTAGTAAGAATTGCTTTCTCATTAGATGAATTATTCAATAAGAATAGCAACAAATATTTCAAAAATACAGTGACCCTTTTTAAGGAATTCCCTGCATCCACTAGTGTTTGGCAAGCAGAAGCCATGCAGCGTGGAAAATAATTATTCTTATTGCAGAATCGCTAATTGCAATATAATTGTTGCGGATGTAAATGAGAAATGATGCAAGAGTCCTTGAAAACTTGCCAAACACAGGAAAGAATGTGTCCCAATTCCTTCAGACAGAACCCAACTGGTTTTGTAACCGAGATCTGGTTCGGTAAATTGTGTCCAGCATTTAAACAGGTACATTCTTCCATGTTACGCCATTTGCACATCCATTTTCGTTGCGGTCTCACACGGCGATTAAGGTTCAAGGTTATCTTGAGTAGAATAAAACCGAGTTCAACTCGGCAGATATGGGCGGCGAATTGTCCTTTGCAAGGGGCAATACCTAGCTGATTAGCATTTATATTAGTGTTGTCATTGTAGGAGATATTTTAAAAATATGTAGTCAGGTTTTTTGGTCGACCTTGGCTCGTCAAATATTTCTTCATTTTTGTATATGAACTATCAATTATATAGCACTTCAAAAAGTCTGAATCCTAGCATAGAACAACAGGAAATTTTTGAGAAAGACTGAATAATCTCTGATGTTTCTGATTTTTTTCCATATTGTATTTAAATACAAATTGTAAGCAACAAGTAAGTGATTCAGTCAGTCAGTCAGAGATGAGGGGCTTTGGTGGTCCCTAAGATATTGTAGCGTCTGTCAGCGACAATGTCTGTGGGGGGGGGGAGGAATAGGGAGCAGGGTGATATGAATGTCGCAAGCTTTAAATAGTAGTTAAAGCCTACACTAAACGTTATACAAACAT
Organism: Prosapia bicincta; assembly: GCA_036971475.1. Classification (NCBI taxonomy): domain Eukaryota; kingdom Metazoa; phylum Arthropoda; class Insecta; order Hemiptera; family Cercopidae; genus Prosapia; species Prosapia bicincta. The sequence continues at coordinate 171,881,198 of JBAIZL010000005.1, read as the reverse complement.
GAAACGACCTCATAACCTCCTTTATCGAGTTCAGGAACTATCCTTCAGGAATTATCGCACCAGGTTAACACCATCATTACACAGCTAAATTACAATATAGCTGTAAAGTACTCCGTTACGATAATTTTTTTAATATTAAAAAAATAAAAAAACATCCCGATAAAAACTATGAGATTGTTGAAGTATAGAGTTGGCGGAATAACCTATGGAGATTGTTATTTTCTAATAAATAGTAACTTTAGGAAACTGATTAATATTTACAACCAAATGAATCTGGAATTTTGTTGCTATATTGTAAAAAAGTTTAAAAAAATATATTGCTATGTTGTTAAATATAATACAATGAAACATATGTTAGCTACAGCAGTCGTTAACAATATCTGTCCATACAGACATTGTTAATAATAAAACATATCAGACCATAAAGATATTGCTAAAAATAAAACACATAGATACATACAGACATCGTTAACAATAAGATATTTTTTGTATCATATAATAAAGGCATAGTTAACATTTTAACATATCAGTCCATACAGACATCTTTAACACTAAACCAATCCGTCCATATAAATTTCGTTAACAATAAACCAATCAGCCTATAAAGCCATCATTAGTAATAAAACATATCAGTCGTTTAGTCGTCGTTAACAATAAAACATTTCAGACCATACATACTCGTTACCAATACCAATTGCACAACTCTTAAGAAACAACGCAAGAAAGTACAAAAACACATTTTACGTGATGCGGGCCTGGACATGACATTCGCACGGTTGACTGGTAACACTCAAGCTACTTACTGCCACAAGAAATAAGCAGTGCTGCGAATTCAATAAATGTATTGCATTATTCGAGCAGTGCACTTCACATGTTACAATCAGAAGAAAAAAGAACTGCCTCTATAGACAGATATATCTTTCCACATGTTACAATCAAACGAAAGAACTCTATACACAGATATATTTTTCCACATTTTACAATCAAACGAAAGAACTCCTCTATACACAGGTATATCTTTCCACATGTTGCAATCAAACGAAAGAACTCCTCTATACACAGATATATCTTACCACATTTTACAATTAGATATATCTTTCCACATTTTACAATCGAACGAAAGAGCTACCTCTATACACAGATATATCTTTCCACATGTTACAATCAGACGAAAGAACTGCCTCTATACACAGATATATGTTTTCACATGTTACAATCATACGAAGAACTACCACTATACACAGATATATCTTTCCACATGTTACAATCAGAAGAGAACTGCCTTTATACACTGATATATCTTTCCACATGTTACAATCATACGAAGAACTACCACTATACACAGATATATCTTTCCACATGTTACAATCAGAAGAGAACTGCCTTTATACACTGATATATCTTTCCACATGTTACAATCAGACGAAAGGACTGCCTCTATACACAGATATATCTTTCCACATGTTACAATCAGAAGAGAACTGCCTTTATACACTGATATATCTTTCCACATGTTACAATCAGACGAAAGAACTGCCTCCTATACACAGATTTATCTTTCCACATGTTACAATCAAACGAAGAACTGCCTCTATACACAGATATATCTTTTCACATGTTACAATTATATGAAAATACAATCATACACAGATATATCTTTCCACATATTACAATCAGAAAAGAACTGCCTTTATACAAGGATATATCTTTCCATATGTTACAATCAGAAAAGAACTGCCTCTATACACATATATATCTTTCCACATGTTATAATCAGACGAAAGAATTGCCTCTATACACAGATATGTCTTTCCACATGTTACAATCAGACGAAAGAACTGTCTCTATACACATATATATCTTTCAATATAACTGACGCTGTTATTTTTATGCTCGAACATGTAGCTAAACATATACTTTTGGAGCTTTGAATTAGGAATGTTAGAAGATAATTTATCAAGATTGTGAAATAATTTGAAACAAAACTTTACTTTTTCTGCTAGGTTCTTGAAAGTAAGGAAATAATTTAATAGGGAAATTTCTCCTGCTCTATACTTGTAGCTCGTTTCCTAATGGATTTTCTTGGCTTTTTCTAATGTAAAAGCGTGGGATCTATTGTGTGTATTATACAGAATTCACTGTTCTCACTGAAAAATCAACTTTCCCCTGCATTATTTTATTGAAGCAATTTTATTCCGTCCCATCACCAGCCTAATCTAATCAGACTGCGCCTCGTCCATATTAGCCCTAACTTTATAATTACAGACGTCCCACAGTTATTAAATCTTACAAAATTACAACTCCTATTTACGTCTACTTTAACAATTAAAGTTTAAAGGGAAAACACAAGATAACACAATTTGAAGCTTGTACAGTTTCACATCAGCTGTCTTTACACGCAGGCCATTAATTTAACAGACAATGAGGTTAGGCTTCGTCACGCAATATCTTCCCGTAAGGGATATTCTTGCAGGGACTACTTTCTAAAGAGCGTCATTAATGTTTACAGTTTTTAGTTATATATTTTGTGAAAACTGGGAAAAAGAATAGAAGATGTCAAAATGTATTTTATTTATATTCAATAAAATAAAAATTACGGTAAGAGATTTACAAGAGGCCAGAAAGTATTATAAAGAGGAGAGCGCCCTAATTATATCTAGCGTTAGTTTTCTAGTTGGAATCACAATAGAATTAAATCATTAAAAAAGGATTTCAGCCTGTTAAAAGTATTTGCACTTTAGTGAGTTTTATTTTCCTAAAAAAAACAAAACACTCAAAATCATTGAATTTAGTACAAGAAAATTGTAACAGACCGTTTGAAATAAAAAGAACGTTGTACAACGCTTTCAAAAAGTTCCTCCGCCACATTTTAAAATAGCTCTCCTAAAAAAAATACTTGTTTCAGAAGTTCATTTTTATGCGAAACCATTTATCAAATTTTATTTACTTTCACGTTAAAGGATGAACGTGTTATTTCCGATGTTGAATTTGATTCGTACAACTATATTCAGTATATCCAGGCTATTATTCTAGCAAGTGGTGCGGAGGGACATTTTGAACGTACTATACGTCTTTCATTAAAAAAGTTTATCTTAACTTTAAACATATAAACATTTTTTTTAAATATTGAGATATATTGCTGTTTAATTTTTAAAATAATAATTTTTTCTAATCAGATATGTTTCTACAACTAAGTGCCATCATCAGTGATAAATGTAGACTGGGGTTAGTGATCGCAAAGTAGTTCCAGAAACAACCATGTCTTTTGCATTAAAAGTAATTTTTTAAATAAATTAGTAGTAATATTTCTGCGATATTTTTGCGATATTCTAGAGTAGATTTGTTTGTTAAATTCATAATCACAATAAATTAACACTTTATAAAAAAAAATTATTTTTTCAGATAAAATCCAATTTAAATTTCGTTTTCCTTCCTCATGCCAAAATTTTAATTTTAAAGCAAAGATATTTCAAAGCTAGTTATTCAAGTAAACTCAACTTGGACATGGAAATCAGTTATCTAGCTTATTGAAACTAGACATTATTGTGATTAACAGCTCAAGCCTCTATTTATGTTCGATAAAACATATAATTACGATTATATGCAACACAATCGAACGGCCTCCAGCCACTATAAACTCTGTTAATATTCATAGTGATTCATACGAAATTAATCTAGCGAAGGCCATTTGAATTGTGATGACGTAATAAACAGAGCGTGGGAAAAACAAACTGTAACCCTGATAAAGCGAACTACCGCTTTAAATAATGCAAGACGACAACGTGTCGGAACTCGGTGGTAGAAACCAGTTGGTATTTACTGGCGATATTATCGATAGCCAGATTGGCGTTGAAGTCTTTACGTATAAACTCCGCGACAAGTAGTCGGCATTGGTTTTGTAACCGGGTAACTTTTTAGTTATACATAAGGGGATTTACCACGAACAAATTCTAAGTTAAAGAAGTTCTCTTGTGGTTTTTATTTTGAAAACTTTCTTAAAGAAGCTATTATCTAGAAAAATGAGTTAATCTGTAATCTGTGGAAGAGCAAACAGTGAACGTACAGCAAGGGCAAAGAAATTTATGTAATGAAAAAATGTAATTTAGTAATAATTGTTTTGCCTATTTCATGAAAATGGAACTGGTCAAACGTCGGCCTTATGGTAACTAAGTTTGAATTATTTTAATTTTTGTTTTTTTTTCTGGCGGAAAATACAATTAGATTATCATCACCAACCTGTATATTCCATATGAAAACCATAAAAGGGACACAGAATGTAAAAAGTGTTTAAAAATGAATACTTTAAAAATTATTCTATTAATAATAAACAGTCGGCGCCGCTTATTGTGATCACGGTTAATGTTATCATTCGGTTATTGTTATCGTTTCATTGAAAAACAAACACGGACGTATATTAATACATTGTAATTAGGCCGCTTATTGTAATCATCTGTTCGCTTATTATTATCATTTAATTTGCCATTCAAAATCATATGCGTCAACGTATACTAGCATAGACCAAGTAAAAATGTCTACAAAGTCGTGTAAACAGCACGTGCAACACACAATGATGCCCAATTCATAGAATGTTTATTTTTAGAATGACAGAAATACTTTATAACGGTTTCAGCACTTAGCACAGTTCTCAGAATGTCTCCCTTACTCTTTGTTTACGCAAACACCCTAGCCCCGCTTGAGTCGACTTTAGTTGTTTGTTAACATTAGTTATGTTACTATTGAACCATTTACAGTACAGTCCTACTGTATTTTTAACAGTGAATTTTTATGAACGTTTATTACAGTATTTCAGTATGATTTTACATAACTTAATTTTTAAAGATATTTTTCGTTTGTTTTGTAGAGTTTAGTGTCACTTGAAGAATCAAAGGACAGTATAGCAAGATGTCCGAATCTCAAAAGAAACGACGCGATTTAAGTCTTAAACAAAAACTTGATATTCTAGATAGGTACAGTAAATTACCAAAAATGAGCCAAAGAAACGCTGCTTCTCAACTTGGCGTTTCTCAACCTCTCTTATGTAAAATATTGAACAACAAAAAAAATCTTGTCATTATCAAAGTGTAATGCAAATGTTGACAACAAAAGCCATCGTTCTGGGAAGGATCCGCACGTGGAATCAGCTTTGAAATTGTGGTTTAAAAATGTTCGCGAAAAAGATGCTCGAGTTGACGGCCCACTAATGCGTCTAAAAGCTGAGGATCTTGCCAAAAAAATAGGAAAACAGGATTTTAAAGCCACAGATGGATGGTTCAATCGATGGAAGAAAAGGGAAAACATTGTTTACAAGAAAACGTGTGGTGAAAAAAAAATGCTGATTTTGTTGGAGCTGAGGACTGGTTACAATACGAATGGCCAAAGATTTTGGCCGAGTATTCTCCTAGCTGCATATACAATGCAGATGAAACAGGACTTTATTATCGTGCTTTACCCGAACATACTTACTTATTTAAAAATGAAGTTGCTAACGGCTGTAAAATATGTAAACAAAGAATAACTGTTTTGTGTTGTGTTAACATGTTTAGTCATAAAGAAAAACTCTTAATTATCGGTAAATCTAAAAATCCATGTTGTTTTCAAGGTATCAAAAAGCTACCGGTTGAATATCATTCAAACTCCAATGCTTGGATGACATTTTTTAATGAATGACTGACTAAATGGGATACCAGCCTCAAACGCAACATTGTCCTTCTACTAGACAACTGCACTGCACATAATGACATAAGCACTACGCTAAAACACATCAAAGTGATTTACCTTCCGGCCAATACTACATCAATTATTCAGCCATGTGACCAAGGCATAATTAAAAATCTCAAAAGTTTTTATCGACGAGAGATGCGTGCTAGAATTATAGAAAATATGGATGAATTTCAAACCCTTACCTCAAATGAATTGGCTAAAAAAACTGCTTTACTCGATGCTATTCATCTGATAGCAAAATCTTGGAATGAAGTTTCTGAAAAAACTGTGAAAAATTGCTTTAGAAAAGGTGTTTTTTTTGTTGAAGAAAATCAAGAGCAAGTCTACATCTGAGGAAGACTTTGAAGAGAACTTGAAGCCTTTCGATTTGTCCTTAAAAGAATATACTGAGTGGATGGAAGTTGACGATAGTATTGAAACAGCAGCGGAAATGACTGAAGACGATATTTGTGAGGTAGTTGCTTCAACATCAAAGGTTACTGAAGAAGAAGAAGGCACCGATGATGACGAGAATGATAAATGTGTACCGCAAAGATCTAAGCAGGAAGTTCACCAAGCTCTTGGGATTCTAAGGCAGTATGTTCAACAAAAAACAGAAAATTTCAACAAACATTATGAATATGAACAATTTATAAACAATATTTTACGAGAAGACTACAGACAGTCACATATAGAGGAATTCTTCGAGAAAAAATAAATCTAAATTTGAAGTGTAAATAAGATTGAAGTGTTTTATAATGAAGTTTTATGTGTTAAAATGTTTTTATCAAGTGTTTTACGTAGTTCTATATATTTTTTTCAATTATGATAGATACAGTGTTTTAAAAAAAATTTACAGAGGAATAAAATAAACTGACATGAAATATGCCCACTAATTTTAACAAGTAGAAAACTAAATTACAGAAATTCTACTACTGTACATAAAACTGTCCGGAATAGCATCAAAATTTGGTAAATACAGTTTAATTATAGTGTTACAGAATTAGAATTACTTGATGTAATGATAGGCTTACATATCGTTCAGAACAAACAGTTGTGGCAATAATACAGTGAGTTCAATGCAGTACGGCTGTAGACTACATCGTGATTAAGCGTTCGGTTATTGTTATCAAATATGCTTCTGACAAATATGATCACAATATGCGGCGCCGACTAATACTATTCTATATATAATACACACACACACACACACACACACACACACGCGCGCGCGCGCGCACGCACGCACGAGTGCACGAGCACACACGCACACACACACACACACACACACACACACACACACACCACACACACACGCACGCACGAGCGCGCACACACACACACACACACACACACACATATGCGAGTGGTATTTGATGGTAAATTCATTTAGAAAATATTGCGTAAGGCTGCAAGCAGTAGTTTAATTTCAAACATAATATATGAATAGATCCTAGTAAGTTAATTATTAAATTTAGTTGAAGTTATTAAGAAGTCGGTACATTAGACATGTATACTTGTAATTGTATAAGGAAACAATATACTGTAACTCACCGATAACGCACAATACATAAAGTATCATAGCCTCAGGGTATAAATCAGCTGTTGTATGAAATCATTCATATCACATGATTAAAAAATGTATATATATACATTTCTTAATATATAAGAAATTGGTTCGGAAATTGCTTCAACATAATCTCCAATTAAACTTTAAGTGAAGACGAAAACACCTGTTAAAGGTAACCTATCGCCTTGTTTGGCATTCGTAAATCTTCACGATAATTCTGTAACGGGAGTAAAAGAACATTTCACCTAAGAAACGCTAATGATGTAAAGAGAGAGAAACCGTTACCCATTCTATTTAGAATTCCAAAGTGTTGGCGTCTCGTCCTACCCATCCACTTCCAGATAATGTTTTTTTTTATTTTGTGCGGTATAAGAAGTTATAGTAGTATAATAACGTGAAATAGTAGAATGTAAGCGGGACATTGGCAAAAATTTTACTTGAAAAATGTTTGCAATCCACCGCCGTCCCTTTAACTTAGTCACTTTGTACCAGTCATCAGACATTAATAAATGGTAAATGAGCTAGTTTCTGATTAGTTGATAATTTTATAAAATATACTTTCTTAGAAAAAGTTGTTATTGGTTTTTAAAACAAGAAAAAAATTGCACATGTTTTTGTAGAATACCTAGTAGGTTATATAACCTGAATCATTTGGTGATTAAGGGCTTAATTACCGACTTTATGTTTTTAGATTAAGAACGAACTGTCGCAATGTTTTGTACAATCCATCAACCTCATATAATGATCAAATATTTTTATAATTAACCTGTACTTAGTATATTTTCAGCGTATAAATTTCTAGATAAACTCTTGTCTAAACACTTATAAGTATTTACGAGTAAATAAAAACAATATTTAATTCTTAGAAAACATTAAATAAGTGGTTTTTATAATTAGTGTGTCAGTTGCAATGACAGGTGATAGGTGACTTTTTATTGCACAGTTAGGTGTATGCTAGTTTCAGTTCCTAAGAATTTCCAGTAGTTTATTTTTATAAACTAACCTATAAAAATAATGCAACCTTAAAGATACTCAACCGAAATTTGAAGTTTGGCAACCAATTTGGTACTTATGATACAAAAGTAAACAGTAAAGGAAATAGAAGTTTATTTTATTTTTCTAACATCGTAAATAACATTGAAAACAAGGTGTTTTTTACCTCTATAAAGGGGTAAATACAACACAAGAAAAGTGAAATGGCGAGCATGAATATTTTTCTAACCGTTTTATATTTACATTCGCGAGAATTTTGTCTCAGTAACTTTATTAAATATATCTCAGAATGGTGTCGTGAAATAAACAAATTTGGGTTCGGAAATAATTAGTGTATCTGGTGTTTGCTCTTTAATGACAATGCTTATGTAATATGAGTTTATAATGATCCTTATTTAACAAGGAACTGAACATTTGACAAGAGTATATATTTATTGGCTCTTTTCTGGAAGATATATTTAAATATATTATGCAAGAATACACTGCCAAACAAACTGGTTTTAGGCTAATGGTACAGGACAATTCGGTTACATTTTTACTATCTATATAGGGTCCTAAATTAAAACTCAATTTTGTTACTAAGTACTCAAAATGGGAATTAGAACTAGTTCATAAAATAAATTAAATATAGGGCAAGGGTTTTGTAAATAAACGTCACGGCTGTTTAGATGTAGAACACCTCTAACAAACGACAAGACAAGTTTGATTTCACAATAAGTTTATTATTTGTATTCGGTCAATCGAATTCAGGTCAAAGCCTAATGGTCTTTTCCAAGGCTCTAGAAAAATTATGACAATATAACGTTGATTTGTGTGAGTCTTATTTATTTTACTTAGTTTCGAATAGGAGGTCGAATTGCGATAGATATATAAAAGAAATATTTTAATATTCTGGTAAAGTTTATCCTACAATAGTATAAACATTATAATTTTTACTAATGTATTGTTTTTATGTTTCATTAGGTTATTCTGTGTTAGGTTGTGTTTAGTTTATTTATGAATTGTATGCATACTTATTGTAAATTTATTTTCTAAAAGCCTTGGATAAGTCATTAGGCTTTGATGTTAATGTGATTTAAAAGTTTGCAGGTCAATACAAATATTGAGACACTGATATTGTTGTTTACACTGTTAGGGCGTTTCTAATATTTAATAAGTGTGTCAAATATAAGACATTCGAACACACATACTAAAACACACACACACAAACACAAACACACACACACACACACACACACACACACACACACACACACACACACACACACACACACACACACTCACACACACACACATACACACACACACACACACACACACACACACACACACACACACACATACACACACACACACACACACACACACACACACACACACACACACACACACACACACACACACAATTACACTCGCACGGAAACACAAATACACAAGACTAAAAGAGGTACAGTTAAACGATTTTCGTAAGTTTTATTTTCGAATAATACATCTTCAAACGAGGATACGGTAATTCACGCCTTTTACGGGGATTTTATACGGATATTTATTAACACTATCGGTTTATAGTCAACTCGTCTACTAGGAAAACTGTTTTGAAGTTATAGTTTTTGAGAGGTATTACCGTTATGAAAGCTTGTAGTTTATAAAACTGTTAAATTAAATTTAAAATTTTGCTGGTGAAAGACCATTCTGGGGTTTGGTTATTCACGAAATCCTCTTTCTTGAGGATCTGATAGGATCATGAAAATAAAAAACTCCGGTCTGAGAGAACTTAGTTTATTGCATCTGCTATAACGATCAGTTTCAAATAAAATTCAAACACAAAATAAAGTCAAATTTAACTACCACGATTTACGAGCTACGGTCTGCTTTTTAAAATGGTGTGATAAAAAAGTTAAGATACAATCTTGCTGTATAAACGCAATTATATTGACAAAGAATTTGGAGGTTATACCAAAGCTCATTGTTAGACGATCACCTTGCGACGCCTTATGGAAGACTTGAGTCTGTTTAATGTAGCAGATCGGTTCCTGCTAGGTAATTGTATCTTGGTAGCCTGGCATTGGAGAGACAAGGCCGAGCTCTAGCATAGGTGTGGCCTTGTAATATTACTGCGAAATAACAGCTTGGCGGTGGTCGTATCGTAAATTATACTTATTTAAAACTGATTTACATTTTCTTTTCTCGTTAAAATGATATAAAATTCGTTGATTTTATATCATGACATTAAGTAAGACTTTTAAGTCTAAACTTCGTAAAACAACGACTTTATAAAATTATAATTAGAGGACATTTCTTATGAGACGCTGATGGCGATTGCTCGGTGCGCTCGAAAATGTTGCCTCCACTTTTACTCACATCATTATATGAGTTTAACATCCTGTGATGATAGTTGAAAATGCTTTTAATGAAAAACAATACACGAAATGCCTTTTGTTATCTTTAAAATCTTTTCAACGTATCGATCACGATTGGGAAACCCAGTGATCTTCACCAAGACAATAAATTGAAAGGTGAAGACAATAAATCAATAATTTGTCACGTGGTAAAATTAATATTGTTCAGACCAATAGAGAACAATCTTGTAAAAATAGAGCAATAAAGTGTTTTAGCGCGTGATAGCTTTTAATTTGGTAAGAATCACTTGGTTTTCCCGAACTTGGTAGGAACGTTGGAAAGATGTTAAGGATAATAAAATGTGTAGCATTCCTGTTTAGTTTTTCGTTAAAAGCAAAAATAGTAATTTTAGAAAGAATAAACATAAAATTGTTTTAGAAATTGTTTAAAAAATAGTTTTGTTAACATTAATAGTTTTAATTTCATAAGCCTAATTATCAAAATTGTAAAATTTTATATTTTTAAAACAGATCAAACTGAAAAATACGTAGCCTTTATTCAGTTTAAACTAAAATAGACATTTAAAATACATTTTAAATTATTGATTTATCTCGATAAATTTAACAATAACGAAATTACGTTTTAAAGACAATTTCCTTTCTGCCACTACTTTTTCGTTACAATGAAAATGCTACTAACTGGAGAAGTATTTCTATAGATTTCTCTTAAATTTCATCTGTGACTACTCCGACGTGGCCTTATTCTTTATTTTGATCTCATATACTTTTACAGAACTAATTCTCTGCGTGACTGAGATCTGGTGTCAGATAATTCGTGCAAGTATTGCGCAACAAGAAAGTGGGTTATTGCTATTTATATGATATACTGACATTAATTCATATTGTTATTGAACTGGAGATACAGGTTGAATCAATATTTGACTGTCTCTTTGTGTTATATTGACTTTTGAAACTCTGTTTTGATTGCTTTAGATTTTTATAGGTTTTCTACACGCATCTTTGAATCCACTCAGTTTTAATTAACAAGTTTTCTAAATGTGTCTTTGAACGCTTTCGATTCTAATAAGTTTTCTACATGCATCTTCGAACGCTTTCAATTTTTATCAACAAGTTTTCTACATGCATCTATGAACGCTTTCGATTTTAACAAATTTTTTACATGCATCTTTGAACGCTTTCGATTTTTATTAACAAGTTTTCTACATGCATCTTTGAACGCTTTCGGTTTGAATTACCAATTTTTTTACATTCATCTAAGGACGATTTCGATTTTGATTGACAACATTTCTACATGCATCTTTGAGCGCTTTCGATTTGAGTTAACAAGTTTTCTAGATACGTCTTTGAACGCTTTCCATTGGGATTTAGAAGTTTTCTACATCCATCTTTGAACGCTTTAGATTTGGAGCGTTTTTACATGCATGTATGGACTTTATTGTTTTGGATTAAGAAGTTTTTACATTTATTTTGTACGCTTTCGGTTCTCAATGAACCGAAAATGAAAATATAGAAGGATTAAAACTTTTTAGGGTAAAATAATCAATGTTACATCAGATAGCACCAGTGATATGAATGAAAACATTTTGGTACAGAGTGTCAGAATTGAAATCGGCACGAATTTAACAGTAATCTACATATTGTGTGAATCCCAGATAAACATAACCTTAAAATTGTAAAGTTGTAGATTAATGTAGATCGTGCTAAAGTTGGAAGTGAACGTTCATATTATGCGAAAATAGTTGTATTGTTAGAAACATATAACGTTTACTTTTACCTATATAAGTTATTCATTGATAAATATATTTCATCGAGACAATAATTATTAATCGTTCTATCACGTTGGTATAACCACAAAAAGGTATAGAGAATGTTATATTCTTTAGCTAAGAGAACTTATTGTATTACAGTAGAATCTTTATTATCCGAGGTAATGTAGACCAAACAAAAACCACGAGAGTAAAAACTTCGGATAACGCTGATTGTCTGAAATCGAGAAGGAAACATACGGTAAAGTAATAAAATGTAAAAAGCGACAAAAGATGTAAAAAAAGGCATACAATTATATCAAATGAAAAATGATGAATAAAGTGACATAAAATACAAATACAAAGTGAAAAAAAACAAGCATAAGTATGTGTTTAAGTTTGATAAATCATGAAGAATTTCGTAAGTGTTTTTACGTTTCTTCTATCAGGGCATCCCAAAAGCCAAAATTTATATACGCACTTTATAGGCTATATATTTTTGGTTAACCTTTGTTAACCCGGAACTCGATTAGTCATGGTTCTACTATATTAGGGTTTGTCCTATGTTAGTAGATGGATCGTTTCCATCATCCATATTAGACAATCACCAAACAACGAAAACAATTAGGAAATTGAAGAAAAAAACAAAACATTATAACTTTAAAAAATAATTGTGAAAACTGAAAACAATTACAAATAAGTACATGATAATAGAAAATTTTAAAGAATCAACCATAGTCAAGACGGAAACTTAAAATTGATTAAGCATTTATTTCGTCTGCAAATTTCTTGTAAGTTAAAGCACTTTAAAATGTGAGAGTAAGATTTAATGACCAGGGCGTCCAAAACTCACTTAACCTATCATTTGAGTCTTCTAAACACTCGAAGCAATCAGACCAACAAGATTTACCATCTGCTTGTTACAAGTTCCCGGGCTATTTTGAATTCGATCCGCTTTGTGGGCAATTTTGTAATACCACAGTGGTTATGAGTGCATAGGTCAATGCCGACCTGGCTGTTGCAATGTACGCAGTTCGCTTGCTTTTGTTTCGGCCATATAGCCGAGAAAATGTCGGTGGAATATTCTACTTTCTTATAACAACACCTTGACGAATATAATATCTGTTTGATCAGATCATCAAGTTACAATTGATAAAGATGAAATTAGACAGAATGTATTTAAAAGTAATTTAACGTTATACATATAAAATAAAACCAACGTTATAAAAAAGAAAGTTTTTATTTTATATATTTCAAAATATTAAATTTCTTTTAAATAATACGACGCTCATAGATTTGTTACTTTGTTGTCGTTTAAGAGACATTTTTTTATTGTTTATATTTTAGGTTTTAATGAGATTCAATATGACTAAGAAACGTAGTAAATAATTGTGAATTTAGATTAAGGTAGATGTATACAACTCATTATTAATAAGGATAAGCAACCGTAGACGGATTTCGACATAATCTCCTGATACTGGAAATAGGAGAAACGTATGGTATCATGTAGGTAAGGGTAGACATGCTTACGGGAGGGCGTACACGTGCTCTCTACCGGGGATATCCGCTACTTGGCGCATCTATTAAAGTAGTGTTTGCTCTAGCATGCTACTCTAGTGTACTATAATCGACTCTAATGTTGTACTCTAGTGTTGAAGAAGTAAGAGATACCCTGAAATGCGTCAAAGCTAAAAGCTAAGGTAAAGAAGCGCTTTGAAATTTGACGTAGTTCCTGACTGTGAATACAAAAGCAATAAAATTATTTTGTTTCTAAAAATTGCAAAGTAAAGCAACAGTTGTAAAGTGGCAATGTATATCGTTATACCTAAATATAAATTAAGAGCATAATATATATATATATATCACATAGTAATGTGTAAACTATACTGTTGAATATTAGGTTTGATTCATTTGTTTAAATTTTTAATGTTATTGTTTGATTCCGATAAATTAAATTTTCTCATATAAAATCAGATATCTTGAGTAAGCTACAGTTATAATTTCGTCTACCGAAAAAAATAGGGTTATAGCAGTAATGAGTAATTTTACTATCAAGGCAATTACAACGATTTAAAATACCATACAATATAGTGTACACCTAATACCTATTTAATCTAGAAATGAAATTTATTATTAGTTTTTAAATTCTGAATTCGGTATATTGTTGTTGCAAATGGTTTGTTTATATATTTTTTTATAGGTTATGTTTGTAAGTAATATTTTGTTTCATATAAAAATGTATTTTGGTTTATCCCGATAATGATGGAAATAAAATATATAAATAATTGTAAAACCATTATGAAAAATACTTTATTATTACACGAGTTTCGATGACTTATGTCAATATTATCAGTGGTAGCTTTAGTTGTAATTTTGTAGTAATGTCACTGACGATGATGAACTGAGTAATCGAAATGGGTATGATAATAACATTTTAAAATTTTTAATTCGTGAACAGTTATTAATTTTTGTATGGCCTTAACTCACAAACCAGCTGTAATATTACTTATAGTGCGCGAAATGTTAGTTAAAAATAAATAAGACGATAGGTATACTAGCCTTTCTTGTTGGAAGCAAGTGTAACAATAATTGATCTGTAATTTGAACAAAGGAAAAGTCCTGATACACTCTTTTGTAATAAGGGTAAGGAAGAGTAGGGCCTATATGGGCTTAGTTAGAACTAAGAAAAGGTACATCCGTTACACCTTATTGTGAGAAGGGTAAACAAGAGTAGGTAGACTTAGGTAGAACAAAGGAAAGGTCCTGCTACACTCCGTTGTAAGAAGGGTAAGGAAGAGTATGTGGGCTTAGTTAGAACCAAGAAAAGGTACATCCGTTACACCTTATTGTGAGAAGGGTAAACAAGAGTAGGTAGACTTAGGTAGAACAAAGGAAAGGTCCTGCTACACTCCGTTGTAAGAAGGGTAAGGAAGAGTATGTGGGCTTAGTTAGAACTAAGAAAAGGTACATCCGTTACACCTTATTGTGAGAAGGGTAAACAAGAGTAGGTAGACTTAGGTAGATCAAAGGAAAGGTCCTGCTACACTCCGTTGTAAGAAGGGTAAGGAAGAGTATGTGGGCTTAGTTAGAACTAAGAAAAGGTACATCCGTTACACCTTATTGTGAGAAGGGTAAACAAGAGTAGGTAGACTTAGGTAGAACAAAGGAAAGGTCCTGCTACACTCCGTAGTAAGAAGGGTAAGGAAGAGTATATGGGCTTAGTTAGAACCAAGAAAAGGTACATCTCTTACACCTTATTGTAAGAAGGGTAAACAAGAGTAGGTAGACTTAGGTAGAACAAAGGAAAGGTCCTGCTACACTCCGTTGTAAGAAGGGTAAGGAAGAGTATATGGGCTTAGTTAGAACTAAGAAAAGGTACATCCGTTACACCTTATTGTGAGAAGGGTAAACAAGAGTAGGTAGACTTAGGTAGAACAAAGGAAAGGTCCTGCTACACTCCGTTGTAAGAAGGGTAAGGAAGAGTATGTGGGCTTAGTTAGAACCAAGAAAAGGTACATCTGTTACACCTTATTGTAAGAAGGGTAAACAAGGGTAGGTAGACTTAGGTAGAACAAAGGAAAGGTCCTGCTACACTCCGTTGTAAGAAGGGCAAGGAAGAGTATATGGGCTTAGTTAGAACCAAGAAAAGGTATATCTGTTACACCTTATTGTAAGAAGGGTTAACAAGAGTAGGTAGACTTAAGTAGAACAAAGGAAAAGTACTGATACACTCCGTTGTAAGAAAGGTAAGGAAGATTATATGGGCTTAGTTAGAACCAAGAAAAGGTACATCTGTTACACCTTATTGTAAGAAGGGTAAACAGGAGTAGTTAGACTTAGGTAGAACAAAGGAAAAGTCGTAACTGTTACACTCCGTTGTAAGAAGGGTGGTAAGTAGGAGTAGGAGGACCTACGTAGGAGCAAGGGAAGGTTATAACTGTTACATCCTGTTTTATGGATTTAGGTAGAACTAAGGAATAGACATAGTCATCTTCTGATTCAGGTAATAAAGAAAATTATTGCATCACGTGGGTAGGGTAGCTCACATGCATTAGAGTTAATACATATGTTTATATAATGATGTATATAAAATTGTAATATTTATAATTATTATATATTTTTAGTTAATAAATCTATACTAAATTATAATATATCTATATGAAGTTAGTGTTAGAATGTGTTAGGGAAAGAAAAGATTTATTTAATTTTCTGAACAAAGAAAATAGTTTTACCCAAGATTGTTTTCTAAACACGCTGAAAGGATTGAGACACAAGGATGGATTTTATTTCACTGTCGTTGTTGGCAAAACAAATAAAGTTTGCAATCCTTTCCCCTCGGGAGACCTTGATTGGGTCCCGGCGACCCAGTTGTACGGCGTAGAATGAATCACGTGGAGCGTACCCAAGACGTTACAGAATGAGAATGAGTCTTGCAGTTTGTAGGTCGCCAGAAACCAGTTCCTATGATATTATCTTTTGTACGCCGCCGTTCGAGCTGTGATGTAACGATTTAGTTATGCGATTTGTGTTTACGTATGAGCCTTAATGCAGAAAGCCGTTCGCACTGAGTCAGGTTTCTGTCGTGCTACAGTTCTCCACGACATGTCTGCACTCGGCGAGCTTCCGAAGCTTAAAGAATATAGCAAGTTATTTTTATGAAATGTTACAGTTGTAAATAGGAGCTCATAAAATATTTCCTGTCTCTTATATTTTATCGGACTTACATGTAATGTTGTTTAGGTACTTTCGTTTGTACGTTTTAGTTAACACAGCTCCTAACATAATTCTTTGCATTCAGCCACTTAACCAGTTAACATCTCTTTTCACCTTGGCTGAAAGCAGATTTATTTAGTAAGGGAAGCTCACTGGTGACATTTTCTCGTATTCTCAATATCAGGGCTATAACAGACAGACACCTTTATATGACCCCGTTAGAGAGTAGGTCCCCTTCAAGTAAGTGATACTGCCTTCTGCGCTATCACCATTTCCCCCTACTTCGTGTAGCAGACCATCATTAAGTCCAGTCCTTAGTAATGCCTGATTCCACTTACCCTTTCTAATCCTTCTTCTTACAATGGGGTGTAACATCTTTTTGACCCCAATAGAGAATAGTATACTTCTAATACGTGACCCTGCACACGTGATGCCATAACATTTACCTATATGCTGTACCAAGGGGTTTTATGTCGCCACCTTTGGTCACAATCGTTTCCTATCATTCGTACGCAATAACCGTCATACTGGCTGAACTTTTTTTAGCTAAAAAACAACTAACCCCATTTCTACTAATGTATTATGAAACACAAAATTAAATATATTCGCTCTTTTCAACATATATGGAAGTTTTAATAACATAATATTTAAAACAGTTAGAGGAACGGTTCTTGATTTATACTAAAATTTGTTTACAAGAGGCTCATTACATTTTATTAGAATAAAATCCCATTACATTATGATTGAAAGAAATTGGGTAACAACTTATTATACAAAAAAGTATTTTAATTGCATAATAAGGATCTAAAGTTGAAAAATGAAGATTGAAACATTTTTGTATTTATATTTATGTAACAGAAACTATTTTTATAATTTTAAACTCTTCATTTTTTAAGTTATACGTACAATGGACAATATTGTCATATTATATCTAGTTGCTTGCAATAGATCTAGCTAATGCGGAAGGAACTATTAACAGGGGCGAACTGACTACAACAGCGCACATCTGTATTCGGATTGCATAATTTACTCCTTCTAGTTAATTGACAAATTATTACAAAGTGAAATAAGGATGTCCTTTTAAAATGGATTGTGCTCACTGGGTTATATTCAGCTATTAATATAGTTGAAATAGAAGGTGTTAATAATGTTCAGAAAAGCACTGACTTTCTCAACATAAAAAATATAACAACATAGGTCATTAGAAAGGAGTGGAAAGTAATGGAAAAAAAACTACGTATCAGATAACCGTGTTTTATTCGACTTGAGTTATTTAGGAAACATCTAATAGATTTATGAAAATATTAAGTTGATAGCAGCACAACGCGGCCTGTAACTGTTGACTTTCTGATAATTCATTGCAAATGTCAGCTGTTAACTAATAATCTGACTGTGGTAACATTCCAAAACCATATACCATAAGCATTTCTACAGCCTCTTGCTTATTTACACTATCGCAAAAGAAGAGACATCTCTATTTTTGTGAAGAAAAGTATATCTAATATGGTGATCTTGTACAAATATTATTAGGCAAGGGTTTCATAATTAAATAGTTGTAGGCCATAGTTTTACCATATTGCGAAAATTAAAAAAACTAATAAAGTAATAGTATATATATATATATATATATATATATATATATATATATATATATATATATATATATTAGGGATGGACCGATTCCGATTCTCGATTCCAGGAATCGTCGATTCTAGGTGGTATCGAGGAATCGTCGATACTCGATTCTTCATCATAAAAGTGTCGATTCCGATTCCTATTTTGTTAACTATTAAAATATGCGTGTGGAGTAATTTATTACCAAACAAAATTTATTACCAAAATTTATTATATTTGTGTGGAAAAATAATTAATTACCAACTATGCTTTATTTATGTATTAGTTGATTTGAATGAATTAAATGATTAAAGTAAACGAAAATATTATTATTTATGAAGCAACAGCAATCAAGATCGTAACCATTTCTGGTCGTTTGACATCGCTCGTCTCTCTCTCTCACTAAATGTCAGAACAAAACACAAAAAAGTACAGTAAAAACTCGATTAACCGTCACCGTCGAAACCGTGGCCATGACAGTTGAGCGAATAGACGGATAACAGATACACTGTAATATTCCTCCGAAACTTAACCTTAATAAATTATATTATAGACAGATATCACTCTCATTGTTGAAGGTTTTGTGTAGAATATTACATTAAAACAGAACTTTTAAAAGGTTTTGCCATATGACCAAGATGTTAACTAAATTAATGATTAGAGAACTTAGCGTGTAAGCTAATATAACTTGAAAGAATCGAGAATCGACTAAAGAATCGAGAATCGAAAGGAAAATTTTAGAATCGGAATCGGAATCGGAATCGAAAATTTTAGGAATCGGCCCATCCCTAATATATATATATATATATATATATATATATATATATATATATATATACATATATATATATATATATATATATATATATATATACATATATATATATATATATATATATATATATATATATATATATATATATATATATATATATATAAGACGGAGGACAATTGAAGGTTATGTTTATTATTACTCATATTGGTTTATTCATGTGGTTTGCTTTTCATATATTTTAAATTTTATTTAAAATTTATTATTTTTTATTCCGGTATAAACTAATTCTTAAATACTATTTTTTAAATAATTTATCATAAATAATGTTTGTCGTCTCCAGTTGTTTATTAGGTTAAGAATAATTTTAAAATATTAAAATTAAGAAGTTAAAAGTATTATGCAATAAACCTATAATAATTTGTACAAGATTTTGCCAAATTGAATAATGTGTTAACTTAACTACCTGAAATAGCTTCTATTATGGAAAAGGTTTTTTCTTTACATTTTTTAAACAACTCTTAAAAGTTAGTAAAGTGCAGCTGCTTGTTCTTGCTCATGTTTCCAATTAGCGCAGCATGTGTTCGTAGTGAATTGAAAGAGAAAGTATTGTAGTTTGAGAGTGTAAAGCCCTAACTAACTGAACACATTGTGAGTAAAGCAACAGTTGAGCGACGAGCGCCAGGCAGAAGCTAGCTAAGTGCAAACGTTTATAATTATTATCATTAACAATACCGTCAATTCCGCAACACATAATATTAATCAAATAATAACTTAATAAACAAAGCTATATAGTTTAAACTCTTATTTATATTTCGAATACCTAGTCCCCAGATTTATAATTTATTATTTGATAAATGTTGGGCTGATTGTTGATTATTGTAGTTGAAAATGGTCACATTGCTGATTAAATTTTATTTTTAACAATTCATGTTACTATTATAGATTTAAAAAAAATATATATATACAAAACCCTATGAAACAATCGGTTGCAAGAAAATAAATTTTAAGCTCCAATAAAAATTAGTAGTTTCTTATGTAACCAATTGCTTTGTCTATTGACTGCACGTTCCATGTCTAATAACGTAGCTAGGTGGTCATATTTGAAATAACCTAATAATTATCAACATTAAATTTTAGATAGTGTGAAATGATTACATAACTTCTTACACACCAAATGTTTTTACAGACTAGATAAATATTATTTACGGTTATATAAGAATAATTGCTTACGTACGCACTGAGGTATTAAACTTTATGCAAATTCTACGCTTTTTTGATCATGTCTTTTTACATTTTTATATTAGCTTTCGTTATATACTGTCTGACATCTTTTAATATTATCCTCCACGCTCTCCATTCTTATTTCCCGGTATAAAACTGTTATCAATTTCTACCGATTTACTATAGAAAAGTTTCCTTAACCGTCCAACTTTTTCCAGCCTCTGAAAATGTTGGGCAGAGATTTCAATGCCTCGCTTATCTTTGGAAGCTAGAGTATGCTCATAAGACTGTCACAATCGAAGTTTTTGTCCTCATTCCGTTATGTATCAACAACTCTGACATATAATTATTTTGCCTTACAAAGCACACTTTTGAATTCGTTATATCTTCTACATTCTTATGTTACTATACTTTTGTTACCCGATTTACAATTTAAACAGACTTTAAATTGCCTATACAGCGCCGTGTCTGTTTGAGTCTGCATTGCGCATCACCATGTTCACTAAACGTTGTTTTAGAAATACTGATATTCCAACAGTGAATATTTTGAAAAAATACATTTAAAATACTCACATTCATAAGTATATACCTTATTTAAAAAAAAGAAAACTAAGTAGGTTTAAATAAATTGTAGTAAATGAATTGAATGTGATTTAAACTAATTTAATTTAAATAAATAAAAGCCTTATAAAAATTTAAGCCTAATATATAGTCTAGATTTTTTTTTAACATGCAAGTTTAAAACAATATTTAAAAAAAAACCCTGCAAATATCGTGTACAAGTCAAATGTATTAGCTTCCATGCATATTTGTCATTGTCACTTTTTTTGGACTTTCGCCCTTTAAAGTATTTAATACTAAAACGTGGTACATAATTTCCGTTAACGCTTCTCAAATTATAGTTGATAATATTGGACTTCCTTTGCTGGCCTCACATTCCTCCTACCTGTTCCTAATCATTGTTGTTCCTATTAACTTTCAGGCCGGGCCTTTGTGCCGCACCTACGGAAAAACGTCCCAATCAACGCTGGTTTTATCCTTGCAGAAAGTACTACACCTCCACGTTTACTCAAGGACACAAAAACCAAACAAACGGAAAACCTTACAAATAGGGAACAAATAGTTCATATGTGTCTATACAATATAATTATATATTGTAAATCAGTTGGGATAAAGGCAACATTCTTACAGTAATAAGACTCGTTCAATTGTATTTCCAAACCAGAATAATTTTGCAGCATACGTTATGTTGAAAGCGTTTCACTGACCACATTGTCAGCATCTTCAAAAAGTGTGCACTTATTTAGTGATATACTGTAAGTAAGTGAAAAACACTATTTTGTTTGCTAGTAAAAATGTGTACTAATCCTTGAAAATGGGGACATGTGGTCAGTAGGTAATTAATTTTATATATAATGACAGAATAAAATATTTTTGTATTTTTATATATACCCTAAATATATATATCTCAATTTACATATATATATTTCATAAACAAGAATATTTATAAAATTAACTGCTCGAACCTTTTCATGAATGTAACATAATGATATTATCAAGGGCTTCGAGCAGTTAATTTTATAAATGTTCTTGTTTAAAATGTATGAGGATTAATAAATGAATTTTTAACAAAAAACTTCATCTTCAGTATATGGTTTTGGTATATGATGGGGATATTTATTTCTACTCTGTATTGCCTCCTAATAGGACCAAATAGCCTCTTCCTTTCGCGATTCAGCTGGATCATTCTTGCCCCTAAATTTTATCTTGAATCTTTTGGAAATGACCAAGGCCTTCTGATTACGTAGCTTTCCGAAAACCTTATCTTTTTGTATTGTTTTGTTTCGTACGTTTCACGATACTAATTTTTGTAACTATAAGCTTATTTCTATACAACCTCAAAATGCCTATTTATTATTGCACAATACTTATTTGAAAATATTCGAATTTTGAAAACAGACTTTAAATAACGTCGTGTTTAATAATTTGTATTGCTAATATTTCATCTGTTCAGAAAATGATGACTGTAAAACAAGTATTATATTACCTTTTAAATAAACAAAATTGTGCTCTTGTGCGATTTATTGAAGCAAAAATATTTAAAAAATGTAAATTAATGTAAAAAAGCATTTAAAAACTATTGGAAACGTTTTTAACTACATAACACAACTCAATTTGTTGGATGGTTAGACAATCTATGTTATCAACTCACTTAAAAATTATTTATTACAAACAACAAAAGTTCCCTTGTTGTCGCAACTTATTTGAACCGAACCTAACAACGGTGGATTGGAATAGAGTACCATTTTAATTAATTTTATTAAACCCGCTTCCTGAACTTTCACTGGCACATGCTTGTAAAACGCCAATATCGTACGTACAACACTTTTCACTCGCTCGCTCACTTTCACCTTCGATGTTTACGCGTCTACAAAAATCTATGTTGGACACGTGACATTGTCAGTGCTGCTTCCGAGAGACAGTTAAAACACATCCTCTATGAGGACATTTGATAATCCATAAGATTATTGCATAACTTTCTCAACTACTTATGTAATTTAAAAATGGGGAAAAGATTTATACAAACAGATTTATTTATTATTACAAGAAACATTTTGTTAATTTAAAAGAAAAAACATGGATATATTTTTGCGTATTTAAAAATAAAAATCAATCTCAATTTAAATAATTGCACTGTTTACTCTCATTTGTGGAATGTACCATTTTTACTTACCAATTTCGTAGAAAGAGCGGGTATCGTGAAGTAAATTTAGCTATACAGTTTTATATCTTTGGTTTTGTTAAAAATTTTGATAGTTTTAAATTAATTTGATAAAACTCATAGGTTAGACTGTGACTTAGATGGATTAAAGTTAGATTGAAATATGAAATGAATTAATCATTCAATTATTGACTTGGGTTTTTAACCAGAGACCCGACTATTTGGTAATAATGGAGTAAGAAAATATAGTGTTTTCTTATTATTTGATTGCCCACTATATCGAATCGTTTAGTGATATAACTTACTGTATGCATTATTACAATTTATAATAAACTCAAAACCATAATAAGAAGAGATATATCGTAAGAAAATCAAGTTTACAAAGTTTTATCTAATTTCACCCTTATGGGCATTTCAAAAGTATGGAGAATTTGGTAAAGTAACCTAACAAACACAAATCTGTTAAGGTTTTCAAAAAATACAAATATATATATATATATATATATATATATATATATATATATTATTTAACATTTTTAAATTAAAAATTCAGATCAAAGTAAGTTTGAATATCCCCTGCTGCTTCTAATATGCTTAGTTCGGAATAAATGGTTAAATATTCCTATTTTACTAAAAATTAAAAACACATTACTAAAATTGAATTTGTTTTTGCTTTCTATTTTAAGGCGTTAGGGTTTCTTAACGATCTGCCTACTACGGCGGTTGGTGCAACTCCCAACGCATCCTAGCATACAATTCCCATGCAAGTCACGGAATGCCAGTGGATATCCATCGATACAGTGTTGACCATACTCATCGGATATGTAGTGAAAGCGTGCGTGTCAGGATTGTGTCTAATACCTACATCCGGTCATTGGTTTGTATTCGCACAATCCTGCCGCCCGACTTTCTATTGTTGGATGGGTACATTTCTCTGCTCGCGTTACTCAATCCCTAATGCACGTTGTCTGCCTTACAAAGAGCACGATAAGTACGAAGCTAACGAAAGTTGAGGCCGAAGAGAGTGAGCAAGTGGTTTCCGCACTAGTAAAAACGTATAGATGAGATCCTGTGAAGAGTGTTTTGTTCTTCAGCAGTCTTTGTCCAAATGTCCTGCTTCAACCTTGCCATTTCGATTTATATTTAGATATCATCAAGCTAAAGTTTTTCAGAATTATCAAGTTTGTTATTTAATCCTGACTAAATCTGAGATATAAAGGAATTAATTAAAAGTTCGTCTTTTTATTCTCACGATAATTATTTACGTCGCAAGATCAGAGTTAAAAAAACAAGGATATATTACAACTAACGAATATCGAGAATAATATAAAGTTCCGGATTATAACACGACGAGAAAAAAGTACGCCCTTTTAAGACGAACATACGGCTGATCACCTGATCATCTGTAGCGCTCTGGATTATTCCAATAATGATGAGACCTTGCAAGGATGGGCTAGACTCTACTGGGCGACAGGGCGTGCTATGATAGAGTTGTCTCGGACAGTGAGTAAAAACTACCAGAAGCTATTTTGAGGTCTGTGGAAACACACGCCAATGATGAAAAATAAAATACTTGAAAATAATCATACCAGAGCAAACGAATTACAAAAATGAAATTATATAATTACTTGGAACGTACTTCAAGTAGGTCACCAGCTGCTTTACTTGGCCCAAACGGTATGCGAGGAAAGATATGTAGTCGTCACTACGCCGTAACCACTCACTATTACTACACGTTTGAGCTAGGTAATAATTGTCGTAGAATAGGTTAATTTGCACACAGAAGCTCTTTGGCTTTGAAATGAATTGATCCATTAGATATTTATCCACGTGGTCTACAGACCAGACCTATCAGCTCTCTAGAATGTAATTTTAAGTTTATTTCATTTTAAACCTCTTACAAATAAATTCTTTTAAATTTTGTTTGACATATTACATAATCCTTAATAATAATAATCTATTTCGATGCAATTGTAAACATGTACTAAAAACATTGAATAAATTGGACTCCAATAGGACTTGAGTTTAAAGTTACAGTAACATTGAAATTATTATTATACTCATCTTCATTTTGTTAGGAATATTTTTATATGGTTGAATACATTTTTCTGCCATTCCTAACTTTTCCATATTCTCTTCTGTTGACGCGTTTCGGATTAACTCCATTTTCAAAACTTCAATAGTACTTCAGGAGTACTATTAGTACTTCAGAGTACTATACTAAGTTTTGAAAATGGAGTTAATTCGAAACGCGTCAACAAAATAGAATATGGAAAAGTTAGGAATGACAGAAAAATGTACTCAAACATATATTACAGTAACATTACAAAACAAAAATCTAGACAAATATACTAGCGGAGGTTTTAATCTTTGTAAACAAGTTTTTTGTTTAATTATTTGTAGTATGCAGGTTATTGATAATTACATTAGTTATAAAGTGAAATGGACATAAACGTTTTAATTGCGTTGAAATTAAACAGGTTCTTGTGTTACTATGTAACGTGTCTTGAATTTTAAAATCCGGCCTAATTGAAGTAGTTTTGTATTGTTTTAATTATAAATAAATTTAGTTTCCTACAAAATGTGAATTTTTCTTAATGATCATAGAGATACTATGAACTATGAATCTTCCTACGTGTCCTATGGGCACTCTTCTTATCCCGTGTGCCATGAAGTCTCCGTCAGGCTTTCCAGCACAATTGTGAAATATTTGGTTACACGCGATCGGCAAAACTTAACATTTATGAGAGGTTTAGAAAGTTGAATGTCATACGTGGCGACTAGAAATGGTAGGAATAGTAACAGCGAACGCTTAATGGCGCGGCTTGGCCTAAAATAGAACTAGTGCGCACATGTTTCTGCAGGTTTTAATTAATTATAAAACCTGGTCGTGTTCAAATACCAAGTTAATTCAGGTATGAAACCAATTATTTACGGACTGAAAACTATATCGTTGTGTAATAATGGAAATATTTGCAAAAATATTTCTTTATTACGTTCTGAGGATTAAACAGATGTTAAAATAAAGTTATACTATTTTTCACGTATTAAAAAAAATAATATCATTGTTTTTCAATGACGTTATATCTACCGCTGGTGTAGAGTCCAGGATGTCAGCATAAATAACAAGTTATCCTATGAAAATAAGCGCTTGAATAGAAATGTATATTAGGAATTAGATAATTAAAAAGTTTACTAGTAGCCAGAATATGTTATTAATTTAATTGTTAAAAACTATTTAGAAATAGAAGTACTGTATTAATGATTAAGGAAGATATGGGTGGTGGAGTAGCAAAGTACGTTGTGCGATGTTGATAATAAAAACCTTATTTTAAAAAAGAATAAAAGCTCCTAAGCTAAATATCTTTTACCAAGGGCGTAAAGACAGCGTAAAAATATGGAGTTCTTGAAAATCCAATCATGTGATACAACTTTCTTTCATGGACTCACGTCAAATCTGTGATCATCACACTCGAATGACTGGCGCCAGTCTCAAACTAAATAGTCTCACTCTCAAGTCGTCAGACGGGGGATACGTCCAACACTTGTGTAGCACCTCTTCTAAGGAATCTTTCCTGTAAAGCCTAAGGTAGAAAGAGACTAGTCCTTTAAGTGTAACATATGGATATATTCTGTTTTACCAAAACTATTCTGGAGCAGTAGAATCTTGCAAAAGTTTTAGCTTTGTGTGTTGCTAGATATTTCTCGTTATTCTGATCCAGGTATGTGCGAAATAGACTGTCAGTGAATACAAAGTGGACTTACGTAAGGGTGGACCCACGCATAGGTTACTTAAGAGAGACAAGTGGCAGAACTGACCAAATTGTGAGAGCCCGTTGTAGAGGAAATTGACCACATCGTGCGATCAATAATTTGTCAAATGATAATTAAAATGAACTTAGAGTAGCCATCCTAAACCTACGTTAACGCTACCGAATCCCATTTCTGATAATATAGTCGTAGAAGACCTCTATATGATTCCAATGGGGTTTATGTTGACGACATTAATGCAGTCCTATAGGCATAGTACTAAGGGACTCCACTTATCTTATTACTCAGATATGTTTGTTTGGTATCGTAATATCTGTACTAGACAAACAATAATAATATCTGTACTAGATTTGGTTTGTTCCGGTGTAACAGGTAGATACCTGTTTATAGCCCCGGCAGAGAGTAGGTGTACTAAAGGTACACGACTCTGCACACGTGACCTCATGGTACTCACTATATTCTATATCAAGTTAGCCCTGGCAGAGAGTAGGGGTACTACAGGTACACGACTCTGCACGCATGACGTCATGGTACTCACTATATTCTATATCAAGTTAGCCCCGGCAGAGAGTAGGGGTACTACAGGTACACGACCCTGCACACGGGACTTCATGATACTCACTATATCCTATATCAAGTTAGCCCCGGCAGAGAGTAGGGGTACTACAAGTACACGACCTTGCACACGGGACGTCATGATACTCACTATATCCTATATCAAGTTAGCCCCGGCAGAGAGTAGGGGTACTACAGGTACACGACCCTGCACACGGGACTTCATGATACTCACTATATCCTATATCAAGTAGCCCTGGCAGAGAGTAGGGGTACTACAGGTACACGACCCTGCACACGAGACGTCATGATACTCAATGTATCCTCTATCAAGGAGTTTTGTATCCCAAACTTAATTCCACCCTCATATTTTTCCAACACGGCCATATTTGGCTGTTTGCTTTAACACTACAAAAACAAAAAAAGATAACCATAACAAGAATGGCCGTGACAATACTGTCGTAAGTGTATCGAAATATTTGAGCTTCTCGTGTGAGCCAAAGTAATCATCTGATAATAATGAGCTCCAATTAATCAGTAACTTATTTTTTCCATCGCGTTTCAATGACAAAATCATCATAATCAGTGAGTATAGCTAACATGACATCTAATTTAAAGGTAGCTAAATTATAAATGAAAATATGGAAAAGAACTCCAATACCACAAAAATAATAAAAAAAACAAATAATACAAGTTACTTAAGATTAAACCCTTATGTACATTTCGATCACCATGCCACCATCATCAGAGGGTCCTATTACAAAATTACAGTCTAGCAAACAAAAAGTTACAAACTAGACCTTCTCTCATGGTCAGTCTAGTTTGTAACTTCTTGTTTGCAAGATTATAACTTTGCAATAGGACCCTTTGATGTTGGTGACATGGTCATCGAAATGTACATAAGGGTTTAATCTTAAGTAACTTGTATTATTTGTTTTTTAAAATTATTTTTGTGGTATTTGGGTTCTTTATCATATTTTCATTGTAATATATTGTACCACTGTGCTCTTTATATTTTATATTTATAAATAGTTATAATTTAGTTGTATTAGGTATATATCACCGTTGTATTAGGTGCTTGTTAGTTGTATCAGTTATACTCACTGATGATGATGATGTCTTTGACAATTGAAACGCTTTTGAGGAATAAATTGTTGATTGAGAGTTGGTGTTGTTTTATCATTTATGTCATGTCGTATTTGTTCTAATTAAACGAATGTTAGAGAATATAGTTCAGCACATTCACATCTAACAAGCAAGTATATTGTACGCAGAATCCTTTTTACACGAGATTTTATATCCATAAATCTTACTCAGAATTTGTCTATCTTTAAAACTTTAAGCTTTGTTTTTGTTTTCTTACATTTTTTAAATACTATAACATTATTATGATATCAGGAAATCTCTTGAAAAGAATTCTAAGCATACTTTAAATTTTATCTGAAATACAATTTTAAAAAAAATTATAATACTGTATTTATGACTTCAAACAAATTGATTATAAAAAACTCCTTAATTTAAAAAATTGCAGTTGTTTTTAACCAGCAGCAAAACGTTGGGTGAAGAGGTTAAGAAGGTTTTCAAATAGGTTCCTCAGGAAGATGGTCTCAGATGAGACGTTATTGAGGATGTAAAGAAGTGCAGGATGCGATTTGAGGATTGTGATGACTGCAAAAATGAGGATTGCGTGAGGAGAAAGCTCTAATAAGCTGCTAGAAGTAAATGCATCGTGCAGTCCTTACTATATAATAGATTTGTCTTGATACAACAACCATTGGACTAATGGGAACTTTGCCGAATGTTTTGAAATCTTAATGGTTTTAGATTATATTCAATCTTAAAATAAAACTAATCGGAAAAATTAAACAAATATATTAAAATAAATCATTTTGAGCTAAAGAAGTTAAAGGAAGAATTTTTATTACAAAATGTTTAAAATATTACTGAAATTTATATAATGCCACCAGTATTGGGAAATAATATACATTTTTAGCATCATATATTTTTTTGTACAGTACATCATATATAATGAACACAAAACAGATAAAGAAATATGATTTCTTATTTCTATGTTTACTTCTTTACCCAGAGCTGGCAATTGTGACCTCAAAAAGAAGGTTCAACAAACTTTATAATTTTAAATCCAAATTAGCTAATTTAGGGATTTTAAAAGGATTAATAATTTAAAATAAGTCAAGCAAAATTTAAAATAGTTAAACATTTATTTGGTAAAGGAATAAAAGATCTTTGAATAAAAACATCGCTTCATGCAGACACTTTTATTTGAGTTCATCAAAACCGAAATTAAATAAGTTGAAATTTATTAAAACGATTTTTAAACCATAAAATTATGTTGTACTTTACGTTTTACACAAAATTGCATTCACACCATAAGGACAAAGTTTTCAATAATTATATAAACATATTTAAAAGCATATATAAATTGTTAAATATAATACTTCTAAGTGAGAACTTTCGCCAAATATTTCAAAGAGTTAAAAAAAAATAGATAAAAAGTTTTAACTATAGTTTTTTAAATTTGACGATTTCGTTTTACAGAAAAACCTTTTATGTATCAATGCAAAAAAATATTGTATACTTATAAGTATGTTTGATTACTAATTATTAAAAAAAGAAATGATAAACAAGTCTAAAACAAAAATTACACACAAATATATTATAACACATAACAGATTTGAAGAAAGCGACTTACATAGAGTGCTGGGCGCATTTTATAAAACACTTCACTACACACTGGCTTATACACGAATAGCAAAGTGCCTCTGGTAGAACGCAGCTTTTATAACTTCACATCTCCCTCCTTTCTCCACCGTTCAAGTCTATGTGGTACTGTATTCCTTACGTTAAGGAACCCAAAACTTTAGATAATGTAAGTATAATGTTATTTAAAACAGTTTTTGTAACGTTTTCAATCTCTGAGATATTTGGTCAATTTGGCTGTCCAACTGAAAATATTAAGGTAGTGTTTAAAATTATTTCAAATGTAAATAATTCATTAATTTTAAATTAGTTTACAAGTAAATATTGTTATATCTATAAACATATTTTTATATTTATTTAGAACATATCTAGTGATGAATATAGTACTTTTTATTATTGGAATTATTACATTAAGATATTTTAGTCAAATACTATTTAAATATGGCTATATTACAATTGTTTTAATTATTTGATGAATTTATACTATTGTATAAGGAAATTTTAATATCTTTTCTAAAGATAAAATTATGAGGATACTGTTGGGTGCAACGGTTAAACACTTCTTTAAGACACCGATAGAGAGCAGGTCTGCTTCAGGTACTCGTCCCTGGACGGACTTTATGGTCAGCCCCTTTTATCCCTTATCAGGATGTTTTATAGATTTATAACAACACTATCCATGATTTGCTATCTTTTAAACTTTTCAGAGACTACAATGGGCAATATACGAGCGTGGTCCACAAAGTAACCGCCGTTTGGGCGTGGCGCGATAAGTAGTGTGGGTAGCGCCGCCATGCTCACATCGGTGTGCGCAGCCGTTCAGTATGTTTCTAGCTGGGTAAGGGAGAGTATCATGCGATCGCGCGTTCTTTTGATATAACGTAAAAACATGAGCGCCGCGATAGAAAATCCCGCCAAGTTTGAAGTGCGAGGTGTAATAAGATTTCTGTGGTCGAAAACTTACACAACAGCTGAAATTCGTCGTGAATTGAGTGTGGTGTATGGCCCAAACATTATGAGCGAAGGTGTAGGCCGTCAATGGGTTCGTTCTTTTAAAAATGTGAGAACGAACGTTCACGATGAAGACCGGAGTGGTAGGCCATCTCTCGTCAGTGATGACTTGGTGAACAAAGTGGATGAGAAAATTCGCCAAAACCGTTGCTTCACAATCTCGGAACTTACAGATCATTTTCCTGAAATTTCTCGAAGTCTTGTGCATGAGATAGTGACAGAAAAACTAGGCTATCACAAGTTTTGTGCTCGTTGGATTCCAAAAGCTCGCCAATCGTTTTCAGCGAGAAAATTGAAGGTTACAGTTTTTTGGGATGTTAAGGGCATCTTGCTCGTTGAATTTATGGAGCGTGGTACGACCATTACAGCTGCAGCTTATTGTGAAACCTTAAAACGGCTACGACGAGCGATTCAAAACAAGCGTCGTGGTCTTCTGACATCTGGAGTTGTGTTTGTCCATGACAATGGCCGCCCTCACACAGCTCAAAAAACAACTGAATTTTTGGAAAAGTTCAAATGGGACGTTTTTTACCACCCCCCTACAGCCCGGACTTGGTTCCCAGTGATGTCCATCTTTTCCCGTACATGAAGCGGTGGCTTGCATCTCAGAGGTTTGCGAGTGATGAAGAGCTTCAAAACGCTGTGACAGGCTGGCTATGTTCTCAGGCGGCAGATTTTCTTAAAGACGGAATTTCAAAAACTGTTAAAAGATATTATAAGTGCTTGAATTTGTATGGTGAATATGTAGAAAAGTAGAGAATAGCTGTAGTTTTAACATGTATATAATAAAATGTTTGTATCTTAACTGGTTCATTTTTTATTTCAAAACGGAGGTTACTTTGTGGACTACCCTCGTAGTTTATATTGATGGCAATTTGTTAGTAAAACTATACGATTAAAATAAATACTAAGATGTTATATTATTTTTAAAATGATTTTCAAGGGATTCAGCAGAACAGCAATAGATAGTAAATATGTATAAATAAATAACAATTTATAGAGTTTTTACATTAGTTTATGACCATCTGAACTTTAAATTTTGTAAATTTGTAAAAACCTACTGAGACAAAATGCTCCGTGGCGATCTTCATTAGCGTCTTCTGCTTGGAGTTGTTAGGTTAAGCGGTGACGGTTTTAAAGCCGATTTTCGATAGTTTCAAAGAGTATGTGTGATTTGTATTGGGTTTGTTCGCTTAATATGTTTGTGTATTAAGTTTTTGTGTGTTTGTAAATTCAATATTGTTCTAGTGCTTTGAGAGGTGGTCCTTATTTGTTGATGTGTAAGATTTCTAGGTTATGGAAAATGTCTGTGTTTTTGTATCCTGTTTCTTTTAATTGATTGTAGAATGCTGAGATGGTGTTCTGTTTGTGTTCTTCGACTCTGTTTGAAACCGCGACCTGTTTTCCCAATGTAGAATTCGTTGCAGTTTAATTTGTATACGCCTGGTGTAAATTATCTTTGTTGTTGGTTTTGTGTTGTATTTTGTATTGTAAATTGTTATTAGTTTTGTATGCTATTTTGTATCTTGTTTTTTGAAATTTGTGTCCTATTTTATTTGATGTTCTGTTTATGAATGGTATTCTGATAAATTTGTTTTCCCTCCCTGCAGTTTTAATTATAGTGTTTTTTTTATATTGTACCATAGTTTGTCTATTGTAGTGTTGTATCTATTAGTGTTTGCTTAGTACTTAATGGTGTTTAGTTCTTTGATAATGTTTTCTGTGGTCATTGGAACTTCTTTAAGTCTATGGAACATGGATCCGAAGGGTGGATAGGATGGTTTGAGGTGTTGTGGATAAGTGTGTCTGTCGTTGTGGGTTTCCTGTAAATGTTTAAGCTGTGTTATTATGTGTGGGTTTTTGTTATGGTGAGGTCGATTAAGTTTAGGAATCGGTTGGTTTCAATCTCTGACGGGAACTAAAGCTTTGGGTGTATTTTATTAGTGTAGGTGAGAAGAATGTTTCTCATTGTAGGGTGTTAACTCTGTATAGTGTTATGATACCATCGACGTATCTGTGCCAGTAAATGATTTTGTGTGCGTGTGTATTGTTTGCGAGTATCTTGGCGTTTTCTATGTGTTGTAGGACAATTTCGCTTAGGAAACCCAGAATAATAACCTAAAAATCTTACACATCAACAAAAACGACCACATCTCAACACTTAGAACAATATAAATTTTACAAGCACAGAAAAACACAAAATACAAACATAATAAATGAACAATCCCAATACAAATCACACATACTCTTTGATGCTATCGAAAATCTGCCTTTAAAACAGTCACCGCTTAACCTAACAACTCCAAGCAGAATACACTCATGAAGATCGCCACGGAGCGATAAAAAACGTTCTGTCTTAGAACATTTTTACAAATTTACAAAATATAAAGATCGGATAGTCATAAACTAATGTAAAAATAATTAATTAAGTTTCACCGAACTTATTGGACTACGAATCTCAAGATTTTATAGTAAATAATAATTTATATAGTTATTCAGTTTTACCTGGCTTACAAGGTTTTGGTGACATTGATTTTACTGAGAAAAAACAATATAATGAAAATAAAATCTTTGAGGCTTCTACAAATATATCCACTATCCTGTAACTAACGTTGGCTCTAATTATCTGTATTAATGTATCATGCTAAACGACATGAGTTGGAGTCACGAGCGAGTCACGGGCAGCATTTAGTTTTGTGAAAATCGATATTTATAGATGTTAAAATAAGTTAGGAAAAATTGACTTTAGTTACAGAAAATGTTGTTAGTTTTAAATGGTTCTGGAGAAAGTATGAATTGTGGGAATACTAACATAATGTAGTAGAACATCTTGAAAACCAGGTCAGTATTATTTCAAAACGGAAATTAGTAATCATTCTTACCCTTTAATGGTGCTATTTGTAATCATTCCACGGAAAAGGGCAATCAACTATCTTAACAAAGAAATAAGAATATGCAACAATAACAGCCTGAACACTTCTAATATATGAATTATTTATGTTTATTTAAAAAAATATAAACAAATTGTAAAAAACATTAACTAAAATATAAAAGTAAAAAATAACATAAATGAAGTTGAAAAATAAAGTGGTAAAAAGTAAGAAGTAAGTGAATACTGTAACATGATGTTTAGAATTCATAATAATTTGAAAAACATTATATAAATTTATAAAGAAATATATGCGAAACAATGTATTATTCATTATACACGAATAAAAGTTTTTTACTTTAAAGGAACACAGCTTACTGAATATATTCCTAAGTAAGAGTAAACTAAAGCTAAACTAAAGTATTTTGTTTTTCTTACAATTACTGAGCTCAAGTTCAAAATATATTTTACAGGACTTACAAAAAAAACAATTTCATAAAAAAATTTATGTAATTTTGAAAAAATAAAATAATTTTTAAATAGTAAGAGCACTATTAGAGTAAAAATTTGAGAACCATTTCAATTATGTTTATGATGAAATGATTTACATCTACAAGAAGAAAAGGTGTAAATTACTACAAACTTGTTTTTACATAAAGTTTTAGTTTTTAATAAGCATTTAAATATAATTATGAGTAAATTCGCTTTTATGGGTTATATTTATAAATGTTTATACAACTTTTTATTACGAATGGATGGCAAAATAAAATCTATAGACTATTTTCTATCACTAGAAAATACAGAACAATGAAAACACAACTCAGCGTTAGAATCAACCTGAAATGCCTGTTAGTATATGCAAGTGTTTATACGGTGAATTAATTGATTATAGATAAAATGCAATTCCAATCGCCTCGTCGTTCCTGATGTGACAATCGTTTCTCTTTGTAAATTATTCTACGTTTCTAGGAAAGGAATTAAGTAAA
This sequence comes from Prosapia bicincta, assembly GCA_036971475.1. NCBI lineage: Eukaryota > Metazoa > Arthropoda > Insecta > Hemiptera > Cercopidae > Prosapia > Prosapia bicincta. Next base: position 171,845,872 of record JBAIZL010000005.1, on the reverse strand, counting down.
CACGGGGAGTATTTGCAGAAAGCTACCTGAGCGACCTCTGGGTAACAATTTGAGAAAGTTGCGTCCGTCGAAACAGATGCAGCACGTGTTCGGCATAACTCAAACCGGAGTTGAAGTCTTTCGAAAATGAGACGTTTGGATTATTCTTTAGGAACTAATTTTACGGTACAAAATATGGAGTTATATAAAGAGTAACGTAACTGAAGCGATGAAGAAACACAAAAGAAACAATAAATGGTAGATATCATTAGATAGATTTTTTTATATTAAATTGTTATTATTATTATTATACTAAAAGTTTTTGTAACAAGAGCAGTAGGAAACGGATAGAAGAGCTTAGGTATAAAATTGAGATGATTTTTGCCAAAATATAATGATCAAATTCAACTCGGTACCTCTGGTACAACATAATCGTCTAAACTGGCCTTTGGGGATTTCAAGCCTAGTGGGCGTGGTGCCAGTGGTTTGGAAATGGTGCTCGTCTTTTCTAAAAATATGACGTAAATATTTCAACAAGATCTTATAGTTGTTGAAAGATTATAGTAGTTTGTATTACGTAAAAATACGATTGAATTTAAGTTTAACTGAAAAAAAATAAACAAATAGGGACACTAAATACAATTTAAAACATAAAAGTAATACATTTTTATATTTATTTAGAGAAATAATTTGCAAATATAATTACAATATGAATTAAAAACACAAATTGATAGATATAACTTTAAAAGAAAGTTGATGCTTTTGAAATTGGGAGTGTACTTAAAATATTAAAACATTAATTCAATTTTTGTGTGTACATCTTGATTGAAGAAGCGGAATTTAAATAAACAAATGAAATATGTAAAACAAGAAAAAAATAAATATTTTTGAACAAAAGTTAAACATAAAAATATATAATAGCTGGTATAAAATACAATATAATATGATGTAAGACAATTACACCTTCATTAAGTTTTCTGTGTCTTATTCAATATTATTATTAATTAAAAACAGTTAACAATTAGCAATTACAAATACCAATTCTCAGTTAATTAATGATTTAGTGATTCATTGGCTTTTAAATAAAAAAAAGTAATATTCGTTAGGGAGTATAACCTACAACTCAATTATTATGGTTATAGTTTATAATTTGTTCGTAGTATTCAAAGATGATGATGGATTTGTCACGGAAACGCGTATTAAAAATTAAATTATTAGTTGTAAACCGGTTTTTTTATTGTTTAATAATTAAAAATCGCTCAAACATTTATAAAATGACGTTAAAAAAATTATAAATTAGCTATCAAGTATTTGTGACGGAAAGGTTTTTACTTAGTGTCTTAAAGAGAGCTTATTTCCAGTAACCAAGTTTTTTGGTGAATAAAATGTTCTACAAAATAAAAAATGCAAACAACAAATGAAACAGCTGTATTAAAATATACAGTTTGTGATTTTAATTGTATTTTGAAGTTTATTTGTAGGTAGAGACCTGCTTATAGGGATGTTGGACATAAATCTTCAGATTTTCCAGCGCGAATTGTCACATTGAAGGGGGTCATGTTAAACGCATAAATGCTTTTCTTTTTGACGCAACTAGTTTTAAAAACTCTTCAACAAAATAGAACAAAATCGTAGTTACATTTCATAAATTGTCGATTTCTTGAACAAACTGATAAGTGTCAAATTTCTACAAAAGTTTCAAAAAACAGACAATAAAAAAACGATTCAGTATTTGTTCAAATTAATAATGGTTCAAATTGATTTAAGCTTTCATTAACCATTTATACTTTAGTTATATACATCTATAATTTTAGCTATGGCATATTTAAATTTTGGTTATATATTTTTTTATATATAGCTCAATACGTTTTTCAGTATAGTAATTCAATTCATTAAATTTTATAACTTGCTTATAGAAACGGTTTTAAACTCCCCAATAATAACAACGGGTTATATAGGGAAACTTTTATAGGCTGATAATTTATATTTTCCTACTATAATGTGTTTCCGGTTAGACAAATGGACTTGTGACGCAATAACGTCACCCCCGTTTTATCATGTATTCGCCACTTTACAAGTTTAGTTACGTAACGGCCGTTCTGAACTTCTGCTCACGTCTACTTTTGCACAATGGCCTCTATGTGTTCACCTTTTGGCAGAAGTTTTCCGATTGTATTCTTCAGCCGCACAATACATTCCTACTTCAGTTAAGTAATACTGTTTGTATTCCTTACCACGCCTATTTAATGCGGATTGACCAACAGCATTGTGCCTGGGAGCCGACGACCGATCCACCACCGTCAAATGCAAATTCTGTACGTTTGTGCAACTTTTAAGTTTAAAATAACTATGATTCACACATATAAATGAGATAAACCAAACAAATCTTCTGAAATATTTTAATAATACTGATATTGTATTGTAATACTATTTTTATAAACTTTTACGTAAAACGTTTTCCATAAAATGCCTTTCGTTTACAGTTCTGCATTTTATAACATTATGTTTTATGTTCTATATGCAGCCTACTGGTTAAATTGGTAGACCACATCAACGTTTTAGAGTTTCACTGACTTGAACCGTATAATTTTCGGTATTTATATCGATCTCACACACCACCGATATAGCAAAAAGCAAGTATATCTCGTGATTCAAAGAAATCTCAGAAACAGTGAAAACACTATAAACTCTACGGTAACGGTTAAAAAATTAAAAACTCTGAGTAAAATAGTAATTAACTTCTTTAGAGCACACATGGAACCTTACACAATCAATGTTTCTTTGTAAACTGTGTTCTACACCATACTAAATTACAACACATCTACATTACAGTATATCTACATTACAGTATATCTACATTACAGTACATCTACATTACAGTATATCTACATTACACTACAGCAACATTATAGTTTAGTCCCTTTACAGTAATGATAAATTGCAGCAAAGCTATATTACAGGAACTCTACACTACAGCATAGCCAAATTGTAGTATAGCTAAGAGTACATTAAAGTACAATATAGGTACATAACAGAATAGTTACTTTATGGTATATACACACTGTAGTATAGCTATATTACATTAAAGTATAGCAACATTATAGGCGAGCTAAATTACCATATACCCCCATTACAGAATATACATTTATGACAGTATAGTCACGTCGCAGTACGGACACGTTACGGAATATATATTTATTACAGTATAGTCACAATATAGTATAAGTGTATTAAAGTATAGATATATAACAGTATAGACACATTGCAAAATAGCAACATTACAAAATAGCTACACTACAGTATAGCCAAATTACAGTATAGCTAAGAGTACATTACAGTATAGCCTAATTATAGTATAGGTAATTAATAGAATAGGTACTTTAGGGTATATAGACACTGTAGCATAGCTATATTACATTTGAACTACAAATAAGTATAGCTACATTATAGTTATGCTAAATTACAATATAACCTCATTACGGAATATTTATTTATTACACTATAGCCAAATTAGAAAATGGCCACATTAAAGGATGGATATTTATTACACTATAATCACGTCACAGTATGGCCACTTTACAGAATATATATTTATTAAAGTATAGTCACATTGTAGTATAGCCACATTAAAGTGGCTAACCACAGTTAAAGTAATGATATATAGCAGTATAGATACATTGTAACATAGCAACATTACAAAATAGCTATACTACAGTATAGCCAAATTACAAAATTTCAGTATAGCTAAGATTACATTACAGTATAGCCAGATTACAATATATAGGTTTATAACAAAATAGCTACTTTATACTGTAGTATATCTATATTATATTTTAGCTACATTAATGTATAGCTACATTACAGTTGAGCTAAATTACAGTATAACACCATTACGGAATATATATTTATTACAGTATACTCATATTACAGTATTGTCACAATACAGAATATATATTTATTATTTTGTAGATATATCACAGTATAGCCACATTATAGTAGTCATATTACTGTATAGCCAAATTACAGTATATTTACGAGTAGTCAGTATAATTCAGTATAGTCAAAATAAATTTTAGGAACATTACAGAATAGCTACTTTATGGTTTAGCTATATTGTCACAGGCTTAGTACCTGATAAGAATTTGAACCTTGGATGATAATTTTGGTTGGAGAATATTCTGGTGGTAATTGCTGATTTAGTGGTATGGTTTCCAGAACTTAAAAAAAAAAAATGCTATTTCTAGAACAGTATCTTCGAACCTTTGAAGGACTATCTGTAGAACTGTCGATGTATATATTCGACTTACCAAAGTGGACTTCCACAAATTATTTTTAGGCAAAGTAACAGATGTTACCTTTCGATTTCTTGAATTGCTAGATATCAAAGCATGTCTTGAATTGACATTATAAATCAAAGAATTTCCGTTTCAAACTTTCTACAATGGAAATCTTTAAGTTACGTGAAAACAGTTTTTGAAGTGAAAATGTTTTTACCCGTATCTGACACCTTTTGAGGTAGAGAGAAAATTCTCGGTTTGCTTGAAACGTATTTCGTGCGAGATTTATATATATAAACAAAGAGTATATATATATATATATATATATATATATATATATATATGTATATGTATATTACACACATATTAAAAATGTAATACACGTATTAACACACACGCGCACAACACACACACACGCACGCGCGCGCATGTGTGTGTGAGTGTGTGTGTGAGTGTGTGTGTGTGTGTGTGTGTGTGTGTGTGTGTGTGTGTGTGTGTGTGTGTGTGTGTGTGTGTATACAAATACACTGAAGCGATAGCTTATGATTTGTTACTACACATGTTTTTATTACTCGTAGCTTATATTACTGACCTAAGTGTAAATGTTGTTCAATATTATTTATTAGTTGATAAAAATACTTTCATATATTTCAATAAATCTAACTACATGAATTCACTATAATGTTAATGAGTTATATGTATTTTTCTTCCAATATTTCAAGTAAAAACGTCTTTGAACGCTTTTTTAAATCAGAAAATCTTTTTAAGTTGTAGATCCTATTAACCACTTATTTCATTTCTGTCGGCTGTGGGCACATTTTTTCTTATAGTATTTGTGCATAAATGTTCATTATTTATGTGCATAGGCTTCTACTATATTTGTGGAAATTACATTTGGGTTAGGTTAGGGGAAATTATGCAGATATACATTTTATGGAAGTTATGTGTAATTAATAAATTTGTGAGCACTGTGTAGTAATGTTTTTAACTAAATAAATAAAACCCACTAAACCATAATACAAAAATCTTTATTTTACTAAAATACTTTATGTATATTTCGATTACATGGTAATCATCCTCAGAAGTAGTACACAGAAGTACTTCTGAAGATGATTACCATGTAATCGAAATGCACAGAAAGTAATTTTATTAAAATAAAGATTTTTGTATTGTGGTTTAGTGGGTTTTACATATATTAAAAATTGTTATGAATAGATTAGGGTTATGGAAATCACATAAGGTTGGTTTTGTGCACATTGCCCTTAGGTTAGGCTTGTGTAAATTACGTATAGATTAGTTTTGTGGAACTACAGTACAGGTCAGTTTTGTGCACATTACGGACAAGTTAGGTTTGTGCACATTAGCTATAAGTTAAGTTTTTGAAAATAAAAAAAAAATATTTTTAAACGACGCAACTTAACTTACTTTACTTTTACATAATTACAGTAAATAATATTAACGTGTACAAAAAAACTTTCTACCTATCAGTAGCCCTAAACTATGACATTCGTCAGAACAGTGTTAGATGTTCAGGCCAACAGACAAGTTTTAAAATAAATTACCAACAATGAATGAGTTGAAGAAATAAATCGAGGCGGTAATCAATCTAATAACCTTGTAGCTGATCGAAGTGTCTAAGGATTGCGAAGTGCGTCGCGCATTGTTTCACATAACTAAAATTAGTCGTAGAATTGTCATGACTAGTTAGATTTTTTTTAATGTGATTAATAGAGTTGATTATGAACACATACATCTTCTGTGTGTCTGTGTGTGAATTAAGTTAGTTTTCCACATATTTTTACTATAAGTTTATATGCCAATGTAACTAACTTAAAATTTCTTATATTTTAATTTCTTCCTTTCAAGATGGGCTGTCTTTCTACCCTTTGGTCTCTATTCATTATTTAATTCAAAACATCAGGAAATATTATAAGCGTATTCCGTGTTTTTCAAGGTTAACTGTATCGTCATGACGTACCTAGTATCATCATATCCTCTAGTTATCATTATATCCTCTGGTTATCATCATATCCATTCCTCCCTTTTTTATCTTATTTGTACCCCTTCTTTTTCTCATATTTATAACTCCCGGCTACCACCATTTTCGTATCCTTTTCTTAACATCACATTGAACCCGTATCTTTTCATCATATTCGTACCACTTACTTTACCCCTTATCCATATCCAAACATCATCCGTGTTTGCACCATATCACCCCCTAGCTATAATAATATCCGGCCCCTACAATCTGCATATAGATCTCCTTGCTTTTCATTGTAACCCTATTCCCGTTTATCTTTATATCTTCACTCACTGCTTATTATAATACCGTTGTCGTATTATTGGAAAGGGTTCAAAAGGAATTTCCCTTGGAAGTAAGTTTTAGAGAAGTAAGGTATATTGGAGATGTTTGGTAGAAATTAGCATCCAAATAGGAACTGCTTATGAGATGATGGGACGTTCTAGCATCCGCTACGTTAGGTATTACTTTGAGAGAAATTGATTTGAGAGGGATAGCTTGGTTGGAAAATCCCTGTTTAGCGCAGAAGAAGTCTGGATTGAAAACAAAACTCTTCTCGGGGATGTCACCAAAGATGGCGAAAGCTACAAAGTCAGACGGCTCATGTCGAGAGTTATAGTTCCGGTCTGCTGGAACCTTGCTGGTGTAACAAATGGGTCAGTATTTACAGCAGCTCTCCATTTCTGGAACCACGTGACCGCTTGTCAGCTGCCTTTACTAGAATCAGGTTATCTAATGTATGCCTCAAGCATATATTTATTATATTATATGTAATGAAGCAAAGAACATTTGTTTCTGCAAACGTGATTTGTTATATCTAAACTTGGCACATTCACAAGAAATCCATAGAACTATGTTTAGTGTTAAAAAAAATAACTGGACACATTCTTTTATCCTCTGGAATTAAAATCCTTTAATATGGCAATATTTACTGAGAATGCTTGCATTTCAAAACGAAATAAATAGACAATTTAAAAAATTATTAGCATAATGAATTAAGTCAATAACAACTCATAAAAACATAAAAACCCATAATGCATTAACATTTTTATACGTCTATAAATTTTCTCTAACCTAACCTACCTCAACGTGACCTAATCGCACCTCTAAGTATTGTTATATAAACTTATAAAGAGAAAAAATATTAAGAAATACCCGCATTATAGGGTCAATGTTGCAACGTTTCTTTTAATTTTCCGTTTGAATCGCCTCCTGAAGAAATCAAAGTAACGTCCAATGTTTTGTTCCACTTCCGGTTGTGATTCTTATCAATCTTCACTTCCTCTACATAAACATCCTAGTGCATTCATTTCCGGGATTTCCGCAATTAGATCGAGCTTTACAGCCAGCTGTAAGATGCGTTGCCGATAGTTCTTGGTTAGTTGAATGGTAATAAATCTCTATAGAAAATACAATCTAATAAATGAAACATTATTTAAAAATTAAATAGTCATATAAATTTGAAAATTAAACAATTGTCTTTATGCTTGTGTAAGAGAAATAATTGTGCTTATGTTTGATATGAATAGGCTATTTGATCTCTATGATTAGCTCCTACAGAATGTCTAACTTCTTTTCGTTTTTGTAATAATAAGTAGACACAATAATTGAACAAGTGATTGGCGGTAAAAATGCTGTATTATTACCTAACAAATCTTTAGAAATGCGCTGATTTTGATAAAAGTTGAAAGTAATCAAACTATCCTCTTCAAAAGTTATGCGGATGTTTCTGATGAAGTGTATTTCTGACAATGAAATTAAAACTTCAGATTTAAAACTTCAAATCTACGTTCATTCATAGACATGAAATTGAAATCGTATTTAAATGTGTGAATTATTAATTTTTTCAACTTATGGCATATATTTTATGATGCAAGTTTTCAATTGCACCATTAAAACCACTCCTTAAAAACTAACACACTATTTCCGATCGGGGTTACTGCAACATAAAACCTAAATTATTTTACTTTATAATTTTTTGAATTTTTAAAGATGTTAGGACTAAGTTAATAGTATAGTAGGTGGAGGACTTGATTATTACAGCAAAGGTCTCGGATTTGATTCCAATAGTATCAAAAACGTTCATGTGATTTTCCGTCCGCATATAGACTTAGTCTGTGAAAATGAGTAAGAATTTCCAGAGGTAGAAATAGGGTGAAACTTATAAAATACAGGATGAAACATGAATAGTGAAACATATTTCTAACCACATTATATAACACATACACCCCCCCCACACACACACACAAATAAATAAATATATATATATATATATATATATATATATATGATGAATAAAAATATTTCAAATACAAGAATAGTTTTAATTTAAATATTTTACTTCCCTTAAAACCATATTTACTATATCATATCACCATGTATTACTCTATGTATCCCCATATATATATTTAAATATTCTAATAATAAACACTTCTGTTTAACTTTTCGTCTGTCGAGAAATGAACAGCCCTATAAAGCTGAATCGAGGATCTAGGATAGAACTTGTCCTCGGCAACTTGTATCTTGTACTAAAGGATATTTTGTTAAGGGCTTAGAATTTTGTTATACCGACAACAAACCTATTACATTTCATAAACGGTATAGGTTGAGATGTAATTTAATTACGTGGAATACAACTACCAATTTCATTAAAAACGAAGTTATTAACTCAGATTTTTAAAAATCAAATAACTTTTAATTTTATATTGACAAAAACAATCAACAAGAATTTGGCGAAGTAACGCAGAAATCAGCTAATGTCAGTGTTTAATCAGGTCTAGAGTGATTAGCTGTTTATAACTCGGTGTTACAATGGCGGTCGTTCCGATGCTAATTTAACTGACGACCTTGCGGTGAGAATGCGTAACTAAACAACAGGATCTGTTGCGCAAAAGAAAGCGAAATGCGTAGGACCCAATGGTTTCCTTTCGTATGACGTCATGTTAAGTAGTTCAATAATAATTATTTTTTGTAAAGTAATCTGTTTTATAATATGTTTGTGTTACACATGTGTGTGTGTGTGTGTGTGTGTGTGTGTGTGTGTGTGTGTGTGTGTATGTGTGTGTGTGTGTGTGTGTGTATTTGTGTGTGTGTGTTGCAACGTCCCTCCTCACTTTATTTACTCTATTGATATCCCTTCTCGCAGAATACCAAAATTTGTTGTTTAAAAACTTATTTATAAACAAACCAAACATCTGCCAATCACCCCGCTTGTTAAACCGTGCTAAGATCCCTGAGTTACGTGTATATTTCCCGCTCATAGGGCCAGGCCCAAAACAAGCCTATTCCCGCTGACTACTATTTAAAATAAGTATAAACTCCCCAAAATTGGTTTATCAATTATGTATGGTCTAGATATAGTCACACATGTCATTTCAATAGTCAGCTGGGAAGAAACACATTTAAAATAATACACAAAATATTCACAGAGTCTTACCACCTGATGAAGATCTGTAGAGACAGCAAGGGAACGTGCAAAATATGATCGTGTTTAAATTACCTATTTTAAAAGGCTCCTGTGTCCTTTTAAACACAATCTGCCAGTAGATAAATCTCTGGACTTTTATACAAAAAACCAACTAATCTTTAGGATAGCTCACTGAAGTTAGTTGAGAGAAACTCTTTAAAACATTAGGTTTTAACTATTATCATTTAATGAAATTTAATTAAACTTGTTTACTGATTTAATAATCATTTTCATATTAGTTGGAAAAAGCTAAACAGTTTTTATTGATTATTCGACACAGGATGAAATGCAAATACTGTTGATTTTTATAACATATTTAATTTTATTTATTTAAATAAAAAAGAAAATTTATCCTTTCAAATACAACACAATTATATTAACAAAACAATTCACTAAATAACTTGTTGTTTTTCATCCTTTAAAATCTTATAATTTCTATTTATATCAATTACATTTACATAAACATAAAATTATTTTCCAAATTACACATAATAAAAATTTATCTTCTATATTGAATTGGTAAATTCGTATTTATGACACATAATTTTTAAATTTATAATATTCTAAAAATTCTTATTTCCTTGAAAATAAATGGCTTATGCCCAAAAACCCTTTGTAATTTTAGTATTTATCATTTGAAATATTCTGATCACATAAATTCATTTTATTAAGCATAAAATTTATTAAAATCTTATAAAGAGTGAAGTCATTGTTTAAGCTTGAATATTTGTTTGAATTTAATAAAATTAACTGACTAAATTTGACGTAATTGGTATCGAATAGAGAAAATGACTTGCCAAAGATGTTCCTGCCGGTCCTAGAGTCCCTCGTCTGGATTCTCTGGTCCTTGGACATCGGGAGTCGCCATCCCTGGTTCGTCGGAGGTGATTTTCCTCTATTTCCGCGTCCTGGAGGCTGAGTCTGGAGCCTTCATTCCTTGGTAGTCCTAGACGTCGGAAGCGTTGAGGTTTGGTCCATCTGGCCTGAGGGCGGTCCTACTCGCGGTCCAGCATAGCGTTCCGCGGCACATCGTATTAAAAATTCATTTCAGACTGTCTCTAAGGTCTTAGAGACCTAGTATATATAGCGGTGAATTTAACCTACCTCACCCCGCCTGCAATACTTGCTATCTTTGGATTTATTCCTTGAACAGGCAAGTCGGGCAACGAATCTGTTTTAGCTTGCAGAGTTTGATTATCATTTTTGGAACACTGAGAAATGTCTATTTTATTAAAACTGCTGTAATTTTTTTGTTTTTTAAGTTTTTCAAATTTTGTTTTCACTAATGTTTATTCTGGCTTATTCTGGTTCTTTTAAAATGTCGATGAAAGTTCTACGTGGTTTGGTTCTTAAGATAGCTTTTTTAAGCACTTAGAACATTTTTGCCTCACTCCCGATGGTCAAATTTAGCTAATTATTACAAATTTATTCTTTAATACCTTTTAATTTAGCTTAATTATTCTATTTAAGGTTTTATTTAATTTTTCACTCTTTATTATTTGTATAACTCCAAACTTGATTAATTTAAAAATCAACGTTATTACTTAAAAACAGGAAATTATTTATTTCCTATTTGTCACGGTGTGCCAGACTGTTACAGTGTGTGTGTGTGTGTGTGTGTGTGTGTGTGTGTGTGTGTGTGTGTGTGTGTGTGTATGTGTGTGTGTGTGTGTGTGTGTGTGTTGTGTGTGTGTGTTTGTGTGTGTGTGTGTTTGTGTGTGTGTGTGTGTGTATGTGTGTATGTGTGTGTGTGTGTGTGTGTGTGTGTGTGTGTGTGTGTGTGTGTGTGTGTGTGTGTGTGTGAAAGAGAGAGAGAGAAAGAGAGTGTGTGTGTGTGTGTGTGAAAGAGAGAGAGAGAGAGAGAGAGAGTGTGTGTGTGTGTGTGTTGTGTGTGTGTGTGTGTTGTATGTGTGTGTGTGTGTGTGTGTGTGTGTGTGTGTGTGTGTGTGTGTGTTGTGTGTGTGTGTGTGTGTGTGTGTGTGTTTGTGTGTGTGTGTGTGTGAAAGGGAGAGAGAGAGTGACGGAGAGAATGTAATAACCAATTATAACAGTATATTTACATACAAATTCCCCAGGATTAATTAATTACTTTCTTAATTTAATTTAATTAAAAAATAATAAACTTACACTCTTATTATTAGAGAGAGGGGTAATTAAACGCTCGTGTTCTTGCATACCTGCACAATGTAGCTCTTCTACAGAGTTGTTTAAGAAATAAATATTTACAGTTACTCAAATAGGGTATTTATTGGAAGTGATTTACTAACATTACCAAGGTTAACAAACGTATTGTTGTAGTAAATGTAATTAACACCTGATACCATGTCTGATTAGCATGATGTAGAACTATCATTTATATATGAGTTTATGTATGATTTCTACGTCCTTAAGTAGATATGGAAATACTTTGGTATGAAACTTATGTGGTATGCGAATACTGTAGTATGGAACTAACGTGTTGTAAAACTATGGTGTTATGGAACTATGGTAGAATGAAACTGTGGTTATATGAAACTACTGTAGTGGTATTGGCCTATTATTACATGAAACTACTATGATATGGAATTACAGTAATATGTAGCTATTGTAGCTTGGCCTGCTACGGAAGGAACAATTCTAGTATGAAGCTATTTGGGATTCTAGCTATTCTACAATGAAACTATTTCGGTATTGATCTATTATGCTATGGAACTACTATAGTTTGGAGCTAATGTGATATGAACTAATTTATTAAGAAACTAACGTAGTATGCAAATACTGTGGTATGGAATTAAGGTTTAGTGGAGGAATGTGACATGAAACTACTGTGGTGTAGATAGCACCGTGATATGTAATCAGTATGATATGGAACTACTATAGTTTGGAGCTAATGTGATATGAACTAATTTATTAAGAAACTAACGTAGTATGCAAATACTGTGGTATGGAATTAAGGTTTAGTGGAAGAATGTGACATGAAACTACTGTGGTGTAGATAGCACCGTGATATGTAATCAGTATGATATGGAACTACTATAGTTTGGAGCTAATGTGATATGAACTAATTTATTAAGAAACTAACGTAGTATGCAAATACTGTGGTATGGAATTAAGGTTTAGTGGAGGAATGTGATATGAAACTACTGTGGTGTAGATAGCACCGTAATATGTAATCAGTATGATATGGAACTACTATAGTGTGGAGCTAATGTGATATGAACTAATTTATTAAGAAACTAACGTAGTATGCAAATACTGTGGTATGGAATTAAGGTTTAGTGGAGGAATGTGACATGAAACTACTGTGGTGTAGATAGCACCGTAATATGTAATCAGTATGATATGGAACTACTATAGTTTGGAGTTAATGTGATATGAACTAATTTATTAAGAAACTAACGTAGTATGCAAATACTGTGGTATGGAATTAAGGTTTAGTGGAGGAATGTGACATGAAACTACTGTGGTGTAGATAGCACCGTGATATGTAATCAGTATGATATGGAACTACTGAGATATGTGATTCGATTTTATAGACGTAAATAGTTATACATCTAAGTTGCGTGGCATTACAGCGATGGGGAAGGTTTATAGTCAAGATATGCTCAGATCAACAGTAACAACTAATTTAGACCTCAAGTCGGATTAAGTGAATAAAAAATCAAATGGAGAATTTTTCATACTCCATTTAGTAATATACAACTTTATTTAAAAAATGAGTTATAGAGTTCGAAGTTTATTTATAGAAAGAAAAATGTATTTTCAAATTTGAGGTCTCTTGTAAAAATATTGTTAGGTCAAACAGGTATGAGATTATTTCCCAAATCGTTTCCCATATTTTTCAATTACATTAAACTCAAGTGTTAACATAAAACTTTTACATGCGAAATAATTTTAAAAAAAACAAACTGCCAAACTGTAAGGCTTACTTAGCGTTCTTTGATTTGTTTACAAACACTGAGTTGTAGAACTAGTCCCGTTTTCCTCCCATCACAGGTAAAACAATGACCTTCTACTTCTGAATTGAATTTGGAAAGTGTTTACACAATGGAGCATTCGTTCCTTCTCACACTAACAAAGCTTTGGGAACGATGTTCTGATAAAACTTGACTTCTTTTTTTTCACTTTTGTGAAACTCTTGCCTGTGGTTGCATGCAGTCGTATGTGTGAAGATTCCACAGCATGAATTCAATGCGTTTCACACTGGTCCGAAACAAATGATAATTAGAGATATGTGTCGGGTGTATTTATAAAATATAAATTACACTATTAGTCTTTAAAATATAATATTTTATATAGTTTATATCAGAAATTTTTCGCCAAAAGATTTTCGGTACACTAGCACCTCTGCACTCAATATAGTTATTGTTTTATCGGTTAATACGTGATATAGTGTTTATATACACATACATACAACTGTGCAACATACACACACACACACACACACACACACACACACACACACACACACACACACACACACACACACACACACACACACACACACACACACACACACACACACACACACACACACACATATATATATATATATATATATATATGTATATGTATATATGTGTATTCATATATGTATATATATTTTTAAAATCATTATATATAGGTATAAAAAGGTAATTTAAAAATAACTAACTAAAAAAAGTAAATCTTTTGGTATATCTAAAGTAAATCTAGTGGCTGTTATATGAGAATGAAAATATGTATTATATTATGAGAGCAACATTAAGGCATTTGAACTTAATGTGTTAACCCTGACCTTATGAACCTTAAGTGACGAGACGAAATAAAACAAGCCTTGTCATTATATAGAGACCATTGATATCAAGTGAGCTGCGGCATTATTACCCATAACAAAAACATAGACCTCATTTGCCACGCCTCTGACATTTATATAGAATGTTCAAAGTCATGACATATTTCACAATATTCATTTCTTGATTATAAAATGTCAGCTCATACCATATGAGCTGTAAGTCCAAGACCAGCAACAGTTGGCGGTTTGTATGCTTTGGGCCAGACGGCGTCACTTACACCTGTTTGATTACAGTCACTCAAGGAGAGGGGGGAGGTGTTGAACGTTTGTCAGGCGTTGAAAGTTTTGGGTGGTGGTATTCAGACTGTTACGATATTGATTTTTTAGGACTTTTTTCGGAATGAATTCGAGAATTTGGAAGGAGAGAATATGTAAGACATTAAATAACCTTATGGGATACGCAGCAACACTCGCATGGAAGCACACAAGCAGGGGCAGTCCTTAGTCAACTGAGTCTCCTTTTGAGTCTGTTAAAAGAGCTAGAACTAGTTCACTTTTTGCAACCAAAATGTGGTTTCCAAAAAGATTCACACACCACCAAATGGAGAGTTAGAAGTTCATTGTATCTAACAATGTTTACTTACTCTCACCTAAAATGTATCTGTTTCGAATATTGCATCTAGCCAAAGTGAATAACCATTCAGGAGCATTTCCAGCTCTTAAAACAGATATAATAAACTTTTTAGTATCGATTGTGAGCACAGGTAGACTAAAATGAAATATACGAACAACTCATAATCATTAATTTATTTCTCAAACGATTTTGAATTACAAGATCCTCCTAAGTGAGTGGCTAATTGAACATTAAAACTGTATCTACAGTATTAAATCTACTCACTGATGATGGCAACCTTGTTGGCGATACACGTATGGGAAATAAATTATTTATTTCGAGTTGGGGTTGGTTATTACTTGGTTTTCGCCATTGTCTTACTAGGGATGAGGGGTAGTTCCGTAAACTTTCTGTAATATAGAGTAGCTGAAATATTTCTATCATATACTAGATTAAATCTAGAACAAATTTATATTATATTTTATACTTCATCACTATTATATTACTAATAATATAATTATAGGTTACGGTTGGTAACAATAGCTTTAAATTTTATTTGTTTTAGTCCTTTGGTTCAAACATTACATTAAAATAAGTCTAAAATAACGATAGTGGTTAAAATAAAAGTTTTACATTTTAAGAAGATCTAAACAACTGTTTGCACTTGATATTTGACCTTCCGTCAAAACCTTCTTCTCCCTCGGCAAAACAAGTTTCGAGGATCATCAAATATATTGTGCCCTTATAAAAAAACCTCGATATTTAGATATCAATAAAAAAACTGGAAATCGATTTTTTCACGGTCACGCAGCTTTCTCTACAAACAACTTGCCTAACGTGAGAGAGTAAAAGGAACAATGCGCTCTTAAAGCAAGGTTAATGCTGCCCCATTCACTCTGGTCTGACAGTCTACTTATTGATATTTTTATTTCATATAATTCCTTACTATGTGGCGGCATTGAATGCCGACACAGTCAGGACGTCTCGAAGTCGGTTCTTCTACTTTGACAGAGGTCGTTTATGGTTTAAAATTTGTTTATGTTCAGTAAATATATTTGACTCTCTGTTTGTCGGGAACACCTAAAATTTTCTATAAGAATTTTTCTAGTAATTATAATTGAAGTAATGATAATTTTAACTCATGTACGTTAATTTACAATTTTTAATGAATGGTTAAGAGTGAAAAATCAATTTTAACGAGCCTCGAGGTGTATTTTATGTTGTATTGACAACTTTCATTGATCGATACTATTTTGTTGATCGTGTGTGGATTTGCTGAATAGACTCTTTTCTCATAGCTCACATAACACCCAGAATAACAAGCTTTACATACGTTTGCGACTTGAGTCTACCGCTGCAACATTGAATCTGATAGGAATTAGGTATAGAATAATATTACTCAGTGAACTACAATATTCCAATTTATTAGAAATGAAGTTGCTTGATGTAATCATCTTGAATTCACTAATTAAACTAATTTTAAAAAATACATAACTAAGTGAATACGTAATTGCTTACTTGCTGACGCGTTTCAAAACATTCGTTCCTTTTACGAAGCTAACCCTCTACTGGCGGCATCGGTTATATGTAAAGGGTCTAACGGGAATGGATTTATGACTGTGGAATGGGGTGGGTTGTTTGAGCGTTTTGTGTCATATAATAAAAAGGCTGTTGGCTTCAAAGTGTGTGCTAATTTAATACGTTTTCTTTATCTGTTGCGTAGTGTTTGTAGATTTCATATTTTTCTAAGGATGTTAGTTTTTTACTCTGTTTTAATGTGTGTAGAACATTTAAATTAGTGTAAAACATTTAACACACACTAATTTAAATGTTCTACACGCATTGAAACAAAGTAAAAAACTAACAACCTTAGAAAAATATGAAATCTACAAACATTACGCAACAGATAAAGAAAACTTATTAAATGATCACACACACTTTGAAGCCATCAGCCTTTTCTATTATATGACATAACTCAAACAACCAACCCCATTCCACAGTCACAAATCCATTCTTGTTAGAGCCTTTACAAATAACCGATGCCGCCAGTAGAGCATCTTTAAAAGCCGGTTAGCTTCGTAAAAGGAACGAATGTTTTGAAACGCGTCAGCAATTAAGCAATTACGTATTCACTTAGTTGAGTATTTTTTAAAAATAGTTATTAGAAATGTTTCTCAGAAAAAAAATATTTAGAATTCTTTACAAATAGACATTACATTATTATGTGAAACTAATTTTTGTAAAATGAGTAATACAGTTGAGCTTTACTATGACAACGAACTTAACTATTGGCTCTCTGATAAGGTCATAATATTTTCACTTCCCCTCCCGAAGGAAAATTTATTGTAGATGGATTAAAATGCCTCAGGGACTATACTGATTTTATTGATTTTATAAGTTAATCACTTAAAACCAGACATAAAGAGAATTCATAGATTTTAACAAATGACAAAATCTTCAACCTCATAGGTTATACTTTACCTACCGTACATATTTATTAAACTTTATTTAGTCCGATAGATATCTATGGATAAATGTTCTGTACTTGAAGGTATAAATATTGAAATCCGTTTAAATTAGACTTTTTTGGATTAAAAATAGCTTTGTGCGATGGAATATTCCTGGTAACTAGCCATATATTATCAGTATGTGCATGTATTTGACTGAATAATTACATGATATTCCCTGAAATGGTAATCCTCCTCAAAGTGCCATGTAAGGCCAGATTAAAGAGGGTAGCAGATAGGGAGGGCATTGCCTTTCCTCATGCCAGTCAGATTAGGGAATTCGGATCTCATATAATGCTGTCTATGATAACTTTGCCGTCACTATCACAAAATGTCATGTTGATAAGTCTGATGAACTTGTTTGGTACGTTGAAATCTTTTAGAGTTTCAAGCAATTTCGCTCTGTTGAAACTGTGAAAACTCAGTCGGTAGTTAATAAAAAGAAAATTATGGTTAATTTTATATACCAAGACCTCTCGAGTAACTGTCTTAAAACAAATATCTGATCTATAAGTTTATTTTATCACTACAGCCTTTATTCTAGCCCTATAAAATTGATTTCTGTACTAAAATCTTGATTTTTGCAAAATAATTTTGATTCTTACACTATACCTTGGTTCATTATACTATAGTTTAATTCTTACACTATAATATTGATTTTTACATTACAATCTTGATTTTTGCATTATAATTTTGATTTTTTACACTATAATTTCTTTTCTTGCATTATAGTTTTGATTCTTACACTATGAATTTGATGTTTACACTATAATCTTTATATTTGCATTAAAAGATTGATTTTTACGCTAGAATATTGATTATTGCATTATAAGTTTGAATGTTGAGCTACAATTTAGATGTTTACACTATAATCTTGATTCTTGGACTATAATCCTCATTTTTGTATTATAGGTTTGAATTTGCATTAAAATCTTGATTTTTTCACTATAAATTTGAGCACTATAATTTTGATTCGTGCAATATAAGTTTGAATATCACTCTATAGATTTGTATATCATACTAAAAGTTTTATTTTTACACTCTATAATATTCATTTTTACAACATAATTTTGATTGTTGAATTGTACTCTTGATTCTTACACTATAATTTTGATTCTTGCACTATGATTTTGATTCTTGAACCATAATATTAATACATACACTATAATTTTGGTTCGTGCAATATAAGTTTGAATATCACTCTATAGATTTGTATATCATACTAAAAGTTTTATTTTTACACTCTATAATATTCATTTTTACAAAATAATTTTGATTGTTGAATTGTACTCTTGATTCTTACACTATAATTTTGATTCTTGCACTATTATTTTGATTCTTGAACCATAATATTAATACCTGCACTATAATTTTGATTCGTGCAAAATAAGTTTGAATATCACTCTATAGATTTGTATATCATACTAAAAGTTTTATTTTTACACTCTATAATATTCATTTTTACAAAATAATTTTGATTGTTGAATTTTACTCTTGATTCTTACACTATAATTTTGATTCTTGCACTATGATTTTGATTCTTGAACTATAATATTAATATATGCACTATAATTTTGATTTATGCACTATAATT
Source organism: Prosapia bicincta (assembly GCA_036971475.1). Classification (NCBI taxonomy): domain Eukaryota; kingdom Metazoa; phylum Arthropoda; class Insecta; order Hemiptera; family Cercopidae; genus Prosapia; species Prosapia bicincta. The sequence goes on along the minus strand of JBAIZL010000005.1, from coordinate 171,826,663 downwards.
TTGATTCTTGCAAAATAAGTATGAATATCACACTATAGGTTTAAATATCACATTATAAGTTTGAATTTTACACTATAATATTCATTTTTACAAAATAATTTTGAGTGTTGAATTGTACTCTTGATTCTTACACTATAATTTTGATTCTTGCACTATGATTTTGATTCTTGAACCATAATATTAATACATGCACTATAATTTTGATTCGTGCAATATAAGTTTGAATACCACGCTATAGATTTGTATATCATACTAATCGTTTTGATCGTTGAACTATATTCTTGATTCTTGCATTATAATTTTGATTCTTGCACTATAATTTTGATTCTTGGACTATAAGTTTGACTTTTACAGTAAAATCTTTATTCTTGCAAAATAATTTTGATTCTTGCATTATAATTTCGATTCTTGCACTATAATCCTAATTAATGCACTATAATTTTGATTCTTGCAATATAAGTTTGAACATTACACTATAGGTTTGAATATCGCACTATAGTTTGATTCTTACTCTATAATATTCATTTTTACAAAATAATTTTGATCGTTGAACTATACTCTTGATTCTTACACTATAATTTTGATTCTTGCACCACAGGTTTGACTTTTACAGTATAATCTTGATTCTCGCTCTATAATCTTGATTCCTGTTGACATTAAATAGTTCCAACGATAAATCGTCTCCTAATGTACGAGTTAACAGTCTGTACTTACTTTTCCGTAAATAATATTTTTAATATTTCTCAAAGTGTTTTATAGTAAAAGTCCCAGTCAGTAAAATATTAGAAAAAATATAGTGGAAATAAATAGATAAGTTATAAAATAAAAATGATTTTTATACCATTGAGTTGGCTTAGGTAGGTCTGCCTTAATTGGGTCATACAAGGAGGTAAAGTAGCGAGCTCTACGCGTCAACCACCTATTAGTACCGTACTTTTAACCCTTGGTACTAATTTTATAGACTGAGCAGACTTGGGGACTGAGAATGCATATGGTATTACAGTATTTGGGATCAAACTAAGAATCTTTAAGTTAGTAGTCACGTGTTTACGCACTTGTAACTCAGACGCCTAAGATATATCTGAGGAACAAAAATATCAATTTTCTCATACAAATTTTAAAAAATTAGCTAATAGACTATCATAAATAAACATACGAGAGTGAATAGACCAATATTTTTCCTAAAAGAATATAATTCTATAAAGTTCCAACTGTTACTGATCAACCAATTTATAAATCTTTCATAGTATAATTTAAAAAAATATACAAAATATCTGCGGTTTAAATATTTTGATGTTAAAGGGATAAACCTATAGGTAAATATTTGGCAAAATACCCTACATTTAACACTGAATATCACAAACAATAAAAGTTCACGTAGGACTTCTGGTTAAGAAATATCTAAACTGAGACTTGCAATATCATTTCAGACGCCTACTTACTGCGTGTGTGAAAGAAACAATGGCGCGATCTACTTCGCAATCTCAGCAGACACTTCGAGTCGTGTCAAGGTCACTAGATTTATTACCCTTCGCATTTATTTCCTCAACTATTTCGTCATCAACTTCTTTTACATTTATTTTTGACGGTATAATGGGTCCAATACACAAGGAGCCTAATGATTAAGAAGTGGGGCATGGTTTGAATGGCCTAATATCTGACTAACCGGGTGATGATTGTGTAACAAAGTAGTTGCTTTGCGGTGAAACGTGGTGTCATATGTGTTTCTACAGTTCCCCTCCACCCCGCCTCCTATCTACCTCCCATCTATCTGTCTAATCCGCAATTATCTCTACGGTTTTCCATTCCTTCTTTTAGTCCTTTTTTAATTCCTATCGAGATTCATTCTGTAATTCTAGATAACCTGCTTCTACACGGTCATACCACGTCAACCGCTCCCCTTCTATGAACTTTTCAACCAGCATACAACATTTAATCTTTGCATTTGGTCCTTATAGATATAATCTGTAACGTTTTGCAGTTCTTTTTCAGAAGTACATCTCTTCAACTGTTTCTTCTTTTTGTATTTCTTTGTTACGTTCGAGACCTCTTCTATATTTGTCATTATGCCATAAAAAAATCATGTTCAGTATTCTCTATCGTAATGGTAATATTATATCTGAACCTATGGCTGGAGTTAGTATATGTTTTTATTAATAGTCTACTTCTATTGGCCTTGCCTAGCTTTGTCAATTTTAGAGAGTTCATTTTAATTTGAAAGGTTCGTAAGAACTTCTCTCTAGTGTTATTTGTTTTTGATTGTTTCAGAGAACTGAGTTCAATTATCTGATGTTTGATCATGATTGTCCAAGCCTGAGGGATTGTCTGTTCTTGACCACGTCTGGTGCTTGCCCGTGCATATGTCTGCCTGATGCGTGTGTACTTGACCCTATCTGTAACTTGTCTGTACTTGTTCCAGTTTGAGGTTTGTCTGTATTGTCCGTGCTTGATGTTTTTCTGGGATTTTCTCGGAATAATACTTGTCTGTGCCTGTTCCAGTCTTATGCTTGTCTGTGCTTGACCCTGCCTGATGTTTGTCTGTGCTTTTTCCAGTCTGATGTTTGTCTGTATTTGTCAGTGCCTGACACTTTTCCGGGAATTGCTTGTTTATGCTTGTTCCAAGCTGGTTCTATCCGAGATTATCGCTGCCTGATGCTTATCTGTGCCTATTCTTGCCTTATAATTGTCTGTAATTATTCTAGTCTGATGCTTGTTGGTGCATTTCTCAGACTGGTGCTTGTCCACGTTTGTCCTTGGTCGTTGTTTCTCAATGAAAAATCCCAGCCAAGTGCCTGTTCGTGTTTTTTTCCAGCGTGATCCTTGTCTGTGCTTGTCAGGTCGGTACTTGTCCGGCAGTCTGGCACTTGTCAGTGCTTGTCCCAGCGTAATGCTTGACCGTGCCTAGCCTTTATCGCGTTTTTGTAGTATCATCTTTACACATAAAGTACATCCCACATTTCGGTTCCCCTATTAAAAGTATATGTGTCTACCATCGTTGCGTTTGGACCATTACCTATCACACAACAAAGGTTTTTTAGTCAGGTATTTAGTTTAATTTAATTAAAACAAATAAAAACATACACAAAATTCACAAATTAATCATTTAATAACTCATACGCGTTTCAATGACAAGTCATCATCATCAGTGAGTGTTACTACTGAAAACTCTAACTTGCAACTCTGCAAGTTACAACCTGTTTGTAGTAGTGACACTCACTGATGATGATGACTTTGTCATTGAAACGCGTATGAGTTAATAAATGATTAATTTGTGAGTTTTGTGTATGTTTTTATTTGTTTTAACATTAACTCACAGGCTAAGCTCAAAGAATAGTTGTATTAATTTAATTAGTTTCTATTCCATTTATGGTTAAGACACGTTTTAATTTTTTTCACCGAATAGCTAATGTTCTCCTCGTCCTTGGTACACCTAGACATCCGCATACGTCAATAAATAGTTCTCTTATTGGAATACCCAATCTCTTCACACTTCATTTCCTAGCTATTCAACGTATCATTTTATTGATCATGACATTTATTTTATTCGATGATTTAATGAATCACACGTAAGTTACGTTTTGCAGGGCAATCGTTTTGCAGTATTCACGGATGTGTTATAGATATATTTTCGGTAATATTTACCAAATCCAGAATTTAATATAATTTTTTAAATTCATTTCCATAAACGATGTTTAAAAATAAATTAAAATTTTTATTGACCATTTATTTCTTTGGAAATTTCTTTGTGATACTACATACCTCATGTTTTTAGTTGTTCTATTAATTGAATATGATTATTTTATTGATTTCGTCCTCTATTTTATGTAATTTCTATAAAAATAGAATTGTATTGGCTAATTGAATACATGAAAGCCTCCTATGTATACGAGGACTAGATAAGCTTCGTATATAAAGGCCTATGCCACCCATCGCTGTGTCAACCATTTACTTTTAAGTAGAAAATGAAATGATTGGATTACAGCACGAAAATATTTAATCACACGTATATTATTTTCTAGTTATTACAAAATTTAAACAATTTTTTTTACCATTGAGTAGTCTTTATTATCATTTAATAAGGTTATGTGTCAAGTCAAAACCATTCTCAATTGACGTCAGATATTTAAAATTTATTAATTGGTGCACTTTATTACTAAAACATAACGCTATGTGAGAAGACTCCTATGTTTATTATAGACTCTATTAATCGGGTTGTGGTGAGATTTAAAAGTGGATGTGATTTTGTATGTGTATGCGTGTGTCTGAGCATTTGTTTTTGAAAAGTACTATTTTTTAAATTTCGGCGATTTTTTTCCGTTAAAATAAAAAGTGCTAAATTATATCTTATTGCGCTTTTTATGAAACAGACCTGTCCTCGAAACTTCAAATTTCTAGCTATAATGGTTTCGGCAGTGAGTCGGTATATTTGTCAATAAAGACGTTTTGTTTTATTACGAAGATATCCTCTCTATTGGCGACACATTAGAACGTTTTCTACTATTCGATGTCCTGTTTCTTCTTCTAACCTCTACAGGTAATATCTTTTTATCGCGATATAATTTACCTATTTTTCATACTTCTAAGAACTTAAACTTTTTATTTATTTAAAGTGATCTGATTTCACAGTCTTTTATGACTCAGCCTACTACTTAAATCATGTCTTTCAATGTTGAGTATTTTTCTACTCCCGTTTTATCATTCATCAGTTTATTTGTCCTCGTTTCCCCGAAGCATTTCACCTCCGTGTCTATTTTTATGTTTTGTTTGTTTTGCTTGCTTACGATCAGGGTTTCTGGAAATTCACGCTTTTCATCAGAGCTTTCTATGTTCTCAATTTATATTCCTGGACAATATGTTGCTCGCTTTGTGCACTGTTGAGAAGTGTTATACACGTTTTTGTTTAACCTAACCTTGGCTTGATCTCATCGTCGGATGCTGCACTTTGAAATATTTTGATGCTAAAATTTAAATTTTGTTCAAAGCCTTGTATATTTTAAAATCTTTTGGCTACTATATAGGAAATTTTTTTTTTTTTAATATGTTTTATAATTTTATGTGTCAATTTATGATAGGATTATGATCAATTGTGAAATATTAGAAACATTTATTAATAGAACTTTGCCGATGTTGTTTATATGTAAATGATTTTTAATATTTATACTTTGCTGTTTTTCTTTTTTCAAATCGAAATCGAAAAGTAGAGCAATGATTTAAAACTAATTAAGCTAAAGGCTGTATGGCTAAAGACTAAAGGCTGGAATTTGAAAGAGTCTATAATTGGTCATAATTAACCAAATAAATTAATAAGAATTGTAAACATTATATTTTTTAAGGAACTGGAAAAAACGTAGTCCAAAACCCACCCACACATACATAAGTTTAATATTTATATATTTAACTAACAATCACAATAAACAATCTTTTATAAAAACAAATTTTATTTGCCCCATTCTGAAGCTTATTTTGTACAGTCCTAATTTAGGAAATCATTTTTGTCCATAAGTTTTTATAATAAAATTACATGTCAATAAAAATATTGTGAAGCGGTCATAAAGTACTGATTAAGTGTAAGACCTATATAAAATTTATATCTCAATTTCGTTCCATTTTGGAACAATTATTATTATTTCATTTGATATAGGTTTGTAATATTTTATTTTAGGTTAGTTATAGTAATAAATAAGATTCACTTTTCTATATAAAAAAAAAAATAATTCTATATTACAAATTGATTTTACTTTTTTTTTAATAAGATCCAAATGTGATATCATGAAGAGCAGGAGCGCTGTTGCTTGGAAGGGCAAAGTCCCTTTCAAGTTGGTCTAGGATACCACCTGATCTTCCGTAGGAAGATCTAGATGATTGCTGTTGTTGTGGTGGAGGAGGGGGTCGGGATTCGTATACGGGAGCAGGGGAAGGTGCAGGCTGAAAGAAAGACTGGGGAGCAGGCCTTGGGGGAGCACGTTGTGGTTGAGGACGTGGTTGTGAGAAAGAAGGAGGAGGACCAACTGGTGCAGCGCCAGAGACAGCAGCTCGTGGAGGAACAGGTCCGGAAGAGGATGGTCGCGGTGGAGCGGAGAAACTCTGGCTGGACTGAAACGAAGGGAAATCCTGTGTGTATTGCGGCTGTGGAGGTGCTGGCCTAGGTGCTGGGCGAGGTGCGGGTCGAGGTCTGGGCGCTGGTGGTCTGACAGGCGCTTGTGGCTCTTCGTAATAGGAACCATCATCGTACACGGGTTCATTGCTCTGAGGGTTCCTCTTTGTCTGGGTTTCGTCGACCAGTGTTGGAGGCGCAACGGTGATGCCTTCTCCAGCGGGCTGGAAGCCATACCTATTGGCTCCATACTCAACTACTCGTACCTTGCCCGTGTCATCCACGTAACCGTACTTCCCCATCACTTCTCCGGAAGGAAGTTTAGTCTCGATTTTGAACGCTCCGTCGGCTCCTTCATAACCGTATGTGTATGATCCGTCTTCATTGTGCCTGAACAAGAAAATTAAATTTAAAAAAATTAAACAATGAAGTATATGTAACATACGAAAAATGTTATAAAGTACATATAAAAGTAATAATAGGTGATCTATTGGACTAGTAGGTAGTATTTACTATTAGTAATCGATCCCAATGTACAATTTATGAAAATAAGTAGAGCTATTTAGGTTTAAACAAGAGTGCTATTTCCTGTTGTAAGTTTTATGCCAAAACATTTTTTTAGAAACAATTTTACTATATTGTTCATCCAAATACTTATCGTAAAAAGTGATTGTTTTACATTTTTTGCAAAAGTTTAAGTAATTTTTGTTTTTATGATAGGTTTTTAAATAATAGTCTTATTGTTTAAATGTTTAAATCAAATAAGGGATTAAATGTTTAGAATGATAGTTTTTTTCAAAATCACCAGGGAAAAATCTAAATATAGTACGATGTTTTGTGTAGGGAGAAATTACAGAGAGTAAAGAATTATGGTGGTGCATGTACCAGAGCGTTTAAGGGGATGCTAAATCCCTTTTATAATGAGCGAGTGAAGCGCAATGCTGACCATTTTGTATTTCAAAATTGTACGTTTTAAATATAATAAAACCAATGCTATATCCACTGTCAACGAAGATAAACGTCATACAAAGCATACAAAGGTAGTGAAATACTTTTAGCAGAATGTTAATCTGTAAAAATGAAACAATGAAATTTTAATATTAAAACATTGTTTATTCTTGGAAGAACTCAACCTAAGTTTTTAAAAAGTTCTGTACATGCGCTTAAATTAAATGTTCAATGAGTACACTTCAAGTTTCAAATATGTTTATATTAAAGACTCGTTTAGTTAGTTTGAGGCTAATTTTTGGTATTTAATTTTCAGTCTTCACCTCCGAGTTACAGCTTAACTCCCAAAGCCTTAAAGTGAATCTCGATTAAACTCATATTGGTTAATCCAATTCATTTAAACACTTAGTTTAATTATTTATTTTCAAAGCAGCTGTGAAATATTAAACACAACACACCAATAACCACAAGACAACTTTCTTTAAAAAAAAAATGTTTTTTGTTATGGTTATTGCGTTTATTGTATTTGATTACTTAATTTAATCTAAAAATATTTTTCGTTTAATGTTCAAATGTTCCAACATAATACAGTGCTTTGACAAATATTTTCATGGAAAGCGTCCATGTTCAAAGCGTCAAAGAAAAGTATTCTTCATACTATTTGTTGTTTAACAACAGCTGATTACATGAATATTCAACAAGGAAAATGAATGAGGACAGCTGTTATAGATTCTTTGCGGATGCTTTAAACGTTGGCAACAATCTTCATTGTTGGATACGCTTCGCAGCTGTGGTTAAGGAATTACAAAGGATGTGAACTCATTCCGATGGATATTGTATCATAGTGAGCTAAATATAGGCTGGAGAGGCAAAAAGCGTATCGTGAAGCCTACTGATTAAGTACTTCCACCTTAAATTAAAATAATTGAATAATTTGTATTTACCATTTTTTTGTAATTTAATAATATTCAGAAATAATGGAATATATATTGCTTTATGTTATCATCACCATTTGTATTTAAAATTTTGGAAATCACTTCCCTTAGCTCCGTTTAAAAGGTCTACTTCAGGCTAGCGTCCCTGTCCACTCGATACTATAGACCCCTTATATTCCCGGCACTAGGGTATCAGTGTATCTTTCCTGATTAAAATCTTTTCTCCTATCATTTTAGTTCCTATTTTTCCCCTATTTTCAGTCAGTTACCTTTACAGCTTACCCATACTTATCCTTTCTTTTATTAGGGGATGTATCGCATAGATACTTCTTATTGCTTTATTAGAGTGCAAGTCTATTTTAAGTAAGTGTCCTTCCACACGATGTCATTTTTTCTCCTATTTTCAGTCAGTTACCTTTACCGCTTACCCATACTTATCCTTTCTTTAACAAGGGGATGTATCGGATAGACACTTCTTTATGACTTTAATAGAGTGTAAGTCTATTTAAAATACGCGAACTTGCACATGCGATGTCAAGATTTCCTCCTACCAGAGTATCACTCCTTAGTCCTAACTTAATTCCACTTCCCCTTTCTATCATTCTTTTTACACATCTCCTTATGATCCCGATGGAAAGTAGGTTCCCTACAGGATCGCGACCTTGCACACGTGACTATATAAATTTTCCTATAGCCCGTAACATTCATATCTCTACCCTACTCCTACAAATATCATTTTCCTATTCTTGTATGCAATAATACTTATGCTTTCTGATCCGCACAAAAAAATGTTGTTAAACAAGGAAATGTTTTTAAAAATATTTTCAGTAACAAATCAGAAAATGCTGCATTCTTTGTAAAATAAGTTTAGTTTACCATAAATAAAGAACAATTGAATTTAATGCAGAAACAAACTTCACAAGAAAATAAGGAAGCTATCACACGTTTTTACTGTTCTAAATAGTGTAGCCCAAGTAAGAATTGCAGCGTGCTACATTACTGCACGTTAATAGCAACTTTATTTAATTCAAAGTAAAATATTAAAAGACTTTTAGATCAAAAATATTTCCTTTTTTTAAAGTTATTCAGTGGCACTTAAAAAGAAACGATAAATGAGGCAGGCACTCCACAATGAAAACGATCAACCAGTAATTTAAAAACTTATTGCTAATTAGCAATTACAATTTTAAAAAACAAGAACATATTTCTGTATATTTAATATTTGTGTTAAATTTTAAAAATTCGTTTGTATTACTTTAAAAAAAATATCATAGAAATTATTAATAATTTAATTTTATAAGTAATTAAATTAATTTAATTTAATTAAATGTATCAAATTAAATTTAAAAATGCAGAAATTGAGTTAAAGGTCTGATTTAAAATTTTTTTTTAAACATATTCAATAAATTGGCATCTTTTATTATTTTGCGCATTAAGTCGTCCGAAATGTTTCGTTTGAGCTGAACCGTTCTTCATTGGAAACCGTAAGCCTATTTCTGTACACATTGAGAAAGAATTGAAAACAAACGTTTTCAAATCACTGAAAGGTTTTTGTGTCCGCTCGCACCACGACACACTAGTATTTTCATTTCAGGCTTAACTTTCTCGCTCAGTATTCCTTTTTGGACTGGTCAAGGAAAGTGAAATGGCGAAGGAAAGCTGCCTCGCCAAGCACGTAGGCTTGAACCATAGTCGTACGGTAATGAATACTTTGCACTTGGCGTCGCGAAGTGGCCAACTCAGCCCTTATTCACCATTTCTGTTATTACAGTGTTACGCAACGATCCGACCATAGTGTTCG
>JBAIZL010000005.1:171754385-171811885 GCA_036971475.1 Prosapia bicincta | reverse complement strand
TAGAGTTAATTATACAGATGACCGTGTAAAAAGGGGATGGACAAGGCAAGGTCAGAACATTCTAGTGCTAGTTGCTTACGTTGCATAAGTCTGTGTTTTTTAAAGCTACTCAAATAGTAGCATAGTTTAAGAAATGACCTCTTGAACTGAACTGATTCAAAATCATAGTAAGTGCTACTTCAGATCAGTATATATATATATATATATATATATATATATATATATATATATATATATATATATATATATATATATATATATATATATATATAGTCTTACCATTTACTAACTCTTAATGGTAAAAGTCCCAAGTTTTCTGTGATCATCGTTTTAACATTGTACACTTGGTACATCTTAGGTTTCACCCCAGAGACAGGGCAAATGCTATCCGACCTAACTTCACCTAACAAAAACTAACTAAACCAAAGTAACCTAACCTGACTTCAGAAGCACGGCAAATGTTAGACAATTTAACTTATACTAACTTACCTAATCTATTCTAACATAATCCCATGTAAAATCAATAGACGCTGTAGCTGCTAGCAAGAAAAATAATAAATAAAATATTCGAGGTTTTATTCTCAAAACCAACATTTACCAACCGTCATCGGTAACCCTTAACAACTCCCACACTCTAATGGTAAAAGTACAGAAAATTATTTCTTATTAAATTCGTACACATTTACCAACTCATGTTATACACATATTTGTTATTATACACACATACACACACACACACACACACATATATATATATATATATTTATTATGTAATAAAGTTTATAATTGTATATTATTAGTCAAGCTTAAGAATAAAATAAACGATGTTAAATCTTTTGTGATATTTGAAAGTTGAAACTAAAAACTGCAAAAATCAGTTCGATTTTTAATCTTGAACTTTTTACAAGAAAACATATTTTAAAGAGTTCATATATTTATAATAATGATTATTATCTACATTATGAATATTAAACATCACATGAGATAAAAATGTAGGGGAACAGCCACTATAGAGTCCAGTACCGTATCAACCTTCAATCACGTAGGTTATCTCAACAACGGTCTTGTCACTTTCATTTCAAAATTCGTTAAGATCTATCCTTGGAAATGTGAGCGGCCGCCAACAGAAAGTCCGATGACTGATGTAAGTACAGTCCACGCCAGTAGGAAGTCATGTGGAACGACCTTTTTTCTAGGGTTTGTTACAAAATCAGACTGTCTATTTATTACTCAGCAACATGGTACACTAACTTTACCAAAGGCGTTTTCAGTTTTAATAGCTACCATTAACTTTCTTAATTGAAGTAATAAATTACAATTTTCATTATTTATCTCTGTTTTTCACGAAATCTTACGGTTCTTTATTGTTTAAACGAAATTGGCTCAATATTTGAGAAAGATAACCTATAAACACAACATGATAATAATAAATTATTTGAAAACAGCTGTTATATTAAATCATATGATAATATATATCAGCTGTTTGAATATTCAATAAATTTAGTTTTAGCAGTTTAAAAATAACGCACATTATCTATATGATAGTATTTCTAAAAGGAAATAAATACAATTTTAATATTTGCGGTAGTTTAGCGTGTTGGTAAATAAAAGTTTTTAAAAATTGTTTGAACATTTTGATAAAATCCAAAACTAATAACATTCGTGTAGAAATATTAATTTTCAACAGGGGACTACTGTTGGGTAAGTAAAAATAAAGTATAGGAACTGGGAAATATGTAATAACATGGGTCTGATATTTCCTTAAAATGTTTTATGTAAAATATATATACTACTTGCAACAGGAAATATTAGTCGATTTGTATATTATTAGTCAAATGTCGCTTCTATAAAGTTTAGGGTTGTAACAACAAGAAAGGTTCTTCCTTTTTACAACGTGTGTTATTACTCACACTCACACACACAAACACTTGCACGCAAGATTCGCACAGGAACAATATTGGCGTAGTCTTTAGAAAAATTTCAGCAACAAATAGAAAATAACGTGGTTTCAGAAAAAATTATGTAAGCTAAATACTAAAAATAACTTCAAGGAATTTTTCAACTTTTTATCCTTCAAATTACTTTGTTGTACATATTTCAGTTTTGTAAGACTATTTTATTGTTTAAATACTTCAAATTCCTGTGTCAATTTTCAATCATACAGCATTGAACAATGCTCCGGAACCGTGGTAGATTCGTTTGATGAGATATGCCAATAACTCCTTAGTCATAAATATAGATCTTTTAATTAACATTAAGGAAATTTCGTTTTTCGAAATTTCTAGTACTTATAGACTTATAATGAGAAATATATTGGGAAAAGTTCAAAGTCACAAAATGTTTAGTTAAAACAATAAAAATGTTTTCGTCCCTATGTATACATCGATATTAATGTTATTGCTTTCAGACGCACTAAAAATAGGGCCTACTGGCATCATGTTTATATTAGACTCAGTGTAACATACGAATATTTGAAGATGAATAACACAAAACCCTCTCTAGCCACAATAAATGTACATTTCTTTTGGTAACCATCTACAAATTGAACATACTACAGGGATATTGTTTTTCATTGTCTCTGAAGAGGGTTAATTTGCAACCGAAATGTTCATAATAAATTATTATTGTGATTGTAGGGAGTTTTACGTTTTATAAATTCTTCTTAGTTTGTTCCAAAATTGACCCTAACCTACTTAGTAACCTTTGAAGATGATAACGTATATATATATATATATATATATATATATATATATATATATATATATATATATATATATATATATGGAACAGCATATACAAAAATGTTGCGTCAAATGAATAAAACGTAAGGTAAAATCTGGATGTTACAGAATGGATTTAAACTTGTGAGAATAAGTTATAATAGCATACACCTGGATAACTCAACTGTCACAAAGTGTTATAACAAGTTTATAGTCTTAGTGGTGAATCAACTAAGTAGTCTGGTTAGGGATGCTTAGTGGTGAATCAACAATCAGTGAAAATTACTTTTGATGATAATTAACACAAAACACTATCTAAACTGAATAATTTTTTTACTAACCTTATGTACATCTCGGTTGCAAAAGAACTTCTTTCAGAGGCATCAAATTTAAAGAAGATTATTTTTGTTTCCCTTTAGGATATTTGTTTTGGAACCAAGATATACAGAAGGTTAATAGAAAGTTATTGTGTTAGAAGGCGCATTGTGTTAATTTGTTCCCTACAGTTCCTACCATTCCCTACAGTTAGTTTCAAAATAGTTTTGTTTTAAGAGGGTGCATTGTGTTAATTTGTTCCCTACAGTTCCTACCATTCCCTACAGTTATTTTCGAAATAGTTTTATGTTTTAAGAGGGTGCCTTGTGTTAATTTTTTCCCTACAGTTCCTACCATTCCCTACAGTTAGTTTCGAAATAATTTTATGTTTTAATAGGGTGCCTTGTGTTAATTTATTCCCTACAGTTCCTACCATTCCCTACAGTTAGTTTCGAAATAATTTTATGTTTTAAGAGGGTGCCTTGTGTTAATTTGTTCCCTACAGTTCCTACCATTCCCTACAGTTAGTTTCGAAATAATTTTGTGTTTTAAGAGGGTGCCTTATGTTAATTTGTTCCCTAAAGTTCCTACCATTCCCTTCAGTTAGTTTCGAAATAATTTTGTGTTTTAAGAGGGTGCCTTGTATTAATTTGTTCCCTACAGTTCCTACCATTCCCTACAGTTAGTTTCGAAATAATTTTGTGTTTTAAGAGGGTGCCTTGTGTTAATTTCTTCCCTACAGTTCCTACCATTCCCTACAGTTAGTTTCGAAATAATTTTGCGATTTAAGAGGGGGCATTGTGTTAATTTGTTCCATACAGTTCCTAGCATTTCATACAGTTAGTTTCGAAATAATTTTGTGTTTTAAGAGGGTGCCTTGTGTTAATTTCGTCTCTACAGTTCCTACCATTCCCTACAGTTAGTTTCGAAATAATTTTGTGTTTTAAGAGGGTGCCTTGTATTAATTTGTTCCCTACAGTTCCTGCCATTCCCCACAGTTAGTTTTAAAATAATTTTGTGTTTTAAGAGGGTGCCTTGTGTTAATTTCTTCCCTACAGTTCCTACCATTCCCTACAGTTAGTTTCAAAATAATTTTGTGATTTAAGAGGGTGCCCTGTATTAATTTGTTCCCTACAGTTCCTACCATTCCCTACAGTTAGTTTCAAAATAATTTTGTGTTTTAAGAGGGTGCCTTGTGTTAATTTATTCCCTACAGTTCCTACAGTTAGTTTCGAGATAATTTTGTGTTTTATGTTTTAATTTATTTCCCAAAGTTCCTACCATTTCCTACAGTTACTTTCGAAACAATTATGTGTTGATGTGACAACGAAAGTCGCGCTACGTACATAAAAGTACGTAGAATGAAATAAAACATATTTTAAGTTGAAATGTAAGTTGATTGTTTTAAAGTTATTTTATTGTGTTCGTGGTTCGAGGTTTATAGCTAATACACACTTCATTCTAAAGCTCCACAACCTTATAGGAACTGGATATTCATTATTATTTGATAAATATTATTTATATTTTATATTAATATTCATAAAAGTACTTTTTTGTAAGATCATAGCATTTTAACGTACACATTTTTAACCGAGTCTCCTATCACATGACAGAAACACATATTAAAACCTACAGCTTTAACTGTGTATGCTACTTCAGAGGACACATTTACACTTTATATTTATCCTTATGTTAATAAATTGTTAATTTACTTAAATGTAAATAAATTTTTCATTTATTTAGGAATTATATATTGGGTGTAATATAACTTTTAGAATTTTAGTAATTATTTTTATATTTTGTCATGTTACTTGACAATCAATATTACCCGTAAAACGTAGCCTAGAACGGAATAAAAAATTGTCATTGTTATTCTAATTAAATTCTCAACAATACTTTATCCGCAATTGTGCTAATCTGTTGATCTAATTATTTTACCTGTTTATTTGCTTAAGAATAGGCACCGGCGTAGGTTTTGGTCCAGCAGCGGCAAGGGATGATGATGGCCTTGAGAAAGACTGCACAGGTCTGGGGGCAGGTCTTTGTGGCGGTGCAGGCTCGGCATAGTCATAGTTACCCTCTTCAACGTAATTGCCTCTCTGCGAGTACTGTTGCGAGCTGACACCTGCTACTATGCATGCTGCTGCTACCTAGTGGACAAGAATAGTATTATTAGTGAAGGTGTAGATTTCACTTCACACAGAATCTTGTACATAAAAGATTTTGTTGAAATATAGCTGGGAATTTTTACAACCACAAATCAGTTAATCCACAATTAACTCGCTACCCCCTCGTAGCATTGAGATCGGGGTTATTAATTAAGATTATGTATTTTTTTCACATACGCACTGTAGTTACGACAATAGTTACGCTATGCTAAGCCATTATCTCAGGTAGGTCTAATGCTTGATTTTAATTAACTTAAGGGCGCATTTCTGTTCAATTTGATTACTACCAGTGATGTATATAGGATTTTACCATGAAGTGAAAACATAATTTTTCACTTTAAATTGAATTTTTTAAGAAATCTTTTTTACTCAAGTTCAGAAATACATACATACGTGTATATATATATATATATATATATATATATATGTGTGTGTGTGTGTGTGTGTGTGTGTATGTGTGTGTGTGTGTGTGTGTGTGTGTGTGTGTGTGTGTGTGTGTGTGTGTGTGTGTGTGTGTGCGTGCGTGCGTGCGTGCGTGTACAGTATATATAACAATAATAAATATAATTTATTAGGCACAAGCTTTTGAGATACAAATTATTAGAAACAAATTAAAATGAATTATATTTTTTCAAATTTAATTTGTCAAAATGTAATGATTAGTTTTTATTAAAATAATCATTTATAACTTATATTAACACTACTAATAAAAATTCTACTTTAAATATCAATATATACCTTATAATTTTAGATTCATTTTTCATAAATTTATTAAAATGTGTATATTTCGGAAGGGACCCTAGCGCCCTTTATATATATGCTACGGATTAATACATCTAAATATTAAGATTGAAATTGCTATTGCCGTTTTTAATTTTATTTCTATATATTTCAGAAAATCTTGCAATCAAATTTAAATTAAGGAAAATATTTTCTTAAAAAGGGATATTACCCTCCAAACTCGTAAAATTGAAAATAAGCATCGTAAGACATAATGTTACATAATATCAAAATGTTTAGTTAGTATTTAATACATAGTGTTCATTTTAATTGACGTAGAAAAATATAAATCAATCGGTTTTGTTGAATAATTTGGTTTCCTAGTTTTAAGAAGATAGTATATATATATATATATATATATATATATATATATATATATAATAATAAATTAAAAATATTTCAAAAACAACAATACTTTTAATGAATATATTTATTCAAATCTTTTCGCCGATAAAATAGTACCAGCATCTTGCTTTATCGGCGAAAAGCTTTGAATAAATATATTTATTAAAAGTATTCTTGTTTTTGAAATATTTAATAACTATATTACAAGAAAACACATCACCATATTTAATATATATATATATATATATATATATATATATATATATATATATATATATATATATATAATGTGCTTGGTGCACATTTGGTTTACATAATATAATTACTTTGTTACACAGATTTTAAGAGCTTATTGTAAAGGTTTGTACTAAATAAGACAAACAAAATTATAAATTGTAAAAAAAAAGTAAATAAATATTTAAAGCAGTAAATTTTAATGTTTGCTAAGAGATAATATTTGAATTCTCGAAAAACTCAAAAATAAGAAACTTTTATCACTTTGAGTAAGTATTAAAAATCTGGTCCTTGGCACATTAATCACTAGAAATGTCTAGCGAGAAATCTATTAGGATGACGGGCAAACACAGCCTCATCACTCCGATAGATCTGCTTCAGGTACACGGCCTAACACGTAAAGCCTTGATCCTAGCCTTGTCCTCCACCAGACTTTGTTTCCCTACCTTAATGCTACGTATGTTCACATCCCCTTATAATCTTTCATGGAGGATAAACATTTATACTGGTTGATCTCCCTAAAACTACAAAACACGTAAGTTATTAGTTAGGTTAGAATTTTGTATATCGCGTATTGTGGAACTTTTAGTAAAGGTCGTGTAAGAGAAAATGTCGAAACTGTATTGTAGTTACAATACTTTAATGTTGGGGCTAAACTAAAACGCAATCTACTATTTAGGTTATCCGGAGTATTGATTTAAGACTAAATAGATTAGAAAAGGTGGAAAGGAAATGTAACGTCAGAGTTAACATTTTCGAGAAAACCCTCAAAGTATAATTATTTCATAATTAAGAGTCGTAATATTGCTGAGTGGGTAAAATCAGTCCATTGCTATGCTATACAAAGGCTCTTACATTAAGTGATAGACTTGTATAGCTAACTACAACACGTAATTCATACATTGTCTAGGCACATTTTATTAAATATTACTTAAAAATATCTCAATATTTTTGGGGTGAAAAATTTAGCTAAATAAAAAATTCGATTCTCCGTTTGTGGTTTTCCTTTATGTGTCCATCTCGGTCAAGAAAAGCGTGTTATAAAATTATAAAATCAGGGTTTATTCATGCAAACAACGCATGATCCAAATATATTCTGTCTCTTGAAGGCAGTCAAGTCTCCCAAGGTTAACATAAAGCATCTAGAGCAGTACTCAGACACAATATTTCTTTATTTCATCCAATAAAAGCAACTGCACAACGTGGCGGTGGCCGTCAAGGTCTTCAAGTTGAGGTACCTTGGTGCTGGACTTCCTTCTGGAGTGGAAGAATGTTAAATATCAAACAGTTGTAGCCATGTTTTGTAAGTGGTCGTTAAAGTTTCTAAGGAGTTGTAGTCTGATGTCTTTAGATTATTGCGAAGCTGGAAATATTTCAAAAGATAGAACTTTAACGTGTATAAATATGTACCCGCGTTAACATTTCACTGATTTTCATATACGGGACACTTTGGCATTATAAGCGATGTGAAACAGACCACACAGAAGAAATCGTTTTACCACTCTGTATCGAAATTAGCAACAGCGGCATGTAATTGATTTCCAATATGATATTTATAGTAAATAATATGATATTTATAGTTGAATATCGGACTTATCTAGTCCAAAAACTAGAAGGACTGTCCTCTTCAACTCTTTTTGGTTTCTTTTGAAATCCGCAGTACTATGAATAGATGAATCGATTTATTTACCAAGAAATAAATTATTATTTACCAATACGTCCTCTAACGTTCAGTTCAGTTCAAGAGTTTAAATTTCAGATAAGTGAGCCATTTTGTAGCTATTACTAAATAACTGATCGAAATTTCCCGTGCTGATTGAGACTCTGAATTGAAATATAGTTGGAAAAAGTCTCAAGTTGTTAAGTTGTATTAAATACCTCACATTGATCGAACTTCATGACAGATATTTAGGAGAATAGAAATCTATAGCATTTTGTTATCACAGTAATTCAAGAGAAGGGGGGGGGAGTTTGGTGGAATCCTAGCTTATGTGGCAATGGCTGCTGGTAGGTTTATAGAATTATAGAAATCAGGGATTGGTATTGCACTGAGATTCTGGAGGGCTTTCCTATTGGAAGGACCTTTATTTGGGTGGGACGGAAGAGTAATGGGGAGACTGATGTCTTACTTATGATATCTATAATACGAACTTACAGCTAATAAAGCGACAACAAGCTATAGTTTTCGTTATTTAAGATTACTACTTAACCTAAACAATTTGAAAAAATTAATTAAAGCTACGAATTTGGCTAAGAATTAGATAAGAAGAGATTTAATTTTGATATCTAATCTTCATCTCTTGTAACAATTCCATCTATTTCCTACAGAGGTCTATAACACCGTCTCTACAAAAAGCAACTATTGTACAGAGTGTGTTTAAAGTCTTGCATGTTCTACGCTACAAATACTGTCTATGAAACTTTGTTGTAACCATAATATAGTAATTTTAACTTGACGTTCTTTTACAATCAATTTTGTGATGCCTTTGTTTTTTCTTTGCTGTTAGAGATTTTGATTCGTTGTTATTTTAAATATGTGAATTTACGTACTCTTTAAAACATAATATAATAAATACATCTTAGCTTCTGAAGGGGGTTACAGTTTTAAACATAAAAGTAGACCATTATAAAATTTTATATTGTATGTATAGGTAGTGATAAACCAAATCTGTTAATAACGTGTGTACAGTCGCCTGTCTCTCGCTCTCCCCCTTCCATTGTTGCCAAGAGTAACAAGTGCACTGTAGATCACGATACACTGCAAGCCGTTCAGTGAAAAGGAAAGCCGATGCTGAAAGGAGAAGCGGACGACATTCTTGTGGCTGTAAAACCACGCAATTCTGCGACCGTGTAACCTAACCTAACCTGATCTAGAACAGTTGTGACGTAACATATGCAAACACTGCAGTTCAGACTAATGCAAAATCACTCTCCAGATTAAATTTATTTTTAATGGAAGGGCAATTTACACCTACGCGAAAAATACTTTTGTAGTTTGATCAATAGTTGAATTAAGAGTTTTTGGAAGGGGTGAATGGTAGCCCCCCGTTTCGGTCACCCCGATAGAGGGTAGAGGCTACTTCAGACAAGCGGTCCTGCCCACATGACGCCCAAACATATCCCATAAATCCTGTATTAGAAGGTTGAACGTTCCTACCTTAAACCTCCCTATATTCACATTCATCTCCTATTCTTTGCTACTGATTATTGCCATACTGGCTCTTGCCTTAAAACTATGAAAAACAAAATATTAAAACAAGAATTTTAGTATGTTACACTCGTCCATTGCCTTATACGAGATTCAAAAGTTAATGGCTGGGTTTCTTTTGGTATGATTTTTGCCCAAAATGTTGCATTCCGACATCTTAGTTCACGCCCTAGAAATATCTATACCCAAATTAATGTTTTGGAATAACATGAATTAGAAATGTTTCTGTTTCATAATTATTATAAATTTAAACAATTTATTTCAAGGAATATGCTTTCAGGAAACAAAGGAACCGTTACTTTTTAGAAGACAAGTTCCTAATGAAGGTCAAGAGCTTTTTGTTTGTTAAAGAAACACTCCCGCTTGCCTTGAGACAATACCTAATCACCGACGGTTATGTCCTGTCAAGAACGAGAGGGATAAAACAGTTTAAACTGAACAGTTTTGCTGATTTAGCTGTAGCCTAACTGTTGTCACACATGACTGATATGATCAAAGAATGTAACGCATGGAGCTGATGAATAACCCCAAGAACTAGTAGAAGAAAAATTGAAACGAAATATTGCAGGTGGAATATAGAGAAAACAGGAAGAAAATAGAGAAACTGTAATATTTTACTTTGTTTTTTTCTAGTGGTCGTAAGAATTTATTAGATGTGTTACAATGAAAATAAGTATACTAGTACAACTTAGGATCTAACAACAGCAGTTGGTAAATGTAGGGATTTTCACTTTGAAACTTGAAATAATAATATACACTTGTATACTTTATATTACAGCAGCTTATATATACAAGGGTAAGTCAATTATTATATGTAATGTAGTTATACAATTTTATTGTATACAAATAGAAAACCTGTATGTAGGGCCTACATTATTTTTCAACATAGTCCAATTGGTTTCCAACGCACATGGTTCATCACCTTTTTACAAGCTTCCTGATGCCCTCATAAAAGGTTTTCGGTTGATCTGTGACCCAGAAATGCACAGCTACTTTCTGTATTTCGCCCCAAATAAATCGATGGCCCCTTAATGCCTCTTTGAGTCGACCAAATAAATGAGTGTCAAAAGGGGCAAGATCGGGCTAAATGGAGCATGATCCATTACTTCAATATTGAGTTTCTGGAACGTTTCATTAGTATGGGCAGCAATAGACGGACGGGTATTGTCGTGCAACAACACAGGGCCTTTTGACAGCAGTCCTCGGCGTTAGCTTAGAATTGCAGGCCTTAGTTTCTCACTAATTGGAGGTCAGTAGCATATCGCTGTAACGTAAATTGTCTATTGTTGGGGCCTTTTCCTCATAATGTACCAGTACTGGACCTTGTGAGTCCCAAAAAATTGTAAGGATCAGTTTTCTTACTGACGGTTGGGTCTTAAACATTTTTTTGAACGACTAATTTGGATATTTCCATTCCATACTCTGCCGTTTACTCTCTGGCTCGTAATGATGTAGCCTATCTACGCTTCGTCACCAGTAATGATCCTGTCTAAGAGGCTGTCCCGTTCGTTACCATAGAGATTCAAAAGTTTTTGGCAGATGGCCAAGCTTGTTTATGCAACTATGTGAGTTGATTTGGAACCCATTTCCCATTATGAAACCCAAGTCTTTGGGGAATGATTTCCTAGGCAGAACCGTGACTAATTTGCAGAAGATGTGCCACTTAGTCAATAATTACTCATCTATCTAGGAGAACCATTTCACGTCAAAAACTCAATTTTTTCTTCCCTTGTGGCGGTAAACGGCCGTTCGGGTCCTTTATCGTGCGTAACACTATCGCGACCATTAAAAAATTTTTAATCCATTTGTAGACACTCCGTTGTAGCAAAACACTGTTCCCGTACTGTACCAAAAGTCGTCGATGAATTTCGGCTCCTGATAGACCGCCCGACCCCAAAAAATTGATAACTGGACGTTGCCCTTTTTGGTGCAAATAGAAAGAGGAATAGCTATGCACGAATTTAGCCTAGCAGCTTGAAACACGCATGACATTACAACAATTAAACAAAGGATGAAATCACATCTATCTTTTACTACTAACATAAACAAAAAGAATAAGTAAATTTCAGATATTATTTGGCTTACCCTCGTTTATTTAACATAATTTGGTAAAAATGTAAATATGTAAGAGATAATTGATTTGTCGGACTTCTACATTATTGTTTGGGAGATTCTAAATTTTACTAGTGCAAGTTCGTTTCGGGAATTTAAAAAAATTATTATTTATCCTAAGTTTTTTCCTAGCAACGAGCGCGTCAATTAAGGTTAGAGTAGGTAACCTCTACCGTGATTAAAATTTACCGTGTCTCTCAGGTAATACCTAAGATTTACCTAGTGTGTAATGGTAAATGTTCGAAATCAACGATGATTCACAAGAGAGTTCCCACTTTGACCATGAAGAGGTAGTAAATCTTATTTTTTCTGTAAAATCTCGATATAACGGCTTTTATAGTAACATATACAGACAGTACTGTACAAGAAAATAGAGATGGGGAAGAGGTTTTGTGGGTAGTCAAGTGACGACTTAACTACTTACCAAAGGACTTTGTCGAATTGACCTACAACCTGTTACTATTACGGGAATATTATTAATATTGTTATTAGTATTATTATTATTATTATTACAATCATTTTACAAATCTTTTACATATATTATAATATAAATGTAATAATAATATTATATGTTACATATAATATATTATATAATTATGATTAAATAATAATCTATATTATATTACAAATATAATTATATTATAATTATAATATAATATAAATTTATATGTTGTAGTGGTTTGTATTTAATAATCAAGAAAATGTTTTGATGACAAAATGAATCATTATTATTACATAAGAAAATAGGACAATGAAAAAGTTTAAAATAATTTTAAATTTTGACTGCTCCCCCTCTATGTCTGTAAATAGCCACTTCCATTACATTCTGTGTGGGTTCTCTATACTATGCGCATATGGATGTAATATCAACCAAGCCTCTAAGGACTGCAAGGCAAACACATTTTGACACCTCGTTATTTTATTTTTCTCGTCAACGGAATTGCCATATACAGTATTTACTTGGTCTTTACCAAGGACAAAAGCATACTAAGTACATTTTGAATTCTAAAATAATTCACACTATTTTGGGGCACAAAAATTATTTGAAGTTTTTAGTAAATGTCTGACGTAATACTTGAGAAAATAAGTCGGTTTAGCATTATTTAAATCGGAGAAACAGGTTATGTTTGTCAATTGAATTTTTTTTTAATCATTTAATGCTAATTCAGTAGATAATTGTCAATTATGTCTAATACTTTGCAATTATTTCCAATAAAAAAACATTTTCTAACCTGTTCATTATGAACTTCTTACACGCCAAAATAGAAAATCACACTGCAATAATTCCATTTTATTTAAAATTAGATCGGTCTGTATTTGTTTAGAGTTCTAAACTTCAAGGCATTGGTTTTAAATATTTATTTGGCGATAAAGTTCTTGAGCGGATCAAGGAAGATTGTTTGAAGAAAATAAAGAAAAAGTACAATTGTATTTCAAATTACAAAAACTCTTAAAGGCAACTATTTGAATAGGGCTAGAAAATGTTTTTGGAAAGCAAACAGTATACGTTTTGTGTGTGTGTGTGTGTGTGTGTGTGTGTGTGTGTGTATATATGTTTGTTTGTGTGTGTGTGTGTGTGTGTGTATATAACAATGTTTTTCTGTTATAAATAATCAGTAATACAAGATATTTATATAAAAGCAAAAATATATTTACTATACACAAATTGTTCAGTGGTTTTTCCAACTACTGTGCCGGTATTTTCAAGAACAAAATTATTCTAACATACAAACATGGTTGAATTATACCTAACATAGGTTAAATATATAATAGATTTACCAACAGTTAATGGTAAATATGGGTCAATAGTTTTTGTATGTTAGAAAATTTGTTCTTGAAGATGCCATCCTTGCAGTTGGCGAAAAGTTTTTAACATTCGCTTTGTTCTAATGAATGATATCTTGTATTTGTATCATACTACATTATATATATATATATATATATATATATATATATATATATATATATATATATATAAAGGGATAACAATCCATTTTGTTTTGTATGGGAAAATTATAAGAAAAGGGGTTGACATCTGCTTTGTTGATGAATTTCTGTCAACACTAATTTTACACCTTTGAAAACGGGAATACCAGTTTTACAAGAGTGGTGAGTAGAGGTCTATATATAGTGCAGGTTAGAAACTAAACCACAGAAACCTGTCTTGCTTATACGTCATTAGCATAACTTTATAGCGTAATTGTAGTTCACAGTTTTGCAAGTTAATATTTGTTCAAAAATTATTTCCTTTCACCTATATATTCAGGTGTTGTGTCATTTGTTTGTCTTCTTTCAAAATATAAAATTTATGGTTTATAAATAGAAATATCATATATATATTAAATATAATACTCTTTTTTAATATTTAATAATTTACATTCAATGTAAAGTACACATTAAAAAATATAAAATTAATCTCATACTTAAAAGTATTTTAATTTTGCTGAAATTAAATTTATTTCCAAAGTTGGGCAAACGATTTATTTAGAAGAATGACTGTTAGACAGATAAAAATACCTCCCTTTGTCCATGCCTGAGAGTGGGTTATTTCAGCATTTGGTATTTTGTTTAGTGCTATATAGGCAGATACGATAGATAAAGCAGTTATTAACATAAGGGGAGGTTTTCCCTCCCCCTAGTACTAGGAGAATGTAGTAAGAGGGTCGTCGATTATAGTTCAGTTTAATCAAATAAACAGAAATTATACATCTTTACTCCCGCCCAGTTCTGCCTATTTTGTAAAAGTTAAATTCTCTATGATTGTACGAGTCTCCTTTTTCTTGCTTCAAACCGATCCTTACTTTGATTTTTTTGTGTGACTTTTCTATTACAATTTTAAAGTCTTACAAACAAATGTAAACGTCTATCTGCCATCATTTGCTATAAAATTATATTACTCCTTCTTTCATATCTCTAGAAAATGTTGCAAAAGCTCTGGACAATGTTTCCAATATTTGATTCTTTAGACCTTAATTTTAGCTTATAAATTTCATTTTTTTTACTTGAAAAAAATTTTATTTTGACCGTACCCATATAAAAATAATTATTGTATTTAAGTCTGTATTGAGTATGAATCGGTAAAAAACAAAATTAGAGGTTATATTTGTAATAAATAATATGGTTTTTATTAAAAACTCTTTTGAAAAAATATCAATAGGAAACAGAAATAATAATGTTGCCGACAAGTTAATAATTATTACAATTTAAAAGCTAAACACAATTTATTTTTCAATCGTTTATTATAAACAAAATAGCCATATATAATGGCTTTTATATATATATATATATATATATATATATATATATATATATATATATATATATATATTAAAACAACATAGGTTATTCAAATACAAGAATATTCATTAATTTATATTCAAAGTTTTTCGTTGGTAAACAGTACCAACATCATCAGGAATGAAAATTACAATAATGTAAGATACAGGTCTAAAACATAATATGTTTTATAATATAGCTTACATTATTTTACATATGTTATCTTACATATGTTTTATATAATATAGCTTACATTATTGTAATTTTCATTCCTGATGATGTTGGTACTGTTTACCAACGAAAATCTTTGAATATAAATTAATAAATATTCTTGTATTTGTTTTAAATTAATAAACAAAGAAAACGTATTATATATATATATATATATATATATATATATATATATATATATATATATATATATATATATTTGTGTGTGTATCTACAAATGTTTTTAAACAAATATTCTAAATTTTAAGAATGTTTTTTAATAGTTTTTTGTAAATATGATTAAAATTATCTTTTAACCTACAATGCAAAGAATATTGTAAAATACTAAAAGTGCGTTTTATTCCTTTAAATTAATTTAATTTCTATTGAAGAAGAACTTTACTGTCTGATTATTTAATTGAATCACGAAAACACTGTTCATATGGAAAATATAAAGTTACTTCAATATGCGAATCTCCTACAAAGTAGGATACTGTAACATGTGCTCTTCGGATATCACATAATTTTAAAACAATAAACTGCTTAAAGTGTTTTTCATAAAGAATCATTGTTCGCGATAAATCGTTATTTATAAACATGCGGTTCCATATTGGTTTAATGAAGGCAAGTGATCATGTTGGGACTCTGGAAGTCAAAAAGCAAAACAGAAAACGTATTTAGATATATTCAATTTCATAAAACGTTACAAAATTAGAAAAGGACTTTCAATAGGCGACGGTTACATTCATGTCAGATTGCACGCGTCAGTTACTCTCGTACTTGAAAGTGACACGCCTTAAGGAGAAAGGCTGCAAAAGTCTGCTTTACCAACCTTATTGGCTAATCTACATTAAACAAAATTCAATCGTCAATCAATCAGTTTTTATGCAAAGTAACAATCTCTAAGTGGCCAAATTTAAATTTAAATGTATACGAAAATGAAATTTCATATCTTATAACTTTGTAAAATTAAAATGAAAGGGTTTGTTTTACGTCTTCACTCTTTCCTGTGCTCTATTCTCTTATCGTAGAGAGTAACATTTAACGTTGCCTCTATTGGTAATTCTTATTATTAAAATAAATTATAAAACATTCATTTCATTTAAAAGTTTATATAACGTTTACGTGGCTTCACAATGATACCCCATGAATAATTATAAAGGTTGAAACAAAGATTACTAAAGTCTTAGATGTATTTCATCATTAGATTAAATCCTGAAAACACAGATGATCGTTTCTGTCCAATAACCTTAACTAACCTAACCTTACTTACAAAAAGCTAACATAACCTATTCTAACCTACCTAAACCTAACCTCTAATGAGATAACCTAACTTAACCTAATTAATTACACAAAGCTTACTCATAAAAATATACTTACAGAGAAAATATGTATAACATTAAATTATATAACATATAACTCTGTGTTTTTAATATAGTTTATTTAAGTTTGAACAACATAATTTCATGGTACTCAAAACTATAAATTTTATTATTATTTTTATTATAATTATATTATTTTTTGATATTGTACTTACGTTTTTGATATGAGTGATACACATTTGTATAAAAATAAATTAAAAGTACTAGTATTTTTTAAATAAATGTTAATTTTACGGTATTTTTTTCAAGGGCCCAATTTTTAATTAATGTGAGCGTTTTCAGCCCCTAAGGTGTCTCGGTCTGTGAAAATTAGTACCTAGGGTAACAATGCGGGGTCGAAGCTTACTGCTGGCCACATTACAAAACCATATGACTATAGTGTCCTGTCTTTATTATTAATTCAAAAGCAGTCATTACTATTATTATTATTTAGTTACATAAATATATTTCAGAAAAATAAAATTAATAAACTACATATATGCTATTCTAATGTATTCTATCAAACTAAGTTTCATGGGACATATTACTTATAGAGAAACAGTCATGTGTCGGGGATGAGCAATAAAGCTTATTCTAACTAACTGGCCTATTTTATTACTATTATAAAAATATTTTAATTAAATTATTAGAATTTGAAAAATACTTAGTGCTTAAAAGTCAGTGAAAATTGGGTAATTTTATTATTAAAATATTCTGTTAAATCCCCAAAACAATTAGATGTAAATTATGAAGTTATATTGAAAAAATTAAGTATAAAGAGTATAATATGATTGTCATTGGAGTTTAATTTCCTATTTATGCCTAGATTTGTGAAATATGAAATGAGAACAAATTAATATACTAAAGCTTGAAGGTTTTGTTCTAATAATACTCCAGAATAAACATAATGAACACTAACTCATAATAAATAATTCCTTCTCTCATACGCGTTTCAATGACAAAGTCATCATCAGTGAGTACAACTACAAAAGTTATAAATTTTAGCCTAGTTATATTCAGAGATGATGACTTGTCAATGAAACGCATATGAGATATAAAGGATTGATTGTGAGTTGATATTCGTCTTTATTTATTTATTACTTTCACTCACAACCTAAGTTTAAGTTTTGCAATTAATTACTTAACAACTGGATATTATTATCCCACTTAATCTTGTGGTAGAAATGAAGTTTACATACAAATGTTATATATTTTTTGCCATTTTTAAAGATTTGTTACAGAAATTTTAAAGTGTAAATAAAATACTATTAATAAAAATAACAAAATATTTTGGAAAATGCTTTTTTAAACTATTTATTACTTGTTGCATTTTTCGAATGAAGAAGCTGTATTTGAGAATAATAAATTTAATGTAATACAAAGTTAAAAAGTTGGTATAAAATATAATATATTGAAAAGATACTATTTTAAAATAATTATTGTATATTTACATAAGTAAATTGCTATATTACCTAATATGTGCAGTTTTGTATTATATGTTCTATTTTAGTTGTTCACATATTTTACTATGACAATTTTGAGCTTGAAGTAAAAAATTATTATTAAGGTGAAATTTCCCTCTTGTATTAAAAATATATAAATAAATATAAAATAAAACGTTATTTTCATTTGTTAACATACATTCAAATATTTTTTTAAATTTTTTTAATAAAATTATTTATGTTATTATTATTTTTTTTTTTAAACAGAAAATTTATTTTGTTTTAATATTTTCAGATTCTATATAATTTAAAACAATTAATCTGCTATCTTTTACTATAGAATAATAAATTATTCTAATAAAACACTTCACGGTTATAATAAAACTATAAATTTAACAATTAAATGACATAATAAATTAAAAATAAAAATCTAATAATAAATAACAACAATGAAAGTAACATTAGAAAGAACCATGTGTAAGAAAGGGTACTTACCACAGCCACTAGGATCCTACCGGTTACCATGGTGATACAAACTCTACTGGAACCGGTCAGAGAGTTGCCACCTAGCTTTATACATCACAAATGTCAGGGTTCCCGCAAGGTCCGATTCAAACATCGATTATGTGGTATCGATGTGAAAACTGTGATTTTTGGAAATTTTGAAATCTTTCAAAGTTTAAGAGTTTTAAAATTGCTCACAAATTAAAGTTATATACATTTCATTCTAAGTATAAGAAAATAATTATTATTAAATATATTTTCTATTGTGAACAGTAAAAATACAAATGGTATAACTAGAAAATAATACAACCCTTTAATAATTGAACGGTTATGATATAAATAATAATTTATAAAGCATTTATAATAACACTATTCCCGTCCTGGAGAATAAATACCTCGCACTTATTTACAAGTCTTTTGCAATAAATTTTAATTTAAGGTGAAAGGGTTTTTAGCGAAAGTCATGGGAAATGTTTGAGTTTCGTTCGATACAGCCAATAGTTATTCACGAAACGAATTACGATGTCAAAGTCGTCATCATCAGTAAGAATAGCTAACAGAAGATCTAAAGTATGTTACAGTTTCAATTGTATAAACAGATTGTAGTTTAGATATTAATATTTTCACTGATGATGACAACCTCGTTGAAATGCGATTAAGGGATAAATTATTGATTATATTGTATTGGTTATTGAAAAACTATATGAAAAAATCCAATAAACTGGAAAAAGTTGAAAGTTAAATATATATAATTTGAAACTAATATTAATAGTTTGAAAAATCAAAATGTAAAGGTAAAGTTCCAATAATAAATACAATATTTAAAAAAATTTAACAATGTTGTATAGTCATCATCTGAAGAAAAGTCATTTCTTTGCAACTGACACTACATTTTATACATTGTTAAAAGAATTAATTTAACATTAAGGAAAATAATGTTATACTGATTTTACATTTGGGTGTATATAGGTACTATCCGAGTACAAATATATATATATATATATATATATATATATATATATAATTGATAATATTTATTACAATTTTTTAAACGTTATTAAAAAACCATAATGTTTATTTACATTTAAGAATTTATATTTATAATAGTAGCCTAGTATTAACAAAAGACACAAAGTATTACTGTATTTTATATGAACAAAATTATTTTTATTAAAAAAATGTAATTAATTTTTAATTGTTTGAGTTAATATGTAAAATTAGTTTAATCAGTGAATTCAAGAGGATTACATCAAGAAACTTCCTGTAAAATAATGGGAGAAGAGCTTTTCTCTCCTGAAATCAATTTTTAATTATGCCAATGTGGTTTTAAAATATATTTATATAATATCAATATTATTTATTAAATATATAGTGAATTATAAACTGTAAGAACTTGTTGAATGGTTTGACAGTTCATTGAGCATGACTAACTAGATAATCAGAACTCTGACGAATAGCACAAGAAAACCATTTTAGACGGTTGGTATTTGAAATTTCACCTGAAATGTTAAAATCAATTACTGTCTTTTGATAATCGACACAGGGTTTATTATTTATTATTATAATCATGACGATTATATTACATTTATTGTTATAATGACTAAGTGGATTTATACAGAGATAATTTTAATTATTGCACGCATTATATGCTGATTAGGAGCATAAGTGTGTACGTACTGTTTGTGTTAGAGGTTTGTCATAGTGCTGAACATCCATTAGTGGGTTTACTGGAAACTTTGCAAATGAGGACAAAAACTAAATAAAGACAAGCATGTAAAAATCTTTAGTGTGTACGAAGTTTATATTAATATTAAAACACACTGTTAGTTTTGACTTAGGTCAATTACGGAAATAGTTTAGGATCTTAGGGTAATGTCCGATTTAATAAGAGACCTAATATTACTAATATTACTCAGTGTGTTTTGAATGATACCTAAATATCAAATTAGATTATATATGCACCTTCTGATATACAATGACTAGGACAGGCTTGAAAATTGAATGACATACCCACCTTCGAAAGCAGGTTCGCAAAACGCAATGAATGCCCTTTTTATGTTAGTATACATAATTATTGTATTTGTAGGTGAGAAGATTGAACGTTTCCTTCAATGTCGTTGTTGTCGCTTTTTTATATTTAATTTTTGTGTGAGTTATTTTGTCAGGTTTTGGTCCGTCGGGTATTACTTTATTTTGTTTTATCTTTATTCCTCGTTTACCGGTTCTTACCTGGAACTTTACTTCGTTCATTTTAATATTTTGTTGTCAATTTTTATTTTATTTTCCTCATTTGTTTCAACTCCTAGCCTCACCAAATTTATGTTACACCTAAAAATTTGTATCAACCTCTCTGAGTGCGGCTCAGCTGGTGTTGTTTGTCCGGGTTTAATTGGTTTGCCTAAATGCTTGTTTAAATACTGGTATAGCACAGAGGTAATGCCTTTTGTTATATTTTTGATTGTTACAGTTTCTATGTTTCATTGCTGCCTCTTTTCCCTTTGTATTTGTAAATAATCCTAATGGAGCAGTTATTCGTCAATTTCGTTGTTCGCAATTTTGTTGTTTGACCCGTTTAGAAGTCGCACCTAACGATGTGACTATCACTACATTAACTACAGGTAACTCCCCTGTGTTTTAGAGCTAAGTATTCAACAGTTTTAATGATTATTTCTGCCATTATCTTTCGCCCTTTAATTAAGAATTCTATAACTGGACATTAGTCTATCTGCTCCAGATTTAGAACCGATTTCTTCCCCTTCTTCTAACATGGAAAAGAACTCATCATGAACATGTTTTCATGAACTCATCATGAACCTTTCTTTCCCATCCCAAATGAACATGGAAAAACCGCCAAAGCTAATAACCTCATCATAACGGTAAACCGGCGATGCACTTCGTTCATTGTTTTTATTTACTTTTGGCAATCTGTAACTACAGATCCCTAACATTGATAACGGGAAACCTTCGTAACTGCCAGAGATCCAGTTACCTTGTTTTTTTTTTTTGGTCACTAGTTGCATGGGGTAGACGTTTTAGGGTTTTTGTTCGAAGGATACTTGGCTTTAGGTGGTTCTGTGGAGTCACCATGAGACCTGATGTTCGGATTAGGTTTTTGGTATGATTTGACCTGCCGCTGTTGAACCCATGAGGTGTTTCAGTTACCATTTTAGTTTTCCGTATCATCGCCCAATTGTTGAAAAAAGACTATCGCTTGTTTTATACTATTTCTTGGATTACCAACACTCGTTAATTAGACGTTACTGGCAAAATGTTTTATAATCATATATATTAAATGGTTTTCCGGTGTGAGAGGGTCTAAATTCTTATCACGGTTTACCATTCTCATGAAATATTCCGCCATGGAGTATGGTCCATTATTCTGATACCGTCCCTGGTTTAACTGCCTATTTATCCTAAAATGTTTATGGAAACTCCAGAAATGTTTAGTAAATTTTTGTTTAAAATCTGGGTATGTTTCCGAACCATTTTTAATGGCCTTCCACCAAGCATCTGCTGCCCCCTTTAAATATCTTTCTATAATTGGAGTCATCGCATTATTTATTTCTGTAAATAGCTCCTCCATTTCATTAAAAAAATCATAATCTCTTTGTCATTTCCCCATTCGATTTGACGACAAACGCTGCACCTATTTGTTCTGTTATTTTTGGAGTGTAAATCTGTGTAACCATTCCAGTTCCTCCCGATCTCTTTACTTTTTTCTTTAGTCCTTCAATTTATTGTTTTACTGTTTTAACCTCTGCCTGTATTTATTGTAATTTTTTATTTAATTTTTGATTTTTTATTCCGATTTTATTTTTAATTTGTCATTTCAGTCTTTTGTTCATTTATTTTCTCTTCTATCATATTTGTTTTATCTTCAGTCTCCTTCTAGAAAGCCTCTTTCTTGAAGGTCTATCTAGAAATAATTTTGTCTTTCTATTTTTCTTCCTGTCTTTCTTTATTGTTTCTTCTTCTGTTTTTCTTCTTCCTTTTGTTGATTTTTCTCCTGTTTCTCTTTTTCAGTTTGATGTTTTTCTTCCTCTCTTTCTTTTCCTTTTGTTGTTTTAGTTTGATTTATTTATTGTTTAAAAGGTTTTATAATTTTTGACCTATTGTATTTTCGTTTCATTAATTTGTTCTTGGTTCATAAAGTTGTTAATATTTTACAATAACAACTCTAAAAAATGTTAAACAATTTTGTTTTTAAAATAGGGCACCTTTTTCAGGCCTCTGTCGTTAGGGCACCAATTTCGAACGAACTCTCACTTAACTACGCTTCCGCCTCTAATAGCACCTTACGTGCAACGAGAAGAAAATTACCTGTTTTTATTGTCAGGGCTTTATAGTCACATATGTCAGTAAATTGTCTGCTGAAAACATACATATCAACATGAACACTATAATATTTATGCAATCTTGCCATGTGCAATTTTCTTGAGGTAATCCTAGTTAGGTCGAGCAAAATATGATCCTGCTTAAATTACCCTTTTGCAGACTCCTGTGTTACGTGTCAGCTGGACCTGCCAGTGGGATTCGTCCCTGGACTTTATTTAAAAACCACCTATCTCTTAAACTATTTCAATATACTTTAATTTATTTACTCTCAGGAAGTAGCTCTCCTGTTGGAACGTTAGACTTTTCTTTTGTCGCTTTTAATACTTTATGAATGAATATACTATTTATGTATGATTTGGTAACCATTAATTCACTAGTTGGAAAAGTTTTTCTTTATTTTTTTTATCAACACAGTATATTTTAGAAAAAAATTTAAAAGATTTTGCATAGTAATTTTTATAATATAAATTATTTACTATTAAAATAAAACTAACATTACATTTTGCTTTACTTGTCATAGATGTCATAACATGGAAAAACATTTAAACGTAAAATATTTAATTCATATATTTAATTTTTAAATATATTTAGTCTACTTGTGATTTTAAATACTGTTTATGAATACTTGTAAAACAAAAAAAAAGTTTCTCTTATAACATTTCATATTATACAATAATTATTTCTTTAATTATAACTGTTTTTGTTTCAGGTCTTTAAATCAAATGTAGTATCTTATTCTTGAATTATTTCTTTTTAATATTCACCTTTTAAATAATCGATATTTAGTTATATTAATAATTATTTACCTCTATTTAATATATTCAAGTTTTAAACTATTGACTAGTATTCACTAAATTTATTATTTTTCATTATTTAAATTTACAAAATTTATCCCTTTTACTGATTTTAATTAATTGTTTTTTGCTGGTTTCTTTATAGCTGTACCTTTCTAGATACTTTAAAATGAGTTTTGAACAATTTATATCGAAAATCTTGACTTACTGTAAATCGTCTTATTTCCTGACATTAAAAGTAAAACTTTTCAATCGTAGGCGTATTTATTAATTTAAAAAAATCTAATTAAGAAACTGTATTTTGAGTGAAGTCATTGCTGATCATTCTGAAATTTAAAATTTTGAAATTTATATTTCTGAAAAAAATTCATTGACTTTTTAACTAATAAATTTGACTTAAAAATTCTTTGCCAAAGCTCTCACTGCCTTCGTTCTCTATTCCTGTCTCATAGATCTTGCTGAGACTGAATTCCTTCTTCTTTTTGGCTCCTCTGGGTTGTCGGACAGCGAAACTGTGGTAAGTCGCAAACAAATTTAATTAAATTGTTCAAAATTGAAGTACCGAGTGCTGATTACCGATTTATAACTTTTTTTTATATACTGACGATAAAAATAATCTTACAGGGCCCCATCTGGCCTCTGGACCGAACTGACTTACCACAAACCAACATAACAACGTCCGGCATTTCTCAAAAATTTATATTTTGGTACTCCTCGGCCTTTTATCGCATAATTTATTTCTAAACTGTTTATTTTATTAATTTACTGTATTTTTTATTTCATAAAGTTTTATGGTCCTATTTCACACTATGGGTTTTCTCACACTTTCCTCTTTCAACAGAAATACCAATGGTGGCTGTAGGTGACTTAGTTCACTAATTAGTGTTTTTCAGTTCTAGTTTTGAGTTCTTCTATAGGTTTTTTCACTCCCCGGGTCAAATTTATTAGTTAATTACAATTTGTTTAGTTAAAATAGAATACTTGTTTTCTTCACTTTCTTAATTGTTTTAAATTACTTTTTATCATTTATACAAGCTTAAGCAGCTATTAATGTTTTTTTAAATAAAAATTGTTTAATTTCTCTATATTGCAAGGGCAAACTGTCCGTAGCAGTGAGTGTTTGTGTGTGTGTGTGTGTGTGTGTGTGTGTGTGTGTGTGTGTGTGTGTGCATGTATGTTTATGTTTTTCATCATTATAAA
Source organism: Prosapia bicincta (assembly GCA_036971475.1). Lineage (NCBI taxonomy): Eukaryota > Metazoa > Arthropoda > Insecta > Hemiptera > Cercopidae > Prosapia > Prosapia bicincta. Next base: position 171,786,881 of record JBAIZL010000005.1, on the reverse strand, counting down.
TTTTATTTATTCACTTTAAAGAATGTGCATAAATAATTGACCCTTATTGTTCCCATTTTTTAATTTGAGAAATATAAAGAAAGAGCCTTTGTGACGTATGAAACAAACATTTGTTATACATTGTAGTATATTTATATGTTGCATAAATTTGACGCTAAAGAGAAAAATAAATTAAAGTATCTAGAATAAATGAAAAATAAGCTTGTACGGATTGTGGTAATTTTTAGAAAAATTCTATTTTTCGACAAAGACTGCTGGCTTTTGGTAAATGTCGGGGTCTGCTGATATTATCTAGTAATGGTGACATTTACTAGAACCCGTTTTAGGGAATGTCGAAATTTCCGATCCGCTGTCCTGTAACCAATGTGTATAAATAAATAATTTTATATATTACAAACAAGCAAGCATACAGATATATGCTTGCACAGACTCACACATACACAGATACACGCACACAGTGAAACCGCCGAGTTTAGCCGCTGATCAGTGCATATTCATTTACTAACATACTTAAAATAAGCAAAGTTCTTAGCGAAGGAAATGTCGGTCGTGACGACGAGACAGACATTTCACTCCTGTATATACTTGTCTGATCGTTCTTCACACTTGGCTGAGTACGGTTCCACGTGCACTAAATTCAGAACAATTCCGTTGTTAGACAACATGCCTGAGTAATAGGTTAACTCTAGTCACTAACGTGTTACAGTTTACCTTTTTGATTTACTCTTTACTAAGTTAAATTAACATTTTATAATACTTTAGACAAGTTCTCTCTCTAACCACTATTCGTAGCTTTGCCCTAATGTCACCACTTCACTCCTTTCCAACACTTTATTTGGCGTCCCGAAAGTCTTGGAGGGATAATGTACCCACACGTATAGAAATATTGAAGGTTATTATATATTACTTGTACACACTCAGTAAATATATATATATATATATATATATATATATATATATTCAAGATTAAATAATATACACTAATTACAGGAATAATTTATTGAATAATACACTCAAAGATTTTCGTTGGTTGACATTACCAACATCCTCAGGAATTACTAAGAATATTCTTAGTAATTCCTGAGGATGTTGGTAATGTCAACCAACGAAAAGCTTTGAGTGTAATTTTCAATAAATTATTCCTGTTATTAGTGTATATTATTTAATCTTGAAAATAATTCTAACAGGAAAACCTATTTGATATTCTACACACACACACACACACACACACACACACACACACACACACACACACACACACACACACACACACACACACACACACACACACACACACACACACACACACACACACACACACACACACACACACACACACACACATACATATATATATATATATATATATATATATATATATATATATATATATATATATATATATATATATATTGTTACTCAAGGACAGTCTTTGTTAAATAACATGCAAACATTTTGTGCTAACGATGTACGAGTATTTACATCAGAATGTTTTATTTTTAGTTGTATTATGGTTGTTTTGAATTATGATATTGTATGTACGAGTTTTAGCAGTATATGGTATTTAGTATTGGCTTTTGAAGCAGATATCATAGTATTATTGAAACGTAGTAATATAAAATATTATTTGATGTTCAAATTATTTTGTAATTAGTCGTTATAAGACCTATTAAATAGAAAGTTATTTTAAATATCAGAAAATCGTATAACGAAAGAACAATATTAGTCTAACATTATAGTTCGAAACCAACGTTTTTAAGAGAGACAATTCTTATTTAAGAAATAATTTTCGTAAAAGCAATTTATTTTTTGATAAATAACTTTTTTGTATTTCTCAAATGTAGAAAATACAAGTGGGAAATACCTTTTGTAGAAATTAGGACATGGAAGGTTAAATGAAAAATAGGTACGACTAAGAAAAGAGACTTGGTACTAAGAATAGGGAAAATATAGCTTCACGGGGGTAGAGTCATTTAGCTGATGACCTGCTGCCAACCAGGTGTCTACCCGCTGCTCTATATCCAAGAGCGGACTGAAGGGTTGGATGAAGTTGAAGTTATCGTGCATTGATTATAATCGTTCACAACACCCTTCAAGGCAATAATCGATATACTGTATGATCGCCTTAAGTGTTTACAAAAATGTAACTTTTCCTTATTCTCTTCTCTTAGGATTTACAGCTACTTTTGGCTAGTTTCGCAGGACACGCGCATCAGCCCAGCACTACGTCTGTCTACTCTTGTTATAGAATTTGTAATTTTCCTTGACAATATTTATTCCCCAGTTATAGCCCCGTTCCTTGTCAGCTCCTCTTTACGTTATTCTTCTACACCCCACGCTTCTCAGATTCTCTAATTTTTTTAATAACAGTGCCCAAACCCTTTCAACAACCATACACTAGCTTCAAAATAGCTTTTAGAATTATTTCACAAAATATTTATTGGGAAATCAACGTTTTCCTGTTACTGAAGCCAGTACATAGACTACGCCATGCTTTCGAGAGTCGAAGAGAAATGCTTGGCAGCATCTGGTCAGTGTTTTCCTCTTACTGAGGCCAGTACATAGACTACGAAATGCTTTCGACAGTCGAAGAGAAATGCTTGGCAGCATCTGGTCAATGTTTTCCTCTTACCGAGGCCAGTACATAGACTACGAAATGCTTTCGAGAGTTGAAGAGAAATGCTTGTCAGCATCTGGTCAGTGTTTTCCTCTTACTGAGGCCAGTACATAGACTACGAAATGCTTTCCAGAGTCGAAGAGAAATGCTTGTCAGCATCTGGTCAGTGTTTTCCTCTTACCGAGGCCAGTACATAGACTACGAAATGCTTTCGATAGTCGAAGAGAAATGCTTGTCAGCATCTGGTCAATGTTTGCCCTACAAAAAAAACTTTCAGAAAGGGTGCCCAACAATAACACAAACTCTCTAAGCACGACCAATACATTGTAGTTATCCTTTACGGTTGTGATGTTTGGCTTAAATATGACGTCATTGCTATTCTCTTCGTTAAACACCTGATATTAAGCTTTTACTTTCTAAAGTGTCGTCCAATATTAAACACGCTATAAAGAAGGAAATGTTAAGTGTCAACTTCAATAGTAATTAAATATAATACTGATAATAGGGCTTTAAAAAAAAACGAATATTGCAATATCAATTCTATTAATATTTATTGCTAATGCTTACCTTCGTTTTCCTTTTGGCAGTTGGTTCTTCATTTATACCACGATGATTCAACATAACTGAAGCCGTCTGTTTCTCAAAGAGATGTGCTGTATCAGCTAATCCATTGTATTAAGTAGTTTGATAAATTTAAGTAGAATAATAATAAGTGACACTTGTAAATGGAAAACCTATAGCATTGAAACCAAAAGACAGATACTTACTCATGATACGTAACAAGCTCCGTCTCCAAAGCTACCTACGGTACACTAGTGACAGAACTACAGACTCAAGCAAAAGTCTCTGCTGTGTAAGCCCGTAGTAAAATTTTCAATTCTACACACGGTCTGTTTGACCTTGTAGAAAATATTCACAGGACACATACTAACCCATAAAACATCCGCTTGTTATACTGACAAGAGACGAATGCACTCTCTTAGAGTAAACCACCTGAGAACCATTAATAATTCCCCGCGGTTTGTTAGAAACGGCACCATTGCCTGTGGATTCGCATTCGAATACTTCATCCTCAAAATCACTCGAAACATCAACGGTGGCACTGAAGTCGTCAAATAACCGTATCACTTGCCTATTGCCAAGAACCTGGCACAGCTCCTTTGCCTGATATATAGACCCCCCATTATGGTAAATTATAAATATCGGTTCTAAATAAATCCAGGCCAGAACAAGTCAGTTCAGATGTAAACAGATTAAAAAATACACAATCACTCACCAAGCCACTCCACTGTGTAACCAGAAACAATACACATCGGAAGATTTGCAGCATTACAAATCTTCGTGACAAATCTTCGAGGTTTCAACTTTGTGGGATAACCTTACAACCTTAATAAGACTATCTATGAATAAATATTCATCTTTCAATAATGAAACACTGTACATGTACCTCCTTAACTTAAGAGTTTAGTGTCCTCAGTCTACAAGTACCATGGTAAACATGAAGGGATCATAATTTACCTCCGTAATAATTTTTGTACAAAAATAATATTTTCCCATATATAAGAAAGCTCTTGAAGATATATACATATGTATATTCTGAGTAATTAGAGAGAGACTTCCAATCAAAAGTACTAAGAATTGGGGTGTTTCATTGTTAGTAATATTCGTTCTAAATACAAAATCGTACTCTGTCAGAGGAATGTTTGCCAGATGTTCTAAGTAAAAAACTCTTTACAAATTAATGAAACGTTTACGTATTTCTTGTAATTCTTGTTTATAATTGTTGGTAAAGTCAAGATGTTATGAATACCGTAAAAAGAATACGATGATGTAGAAAGTCACCTTGAACACAGAAATATATTAAATCTTGACACCCAGAAATGCAAAAAAATTAAGATAAAATTACTACACCTATAATACATACAGAAATTTATAAGTTCAATGTTTCTATATAAAACAAAGCACTATCTTATATAATATTACAGTATATTTACAAAGCATCTGATTATAAATAATTTTGTTAACGTTAACTGATTTGTTGACAAGTGAAATGGCCTCTATTTGGACACACTTAGTCGCAAAGAACAAGGAGACTACGTGTTTACGTCGTTCATTAGTGTTTTTTATTTTCTTTAAGAAAAAACATTCGAATCGGATGTCTTTGTATTGTATTATATTGTATTGTAGCGTAATGCTCTTTTTTAATAAAGAAACTATGATTTATAAAATTTTATGCGTGTTGGAGAGTGAGGTTAAGTGTTTTTTTCACAATTTCTAACTATTGGTGCTTCAAAACTACGTTTTAATATTTTTTCTATATCTATCAAGCCTTGGTGATTAAATTTCGTTACTTAGAAATTAAATGTTTTATTTCAAAAACTATTTACGTATATATATATATATATATATATATATATATATATATATATATATATGAACCCATTTGCATTTTACTTCATACATTAATGTCAACGTACAATGTAACTGAATACGAACTCCTCTATTCTGATTATTATTGAAATGAAAACGTTCATCGTTACGCTCACAAATAAATATTCTATGGACATAACACATACAATTTCGCGTCAGCATAATTTTCGTCAGATTAGTAGTGTAAGTATAAATTCCTTCAGGTTACGCTATGAGTCACCTCAAAGTGAACTAAGTGTCAACATATGGTTTAATATATCAGCTGATGTTAAACGTCAGGTTGTAAAACAGATGTTTTAACAAGTAGGTTATGCTACATTATTTATTGAACATTGTTAGGGAAAAACGTTATTACTAATCAGTCGGCGCCGCTTATTGTGATCATATTTGTCAGAAGCATATTTGATAACAATAACCGAACGATAACAATAACCGAATGCTTAATCACCATGTAGTCTACAGCCGTACTGCATTGAACTCACTGTATTATTGCCACAACTGTTTGTTCTGAACGATATGTCTCAACGATATCATTACATTAAGTAATTCTAATTCTGTAACACTATAATTAAACTGTACTTACAAAATTTTGATGCTATTCCGGACAGTTTTATGTACAGTAGTAGAATTTCTGTAATTTAGTTTTCTACTTGTTAAAATTAGTGGGCATATTTCATGTCAGTTTATTTTATTCCTCTGTAAATTTTTTTTAAAACACTGTATCTATCATAATTGAAAAAAATATATAGAACTACGTAAAACACTTGATCAAAACATTTTAACACATAAAACGTCATTATAAAACACTTCAATCTTATTTACACTTCAAATTTACATTTATTTTTTCTTGAAGAATTCCTCTATATGTGACTGTGTGTAGTCTTCTCGTAAAATATTGTTTATAAATTGTTCATATTCATAATGTTTGTTGAAATTTTCTGCTTTTTGTTGAACATACTGCCTTAGAATCTCAAGAGCTTGGTGAACTTCCTGCTTAGATCTTTGCGGTACACATTTATCATTCTCGTCATCATCGGTGCCTTCTTCTTCTTCAGTAACCTTTGATGTTGAAGCAACTACCTCACAAATATCGTCTTCAGTCATTTCCGCTGCTGTTTCAATACTATCGTCAACTTCCATCCACTCAGTATATTCTTTTAAGGACAAATCGAAAGGCTTCTCTTCAGAGTCTTCCTCAGATGTAGCTTGCTCTTGATTTTCTTCAACAAAAAAGCCACCTTTTCTAAAGCAATTTTTCACAGTTTTTTCAGAAACTTCATTCCATGATTTTGCTATCAGATGAATAGCATCGAGCAAAGAAGTTTTTTTAGCCAATTCATTTGAGGTAAGGGTTTGAAATTCATCCATATTTTCTATAATTCTAGCACGCATCTCTCGTCGATAAAAACTTTTGAGATTTTTAATTATGCCTTGGTCACATGGCTGAATAATTGATGTAGTATTGGCCGGAAGGTAAATCACTTTGATGTGTTTTAGCGTAGTGTTTATGTCATTATGTGCAGTGCAGTTGTCTAGTAGAAGGACAATGTTCCGTTTGAGGCTGGTATCCCATTTAGTCAGCCATTCATTAAAAATGTTTGATGTCATCCAAGCATTGGAGTTTGAATGATATTCGGTTGCTTTTTGATACCTTGAAAACACCGTGGATTTTTAGATTTACCGATAATTAAGAGTTTTTCTTTATGACCAATCATGTTAACACAACACAAAACAGTAATTCTTTGTTTGCATATTTTACAGCCGTTAGCACTTTCATTTTAAAATAAGTAAGTATGTTCGGGTAAAGGACGATAATAAAGTCCTGTTTCATCTGCATTGTATATGCAGCTAGGAGAATCTAGGCCAAATTCTTTGGCCATTCGTATTGTAACCAGTCCTCAGCTCCAACAAAATCAGTATTTTTTTGTTCACCACACGTTTTCTTGTAAACAATGTTTTCCTATTTTTTTGGCAAGATCCTCAGCTTTTAGACGCATTAGTGGGCCGCCAACTCGAGCATCTTTTTCGCGAACATTTTTAAACCACAATTTCAAAGCTGATTCCACTTGCGGATCCTTCCTAGAACGATGTCTTTTGTTGTCAACATTTGCATTACACTTTGATAATGACAAGATTTTTTCTTTGTTGTTCAATATTTTACATAAGAGAGGTTGAGAAACGCCAAGTTGAGAAGCAGCGTTTCTTTGACTCATTTTTGGTAATTTACTGTACCTATCTAGAATATCAAGTTTTTGTTTAAGACTTAAATCGCGTCGTTTCTTTTGAGATTCGGACATCTTGCTATACTGTCCTTTGAAACCTCAAGTGACACTAAACTCTACAAAACAAACGAAAAATATCTTTAAAAATTAAGTTATATAAAATCACACTGAAATACTGTAAAAACGTTCATAAAAATTCACTGTTAAAAACTACAGTAGGACTGTACTGATGTTCAGTAGTAACATCAACTAATGTTAACAAACAACTAAAGTCGAATCAGCGAGGGTGTTTGCGTAAACAAAGAGTAAGGGAGACATTCTGAGAACTGTGCTAAGTGCTGAAACCGTTATAAAGTATTTCTGTCATTCTAAAAATAAACATTCTATGAATTGGGCGTCATTGTGTATTGCAAGTTCTGTTTGTTACGTACTCTACTTTGTAGACATTTTTACTTGGTCTAAGCTAGTATACTTTGATGCATATGATTTTGAATGGCAAATTAAATGATAATAATAAGCGAACAGATGATTACAATAAGCGGCCTAATTACAATGTATTAATGTACGTCCGTGTTTGTTTTTCAATGAAACGATAACAATAACCGAATGATAACATTAACCGTGATCACAATAAGCGGCGCCGACTGTATAACAAAATAAATAATATTAGTTTATAATTGATCAAGGTTAGCTTTGAGCAGTTTATAAATAGGCTATATTAATTAACTGTTGGACTTTGTAGTTCAGTGAAACTTAATTATTAACTTTACATTACTTTATTTAAACCTCAATACAAATAACTTAATATAACGATAATAACAGGTTTTGTATTTTAATTTCAATTTTTGGTATGAAAACATTCTTAGGCAATTCAGGTAACAGATGTTTAGATAATTTCTCACTAAGCGAAATTAAACGTTTTCTTAATTTAAAATGTCTGTAGACGTGAGTATAAAAGTTTTCATTTCTTTTGGGACTCTCCCGAATGCCACAACAAAATTTATTTTATAACTTTCTTTTGTCCATCGTGATGTTTACCCGCAGTATCGCTGCATAGAACATTGATCGAGTGCTGAAAATATCACTAGGCAGTGGTTTAGGCTAAGAATTAATTGACTAAATACAGATAGATAAATATTTGTTATTACTTTTGGCGATTTTAAAAAATAAATCTTTAGTTGTTCATATATATGATTTCTTTTCAAGGTTTTTCAACCATTACCAATTATTTTCTATTCGGCGTAAAGCGTAGTTTAAATCACTGATAATGAAGTTTCATGTAATAAAAATATTTATTGTAATTTGTGTTATTTTTAAAAATTCATGCATTTAAAGGTCATATTGAACAGGAAACAAATTAAAGGAAGTATTGGGTGGAGCATTCAAAGTAATCCTTGCCCGAGGTGTTGCACACTACAGGCCCGGAGGCTCAGCGACCTAAGGTCTGTCTGTTCTAATGTCAGTGACCATGTACATCGGTAATAATGTCTATACAAAGGTACTTATTAATGTCTAAAACCCTATTATAAAGTTATAATAAATTTAACATTTAAATTATAATAATAATTTGGATAAATATTTATTCTTGTTAGTTAATTTGTGGGTTGAACGTTTTCTCTTATGGCAATTTGAAGTTAACAATTGTGTACCATGAACATTATGAAATTCAAAGACTAAAGAAATAAACAGTTTGGTAGATCGCAAAATGCGCATAAAGGTTTTTTTTTAATCGTACACATTTATTTGTAGTCAAGGGTTTTTTCTGTTTACTGACTAGTCACATTATTGACGAATATAAAGGGGAGTTTTAAACCAAATGTTAAACTAAAACTATTTTTTACAGTTCTTGTTCGTTACTGGATGTTCGATATCAACATCGAAAACTGATCTTATCGACAGAAACCTAGAGGAGGTATGAGATTAAGTGAAAAACATTTTCTTAAATTTGTAACTGTAGAAAACGTTTTCTTAATTTTTTATTATCATCTGCCCTTTACTTTAATACATGTAACGCACGTTACTCAGGATGTCTCAAGACATGACTAGTCTCCTCCTTCTGGCTGTAGCCTACCTATTATGGTGTTAAGTTCCTTAGTACCTTTATGTCGAGTGAATCGATCTGTACAGGAAACTCTTCTTGTAAAACCATTTTTCAAATGCGTCTTTTGGAGGTGATTTATAACTCTTGGGATTCAGCCACTCTCAAAAACGTAGCAACAAGATGTATTTTCTTTTTTCACATTCCAACCTTTGGTAAAAGACGCGTTGATTTTAGTTTTTCTCAATTCTGTACTTATCTAGTCAGAATGATAACACTGTGCAGGAATCAGCTGCCTAGGTAAGTACTTCTATCTATCGTGTAGAAAGGGACTAGGAAGAAGAATCCTTTAATACAGGAGAAATCAGCTGCCCAGGTAAGTACTTACATCTGTCGTGTAGAAAGGGACTAGGAAGAAGAATCCTTTAATACAGGGGAAATCAGCTGCCTAGGTAAGTACTTCTATCTATCGTGTAGAAAGGGACTAGGAAGAAGAATCCTTCAATACAGGCGAAATCAGCTGCCTAGGTAAGTACTTCTATCTATCGTGTAGAAAGGGACTAGGAAGAAGAATCCTTTAATACAGGGGAAATCAGCTGCCTAGGTAAGTACTTCTATCTATCGTGTAGAAAGGGACTAGGAAGAAGAAACCTTTAATACAGGGGAAATCAGCTGCCTAGGTAAGTACTTCTATCTATCGTGTAGAAAGGGACTAGGAAGAAGAATCCTTTAATACAGGGGAAATCAGCTGCCTAGGTAAGTACTTCTATCTATCGTGTAGAAAGGGACTAGGAAGAAGAATCCTTTAATACAGGGGAAATCAGCTGCCTAGGTAAGTACTTCTATCTATCGCGTAGAAAGGGACTAGGAAGAAGAATCCTTTAATACAGGGGAAATCAGCTGCCTAGGTAAGTACTTCTATCTATCGTGTAGAAAGGGATTAGGAAGAAGAATCCTTTAATACAGGGGAAATCAGCTGCCTAGGTAAGTACTTCTATCTATCGTGTAGAAAGGGACTAGGAAGAAGAATCCTTTAATACAGGGGAAATCAGCTGCCTAGGTAAGTACTTCTATCTATCGTGTAGAAAGGGACTAGGAAGAAGAATCCTTTAATACAGGGGAAATCAGCTGCCTAGGTAAGTACTTCTATCTATCGTGTAGAAAGGGACTAGGAAGAAGAATCCTTTCATACAGGGGAAACCAGCTGAACAGGTAAGTACTTATATCTGTCGTGTAGAAAGGGACTAGGAAGAAGAATCCTTTAATACAGGGGAAATCAGAAAGTGAAATGAAACATCTTCATAAAGAATCATAATTGGTTATCGCAGTTAGAAAACCACAAGATATTATAGTCCTGATAAATCTAAATATACCTGTATATGTATTTTCCCCTTTCCAGACCTCCGGGTGCGGAGGAAAGAGAATAAGAAACTATCCATAAAAAAAGAGGCGGGAAATAAAGTATATGACTCAGGTGAAAGATGGTGGACATTACCAAACATTTTCTGCGTACTTTTACAGCCCTCTGATGGATTGATCCTGTAAAGATCGCTACCTAGGGTAATAATGACGGTTTTAAGAGTAGTGCTGGCCACATTATCTTCCTTCAATACCTTGTGACCCTGACATGTCCCTCCTGAGCCATCTGAACAGTGTAATAACAGAAGTAAAATACGACAATGACAACTGTATCGGCTATTATCATAACATATTTTCCATAATTGTTATTAATTTTAATCTTGAAGACATACTTTTTAGTGACAGCGTTGAAATAACTTAAATTTGATCTAATTCTCTACCCACAACCTATAGGGTAAAACAACATATTTAAGTTGACTTTAAATAAGAAGTGTTATAAGTTTTTTGATGAAGATAATAATAATGTCAAGATTATGTAAATTATTTTTCTACAATGTCACAAAAAAGAATATTTGTTCATCTTAACAAACAAATTTAAAATCATAAGTAAATACAGAATCTAAGGCTGAGAATGAATGTTAACTGCAATTGTTACTTAAAAAGCATGCCCAGTCAACCTTGAAAAATGCTTTTACCTGAGGCTTGATTGTTTGCATATCGGCCAATAATTGTGTAGCAATTGTTACATATATTGTATAGAAATATCAGTTGCTAGAACAATGCAATGTATGCCATATTATACGTCCATATGTTTTACATTTCTTTTGTTTTTGTAATTGCATTGTTTCTATGTCTTCTTTTTTATTCTAATTTTTATAAGGGATGTAGGGGTGTAAACCAATTTATTACCCTAAAGTGAGTAGGAGTACTTCAGGTACATACGCAAGGGTGCTATACCCTCTAGAAGTGTTTTTTGTCCTAACTCAAGACATATTCCTTGATTGCCAGAAAGCGTGGAAAGACAAATTTCCATAGATGAACTAGAAATTCAACAAAGACGTTGCTGCAATAAAAGAACAGTAGCAAAAACAGTTTTCTATTAATATGGGCTCTGACAATTTGCGTTCGTTTACATAACTACAGTTTTGCTTAAACTGCCTTCGTGCAGTGACTCTTAAAAATATACGTGATTGATAAAAACCAATAAATATATAACAGTTATAATTTTAAAAATATGTTTTTTCTAAGATCGATTTAAATCCAGATTATATAAAGTCTGGTTTAATTGCAATCAGTTTGGTTTCTACCACCAAAAAAATACCACCAGTACTGAGAATAAAAAATATGGAATAAAAAACATTTAAAAATTATTTTGATATATTGCAAAAATATATTTTAATACATTTTATTTTAATATATTTATATATTAAACATACGTATATTTAGGGATATATATATACATATATATATATATATTATATATATATATATATATATATATATATATATATATATATATATATATATTGACTTCCGATTTGTATATTTTATATTAATATTTTTATGATATTATCTCCCATTTGATATTATTATTTATATCTTATTTGTTTGATTTTAAATAATTTTATACATTTATTTATAATTTTAGTAATTTTAAGGTAACTAGCTATTTTCGTCTATGAAGGATAGAAAAGGATGTGAATGTAAAAAGAGATTATGTGGAGACCTATTTAGGTTAGGATAAGAAAGCATTATGACTTCGCTTGGGGATGGTATTTTATCTGAATGAAGTCTATTCTGAATCAACGTCTCCTCTTTACATCCTATAATGGAAAAGAGGATGAAGAATGTATCAAAAGTATTGAAATTCAGGTAGGGCTAGAGACAGAACTCTTTTCTGACGCTGGTGCTTGACATTGGGAGGTTCGCTTGCCAGAAAACTTAATATATACCGGGGCCATAGAATGGAGTGTACTCGTTACTTGAAAAAACCGAGAAAATAAAAGAGCGTTTTCAAATAAACGGTTTAATTTCTCTGATTAAGGAATCTAACATAGCAACGGCACCAATTGGTCGGTCTTTACCACTGCTATTCGGGACCTTGATACACAACACATGATCAAGGTTTTCCAACCAGTAATACTGACAATCCACGGAACCGGTTCCAGAGCAACGCGACGTCGTTAACGTACAGACGGAAACAGTTATCACAAAGGTACCTAATTATAGAGAGGTATATTACGATTCTGAGTCATCAGAGTGTAAATACCGCTATCTGCTACCCGCTATTAAAGGCGAACTTTATTTTAGACTCATCAAAAAAGGCCATGGCCACCGTAAATGAAAATGATCTTACCAGACCACATTTAAAGCTACAATTGATACTTCATACGAAGTATAAAATTGACATTTTAAGAAAGTTAACCCATTATAGTAAAAGAAAGTTAACCCTAGTGATCAGTCAACAAGCTAAGCGTTAGCCCCCAGTCAAATGGTTTTAGTCTCATATACAAAATTCTTAGATAGACTACAGAAATTAAACATTAATAAATAGCTTACGTTAAAAACTAACGTTTATATATCTACTAAACTTACTCAAATAATCAGTGTTGTTTCTGCTCAGGGCCGACATAAAAACCATAAATTGGTTGACATCTATAATAAAACTGCCCAATCAATTCATGAAATTAGCGGCCCATAGGGCCTTGTCCTCTTGAAGATTTTTTGTTGTTTTATACTTTTATATTTTTTTTTACATTTTTACATTTTCCTGTTGAAGAATGAACTTTTTTGAGTTTTTTTCAAAATCTTTTTATTTACATATTAGGCCTAAACGGGATAAAAATTATTGACTGCATTTATGAAATCGATAAATAACTCCTCAGTTGTTGGATGAAGACTTCTCCAAGTGTATTCTGTGAGGTATGTCTCTATATTAGGAGAAGATATTTTACCGATTCGCCGCCTCATGTCTCTTTTTATTTTAGCCCAGTTTGATTCAATTCCCTGAGTGTGTATGCTCCGATCATTCAGGAGGATTCAAGAAGTTACGTGTATGATTCACATTAAAATGGTCAAATCCAGCCAAAAGTAAATGAAAGTACCTAGAAGCATCTCGATGGGGGCTAACGCTTCATTACACAAAGGTTGACAGTAGTGTTTTATTACGTGTGAAAGGGTCGTACAGTTTTATTGTTTTCTGTAGAACCTTACTTGCCCCCAATCAGATACCATCTACCCAAATATTCTAAAAATAAATTTAGTGGTAACAGTAAACTTCATCCCATAACTTGACTAATATATTTTTTAAAGTTCGTGTAAATTTGCTGTCATTGTTAAATATAACTTTGCACCAAAACCAAAACTAGCCAAGTGAAATATAACACAACACGAAATGAAATATTAATTAAATAATAAATAAACAAAACATTCATCATTTAAATTACATAAATTGATTTTGCACATTTTGATGACCGAATCAACATCATTAGAGGGTATAATTACATTGAAGTTACAAAGCAAATATTTGTATATATAATTTAGTTATTTTTTGGTTAATATTTTGTATTGTGGTAATGAGTATATTGCTAATAATACTAATAATTTTGTCCAGCGAAAGCAAGCTTTTCACTAACGATGACGGCAGCTTTGCTGAAAATAGTAGCATAATTAATTTATATGGTAATTAATGAGAATTTCGTTTAATTTGTGTACTAATTACCTTCTTAAGTAAACCCCGCTAGCCAAGCTGTAATTACCAATTTAAGATTTTATCTTATTACATCTTTTAAGAGATGACACAAAATGTAAATCTGACTTTCGTTTAACTCTAGTAAAAATGAAAATATGATTTACCTTTATTGTAACATAATTTTGTGTGATTATCATTAATAAGGTCTAAAATAGAGGGTTTAAAAAAATTAAAGGTAGTATTGTTGAGTACACACACAAGTTTAAATCACTTTTAATAATTATGTAGTAGAATGTTTTTTTTTTAATAAAAAAAACATTTTTTACTTCCTTTCTCTCTGACAATAAGCATTGTTAAACTATATTATTAATTAAGTTGTAAAAAAAATGTAAATCATTAGGAATAAAAGGAATTTCAATCTAAAGCCAAGCGGTTAAGCTCTACGCTCACAAAATTTGAGTTATTCAAGTTCTTCAGACATATTTCATAATTTTGTTTATTCTATGAGTTCCCTAACAAAATACCAATAAATGATATAAAATTGTTCCTGTTAGGTTGGCGGGGGAAACTACTAACGGTCTAGGTGTGGTGGGCCCAAGGTGGACTGGCCACGCCCTTCTCAAGGCCAGAGCGAGGTGGACTTGTCCATTCCTGCAGCCCTGGTCCTCCGTTGCAGATAATGTACCGCTTGTTTGGATTATATTTCATGATGAGAACTGATGGAACCACATAGTAACGGCGCCCTTGGGAGGATCTGTGAATGGAGTTAATTTCTGAACGTAACAAATCGAAACTTTGTAAAGAACAATATCAATGTACATCAGAACCTGACAATAAGGGAATTGTTTTCGATGTTTCCAAGCTTACAAGGTTTATAAAATCGGTAACATTTCTTATACTGTTTCCATGTTTCATGGGGTTAACATAAGTTGAATATTTATTCTCTATGTTGTCTGTTGACAAAGTTGACCTATAGTCAGGTTTTCATCTTTCATCGTTTCTTTTATTTTTATCGAGTATATACGGTTTTTGGTCTTGGATTACTTATGTTTAAAACAGTTACTACACTATATATTAGTTTTAATGCTCGATCTATTCCTATTTTCAAGATATTAGATTCTAGCTTGAAAACTCATTTGAAATAAGAATATGTAGAAGTTCGGCAAATTTCAAAGGTTTTCAATAGCCGAAAATTTTAATATTATATAATACTTTTAAAAACATTTTTTACAAAAAATAATCTTTATATATGTGTTGCTGTCTATTTCAAGGGCGTTGCCAGGAAAGGGATACATTGGGATTTTGTTGCCCTAATATTATAACTGAAATTTTTAAACATATTGACAATTTATTCCACCAATAGGAAGCAGAAATACCATTGAGTATATGTGTTAAGCGAAGGTTCTCTGTAATTATTAATAGAGATATTATTATTTATAATTTACTTACTTTGGTGATTAGATTACTATACTAGCCTTGTGTTTAACACAAAAAGTAATTTAGGGTAAACACCTTGCCAACGTCCCTTTGATTTTAATGCAAGGGTAACATACAATATCATTCTCAGAGGCTTAATGTCCCCAGTCTCCTGAGCCTCCGGCTTGTGCCCGCCATACTATGATCCAGTTGATATTATTGTTACTACTCTTATGTCACGAGGAATGTCCGGTTCTCAAGTACAAGTCCATCTAAAAGGTCTCTTCGACACTTGTGCATGTATTTGTAGTAAATAATAAAGATAAATAATAGAGATAAAGAAAAAGTAATAAGGTATCAGAACATTGTTGCAAACGGTCCTGCAAATTTTAAAATAAACAGAGAATATTGCTAAATGGGAAATTTAGGTCAAGTTTGACACAATGAACGACAAAAAGTGGTTTATATTGGCGATGTTCCAATGCAACCTGCCTTATGTATTATTAAACTGTAAATACCTGTCAAGGATTTTTAATGTGTTTTAAGGGGTATTGTTTGGTAATATTGATTTTTCTGAAGACAAAGCCATCGTCATTAGTGAGAAATTCTGAAGTTATATCCCAATAGTTTATAGTTTTCAAATAATTAAGATCACCAATTCAATTAATACTTTATTTTATTCCGCGTGTTTGAATCACCATCGCAGGTGCGTATAACTACACGAATTATAAACTATAAATTAGGTTATAATTTATGATATAGTTTAAAATTTGTTTAGCTATACTAATTAAAATGGTGACTGTAACAAAAAAAATAGACTGTAGAATAAAATAAATTATTGATTGTGAACAGTGTTAATTATTACCTTTACTCCCAAGATAAGCTCAAATTTTGGTATCAATTAAACTCTAAAATGGGAGCATAGCTTTCTAAAGAGTTAACAATTAAATAATAAAAACACTGACTTAGACAACGATAAATATTAAAATAATTCACTCAAAATCTCACTACAGACTAGTGTTGGGCAGCCGAATGGTCGAGAGTTACCCAACGGTTGTGGAGATGTGATTTCTGTAGTTTGATTCGTAAAATAAATAACTTCTTCTTCAAACCTTTATTATTTCCTTTAATACACTACACTTTACTACAAAGTAACACTTAACCTCCGACAGAGCTTACGCTCGGATATGCAATCTACTGAGATTGGAGGGGAGGTGTGTTGTTCACAGGCTTTTATACATCTTTTAATTCCTTCTGGAACCTTCTGTTTGATAAGGTTTAATTTTGGATTTATCATCTTAGTTATCACCCTAGAACATTCTCGATGGTTTTATCTTAGAACTTTCTTTATTGATAAGGCTAGATAATAGCTTTTCTAATAGTTGAATTGCGTTTTAATTTTATGTAAAGAGATTACACAATTTACAATTAACCCTTACATACCTATTACCTGTAAGGGCACAACACTAGTTTAATACATACAGAATAGTTATTATCCACTACTGATGAAGGCAACATCGTCATTGAAACTAGCCTGTATGTATTATTGAAATAGTGTGTAGTAAGATTTTGAGTGAATTATTTTGATATTTACCGGTGTAAAATCGTTTCACTTGCTAAGGTCTAATTAACTTAATTTACTGACTCATAATTGATAATTTATTTTGTCCTACGTTTCAGTGACGACGTAACCATTATCTGTGAGTATAGCGACACAAATTTTGGACTGTAATTGTTTTAATTAGTTTTGCAATTTTTGTTGCTAAACTCAATTATGAGTTAAAATGACTTTGTCATTGGTATGAAAAAATAAATTACTGATTTTGTTCTTATTATTTATTGTTAGAAATTGCTTAATTTAAACAGTAAGTGATGGTAGCATAAACCTACGCAAGAAAATATTAGTGTATAAAAGAGATATATATTAAAATAATATATTTGCGTTCACTTAGGGATCTTTATTCCTTGTTGCAATCAAGATGTTTAAATTTATTACAAGGAAGTTGTGGGAGAAATGTCCCAAGCAACACATATGCAGCGGTGTGACCCGCTGGTCAAGGCAATGTTCAAGGTTAAATAACTATATTATAAAATCACTGCATTCTACACTAATCTCTGGTTAAACTCTGTGTCTGAGTGCGCCCTTGTACACGTGCACGCACTTCACTCTGGCAGTGGTTGTACTTTTATTAGCGCCGGCCGTCAAAAAATGACGCAGCATATGTTGATGTAATCCTTGGATTGTACAGGAGATTCTATATGTAGGGTAATTTAACTGGACGATTAAAATATGTTACTCTTGACAACAGGAGCAGTTAGTTATTCTTGTGAACACTATTTTAAAAATAAATACACAAAAACCTCTTAACCACAAACTTTCTTTATTTTACCTTTATGTACATTTCAGTTACAAAGTAACCATCCTCAGAGGGAAAACATACAAAGACTCTTTGTATAACCACAGTATATTCCTAATAAATAGTAACAGTATGGCTTCTCGGTCTCAGGAATATCATAGATTCCAAAAGTTGAATTTGAGAGTCAATTTTTGTTAGAAGACATTGAATTTCTTAAAAAATGTAGAAAGTTTACTGTGTTTCCGAAATTTATTTCCGGAATTAATATTAAATTGAAGAATTCTAGAACTGATAAAGTTTTATTATCTGCCAAAAAGAAATGGTTAGATTTGGAGATTAAATTTTTGTATGGCAAATTAAGTAATACAGAACTGGAGTTGTATGATTTACATTTGAAATTAGGAAAAGAAAATTATAATGATTGGGATGAATTTGGCAGAAAAGTTTATATTGTAAATGAACATAAACTTGAAAACAAGGTTAGGACATTAGATAGTAAATTTAGTGATTTAACCAAAGAAGTGTCAGTTGGTTATAAAGGTTGTACTACCGATGATCAGAATTCTAAGTTAATTAAAAACGAAACTGATATCGTTTTCTCCCAGGAGGAGTTGTGCTTGTTAGGTAAAGGGTTAAAGTTTTCCGTTTCTAATAATATCAAAAATAACTTAGAAGAATTAGTGGCACACGTTGAAAGTGGTATATCTTCATTAAATGAAACTAGCAAGAACTATGTTAGGAAGGCTTGTAAAATCAAGATTGAAAAAAGGGTAAAATAAAGAAAGTTTGTGGTTAAGAGGTTTTTGTGTATTTATTATTAAATTCAACCACAGTATATTCCTAATAAATAGTAACTATTTTAAAATTTTACAAAAAAAGAAATAACTATAAGCAAAAGTGCATGCCTTTATATTAGGTTCTAGATAAAACTTCTGTAGGCCAACATACATTCTACTGTTAAAAAACAAAAGGAACTAAAATTTAAGAAACTACACGAAATTGAATAAATTATAAACATAAATAAGTATGTAACCAATAAATAATTTTCGTAAGTAATAGGCTATCTGTAGTTTGTAAAATATTTACATCTAATATAATATCTTGTAGTAGCCGTCATGCTCAAAAGAATTTTTGAAAGTTATGAGAAAATATGAAATACAGTAGTTAAATAGACAATAAATTCAACAGAATACATTTTGTTAAAACGTGAGAGTCGTGGAATTTCTGAAAAGTGAAAATTTATTAGATTTGATTTATGTAATAAAATCAATTGATACATTAAGATGTGAACGTAATATATAAAACTTTATATAAATATTATTAGTTACATTTTCTCTAAATATTTATAGTTATAAAAGAACTATAAACGTACAACACGCAAAGTGAAATAGCCTTAATTGTTGTACATAACGTTATATTTTCAAATTTAAATTTTACAATTGAATAATTTTTTAAAATATTATTTATTCTGTCTTGGTAAGTAAATAAATAACAAATATAGCTCAAGTTATTATTAACCCAGTATATAACATAACTATAATAACTTTTAACGTATAAGGAAATAATAGGTCTAATATTATTTTTCTTACACAGAAATATCTTTTTAAATACTGGTAACTTGTAACACACACAGTAACATAACCTACGAGTAATAAAACAGATGTTGCATGAAGTCATGTCATCATATAATTTCATGAAGTAAAATAAAGGTTATTGCTTTTGACAATTATTTCAACATACCTACAGACAATGTCGTAGTGTAGGTAAAAACATCTGATAGTAGACCCTACTAACCGCCATTTTTGCATTCGAAAATCTTCGATAGGAAATTCGTTGATCTAAGTATTGATTATACAATGTTTTGTGAAATAGTAGGTGATAAAGTCATGTAAAGTTCTTATATGACTCGTGTAAAGTTCCTACGATTATAACCCGTCTAGAATTTTCTCACGATACAGAACAATATAGAATGTTAAACGTGAAAAACAGTAGGTCAATATTTTGTTCAAAGTTTAGTGAAATGGAACGATTAATAATCGACTTTAGGACGCAGTACTCATATGGGCAGTACGTCATAATGCTATGAAACGTATTCTAACAAGATAACAAGATATTTTATGTGAAACGGACAGTCTGCCAGCGGCGGTTTATGACCCCTGTCAAGAAGCAGGGGCCGGACAATATGCTAGCCGCAGGTACATTGTGGGGGTTACAGTGGGTGTGGGGGAGGGGTTTGCGAGAGAAGAAGAGAAAGCTCTGACTCGTATAAACTTCGCACAAGTGTGGTTGTAAACGACCCATGACTAAACTATTCTTAAAATACTGTTGTCTTACATGACCGGATGAAATGCCTGATGTAACGCTAATAGCTTACATTATTTTAGTCACCTCATTTGTTATTTGTTAGTTTTACAATTTTAAATTCTTTAGTTTATACTACTTTGCTTTAATTTACATACAAATTAGTTAACTTAGCCATGAACGTAAATAACACTACAAACAACCAGTCCATATACTTAAAATGATCACCTCAATGTGAAACCTTGTGCAAAAAAATATATATATATCTTTTTCATAGAGCCTCCTAAGAACCTTTTTAAAAGTAAATACTTTGTGTGCCAGATGTTAAAATAGTAAAGTCATGTGTTAATTTATGTAAATAAGCTGTAAGTTTTTGTTCGTGTTGTTTGGTGTAGTGTGTTTACATCTAATATTTCACAGTTTACTTTACATTATTTTCATTTCTTGAGGGTTTACCCTCAATAGACAATATAGACAGTGGCAATGGGTTAGGTTAGGTTATTCCGTCTCTTTATCTCACTTCCCCTTTTTCAGAGAGTGAGGGAGAGAAAGGGGGTGACTGGCAGTAAGTCCTAAAATGGATTAACTACCTGGCTACCCTTGTCAAACCAAAGGGTGGCTGGCAGACTGTCCTACACCCATAATTTATAGGACCCCAGTCCGGAAACCTTCTGATGACATCCTATTGCACATCAGACATTTATATCCAAGGTGGTAAAATAATTAACATGGAAGTTAACATTTAACTTACCTTTCTTAATTGAAAGGATAATTTTAAATAGAAAAAATATGCAATATTTGCAGTGTGTAAATGTGTGAAGCAGTAACGCTTTGCTAAATCAGTGGTAAAATCTGGTAACACCAGACGGTAACACCAGAGTCCTTTGTCTCAAGAAGGTGCAACTCCGGTCCACTTGATTAGGCCGCTGCTATCTTGTGAATCTCCACCGGAACGAATTAAATGAAATTTTATTTCTTACAAGTCAGTACTACACCTACGTGTAGTAAAGTTTTAAATTATGTTCTTCAACGTCTTCCGGTATCTAGACTCATCTTTCTGGATTCTTTCAACGTTTTTTAGATGTAACAAGAGAACGCTTCTTTATGACTCCGATAAAAATTAGGTCTACTTCAGGCCCGCGATCCTACATACGTGAAGCAAAGATGGCTCTTGATCGCTATATTTCACTAAAAATAATTTAAATTTGTCGTCACAAAAAGCTTTATAGAATTTTTAAAGTAAAGGTTAAAAGACGTGATTCTTTCTGTTCAGGTAAGCGCCGATTACCAGTGCATCATTATGTCCTATCTAATTTCATCTAGCCTGGGGTTGAAAGGAAAATACCATTTTGTGACCATGATAAGAGTACGTCTACTGCTAGGTCACATGTGGTCTGACCCTGCCTAAGTGTTTATGTGATGTCACTACGTAATCTGCCAGGAGGTTTTGTTCCTACCCACGTCCACAATAGGCGAGAGACATAGTACTGGCTGTTTATACTTAAAAAAACACAAATTTTAATATTTTTGTTAGTCTTAAAGTGTGGTCAAGATGACACAGTGGACGTAAGTGAAAATAACTGTTGAAATAGTTTTACTGATGAAACAGTAGGACAACATGAAACACTACAGAGTCCTACTATCACAAACATTTCTATACACATTATACACGAAAGTAGAAAACTAAATGTCAGTACGTGGGCGTGAAACTGTCTCAATTAACGTGCTATAAAATATGCTGACCTTGCATTCTTTGTATATTAACCGTTATGCTCCGCTGTAAACAGCATATTTCAGGCATAAGTAGTGGGTAAATATATAATTTTAGTTATTTATTGAGCATAGTATTAAGTATTGTTTAGGAATAACTGTTTATATTACTAAAAGTCCTTTTTCTTGAAGATACATCGAGAAGTTCGCACTAAATGTAAAACATGAAGTAAACATTTGGTAATTTAGCTATGTATAAGTATACGAACAATGGTATGACTTTGTAAAATAAATTTCAAGAGTATTTTAGTCCCCAGGTAAACTGAGTTTGTTTGTGTTAGTACCTAGTGCGAAATTTGTAATATTATTAGGCGGTTGAAGCGTAGTTGACCACTTTACGTACCCTGGTTTCTTCTCATAAAAGCACCGTCTAACCCGTTTATCTCCAACATTAGACCAAAAAGGATTGTTATACTTATTCAAAGTATTTGAACCTAGGTCGACCCAGCCTGTAAAATGAGTGATAATGGGTGCTTGATGGTAGTGCAGGGCACATTAACTTCCTTAAATACATTATGGTCTATAAGTCAGTTCTCCTCTGTTCCATCTAGACTTGGTAATAACAAGGAGTCATTATTAATATTACTATAATGAGGTAGGGACACCGACTTAAACGCACTAAGCCTTTAAGCATGCTTTTAAAGCCATATTAACTACTTGTCATCACCAGTACTATAATATCAAGTAGGTGTCGTTCTCTGAAACAAGCCTGACACTTTTCAACCGCCCTCAGAAAGCAAGCTGCTAGAAATGACTCATCTTAGTTGCAACAAAAAATAAAAATATATTACAAGTACTCCAATAGTTTTGGAAATTACTTCGCAAAAATTAAAGACTTGTATATTTAACTAAGGTAAATAAATAAATTTATCGGAAGTAAAATACTAAATACTTCACCAGTTCTTCGCTTAAGCAAAGGTAATAATAAATGCAGGATTGTGAGCCTGTATCTTATATTCAATAATTTATATCTGAAACACAACGTTGCCTTCAGTAGGCGTTTGACGAGTAAGTTCTTGATTGTGAGTTGATATTCGTTATTATTTAATTAAAAATAAAACAAGATTTAATAATTTTAATCAACAAAAATTACATAACTTATAAACAAAGTGGAATAATCTAAAGATTTTTGATTGCTTTGTAAAGCGTAATAAACATCAGGTCTTGAATAATAATGAATCCTTACTCTTATCCGGGTAAGCAGTCTTTTAATTAAAATTGTATATATTATATTGTATATATATTATATAAAGCCTCATATATTATTTACCATAAGAGTCTGTAAGCCACTGTTAAAAGGAATCCCCCCACAGTTAGATGAGGCTACAAAAAAGTGTTTTCGAGAGACACAAGTATTTATATCTATGTAGAATGTTGAGTATAGAAACGAATTTAATTATCTGAAACGTAGCATTCTGTCATAATTCTATTATAGAATTATACAACTATCGTACTAACTATAGAGCAGCATACGTCTCGATAAACATTGATTATCTTTGTTAGGCAACTCCTGACCTAATCTTTCGAGTAGATTGTCGAGCTAAAGTATGAGAAACGAGCCACCTTCTTCCCTTTACAATAAACTTTCTCTCCGTTTGGTTTTCTCTGCCAGTTCAAAAGACTATGCTTTAGTGAGAATATATAGGCAATAATATCTCCAAGTACATTTATTAAGGGACTGACTAGAAATTGCACTACGAGATTAAACGCAAATAAAGTAAGAATGGAGAAAATTTTATTTCACTTCCAAAGATTCTCAATAAAAAATGTATTATGAAAAGCAGGGCAGTGAGAACAGTTATTTTTGTAAATTTTATCGTCAGAATACAATTCTGAGATTGGTTTATGTTCTAATATACAGTAATTATTATAAATAGGAATTTATTACATAAGATGAAATTATACAATTAATAATTTCAACTACCAAAAAAAATGATATCAGCAAACAACTTTAAAAAACCATTTTTAAGCATAATTTTTGAAAATTTAATTTATTTAATAAAGATACTTTATTTAATAAAGTATATTTATTAAATATATTTTAATTAAATATTATACAATAAAACCCATATATAAAATATAGAAACTAACATTACTGTATCAAATACTTGGTGATCTAGCTGAACCCAGCATCAACTGTTGACAGTTAATGAATGTGTGTTTTTGTATTATGTTTATGAATGCGGTAAGGTAACAGGCACATAACCAACCTAGCTTGACTGTAGGGTTGTATGCAGATCCAGTGGTTGGCCACCTCCTTGCAACCAACAGTGTGTTTGTGTGCGTTGTAAGGTGTGTGTCGTGCTAATATGAGCCATCCGCCAGCTACCCTCCCAAGAATAACGTCATTGGAAGGTTGTCGGGTTTATTAACAATACTACAATCGGGAGTTGTTTTATAAAGCAACTTCTAGAACACCTTATAGAGAACGATCATTGTTACCTAAATGAAAACAGTTTTAGTCGTAAACGTGTTTTTTATCTGGACACAATAAAATATTATTTTATTTTGTAAAATATTTTTGTTTTAATTTTTATTCTCGTAAGCTAGTATGACTATAATGGTTTTCAAAGTTTAGAATTAGATTGCAAATATAAGTAAGATATAAGTAAGCCCACTATAATAAAAATAGGATACTAATGCTGTTATGTGTGTCGGGTCACGTACCTGAATTAGACCTACTCTCTATCGGTGAATGCCGTTATGTGTGCTTGGTCGTGAAACTGAATTAGACCTACTCTCTATCGGTGAATACCGTTATGTGTGCTTGGTCGTGAAACTGAATTATACCTACTCTCTATCGGCGAATGCCGTTATGTGTGCTGGGTCGTGGAACTGAATTAGACCTACTCTCTATCGGTAATGCCGTCATGTGTGCTTGGTCGTGAAACTGAATTTTACCTACTCTCTATCGGTGAATGCCGTTATGTGTGCTTGGTCGTGAAACTGAATTATACCTACTCTCTATCGGTAATGCCGTTATGTGTGCTTGGTCGTGAAACTGAATTATACCTACTCTCTATCGGTGAATGCCGTTATGTGTGCTTGGTCGTGGAACTGAATTATATCTACTCTCTATCGGTGAATGCCGTTATGTGTGCTGGGTCGTGAAATTGAATTAGACCTACTCTCTATCGGTAATGCCGTTATGTGTGCTTGGTCGTGAAACTGAATTAGACCTACTCTCTATCGGTGAATACCGTTATGTGTGCTTGGTCGTGAAACTGAATTATACCTACTCTCTATCGGTGAATGCCGTTATGTGTGCTGGGTCGTGGAACTGAATTAGACCTACTCTCTATCGGTAATGCCGTCATGTGTGCTTGGTCGTGAAACTGAATTTTACCTACTCTCTATCGGTGAATGCCGTTATGTGTGCTTGGTCGTGAAACTGAATTATACCTACTCTCTATCGGTAATGCCGTTATGTGTGCTTGGTCGTGAAACTGAATTATACCTACTCTCTATCGGTGAATGCCGTTATGTGTGCTTGGTCGTAAAACTGAATTAGACCTACTCTCTATCGGTGAATGCCGTTATGTGTGCTTGGTCATGAAACTGAATTAGACCTACTCACTATCGGTGAATGCCGTTATGTGTGCTTGGTCGTGAAACTGAATTATACCTACTCTCTATCGGTGAATGCCGTTATGTGAGCTTGGTCGTGAAACTGAATTAGACCTACTCACTATCGGTGAATGCCGTTATGTGTGCTTGGTCGTGAAACTGGATTATACCTACTCACTATCGGTGAATGCCGTTATGTGTGCTTGGTCGTGAAACTGAATTAAACCTACTCTCTATCGGTGAATGCCGTTATGTGTGCTTGGTCGTGAAACTGAATTATACCTACTCTCTGTCGGTAATGCCGTTATGTGTGCTTGGTCGTAAAACTGAATTATACCTACTCTCTATCGGTGACTGTCGTTATGTGTGCTGGGTCGTGGAACTGAATTATACTTACTCTCTATCGGTGAATGCCGTTATGTGTCGTGGAACTGAATTATATCTACTCTCTATCGGTGAATGCCGTTATGTGTGCTGGGTCGTGAAATTGAATTAGACCTACTCTCTATCGGTAATGCCGTTATGTGTGCTTGGTCGTGAAACTGAATTAGACCTACTCACTATCGGTGAATGCCGTTATGTGTGCTTGGTCGTGAAACTGAATTATACCTACTCTCTATCGGTGAATGCCGTTATGTGTGCTTGGTCGTGAAACTGAATTATACCTACTCTCTATCGGTGAATGCCGTTATGTGAGCTTGGTCGTGAAACTGGATTATACCTACTCACTATCGGTGAATGCCGTTATGTGTGCTTGGTCGTGAAACTGAATTAGACCTACTCTCTATCGGTGAATGCCGTTATGTGTGCTTGGTCGTGAAACTGAATTATACCTACTCTCTATCGGTGAATGCCGTTATGTGTGCTTGGTCGTAAAACTGAATTATACCTACTCTCTATCGGTGACTGTCGTTATGTGTGCTGGGTCGTGGAACTGAATTATACCTACTCTCTATCGGTGAATGCCGTTATGTGTCGTGGAACTGAATTATATCTACTCTCTATCGGTGAATGCCGTTATGTGTGCTGGGTCGTGAAATTGAATTAGACCTACTCTCTATCGGTAATGCCGTTATGTGTGCTTGGTCGTGAAACTGAATTATACCTACTCTCTATCGGTGAATGCTGTTATGTGTTCTTAGTCGTGAAACTGAATTATACCTACTCTCTATCGGTAAATGCCGTTATGTGTGCTTGGTCATGAAACTGAATTATACCTACTCTCTATCTGTGACATAAAAAGGAGTCTTCTCGCTGTTCCGCCTTGAAGAGAAGGATGAAAAATTAAACATAATTAGTTAGTACTAGGTAAAGGCTATAATGATCAATAATTATTACACACAAATTCTAACCATTAATATTTTGATTCTAGTCTTATGTACATTTCGGTTACAAAGTAACCATCCTTAGAAACAAGACAAAACATACTCAGTATGTACATAAGACAAGAATCAAAATATTTGTAGTTAGAGGTTATGTGTATTATTTATTAATAATAAACCCCAGTAAATTATTCCAAGTAGTTAGTGTTATAATGATCACCTGGTAAAGGGTTTAAAGAGAATTATAGCACCGCGTAGGTAACGTTCTTTCCTGAAGTGATTTTGAAAAGGTTTGGGTTTTAAATGTAATAAATTTGTTGGTAGAATTGTTGGTGGTCAGGTACTAAGGAGGGAATTTTGCTATTATTTGTTTACACATTTTTATTCAAGTACTTTTTTTTAAATGTTGAAGTTATTTCGACCACACAAGTTTTTTTAAAATCATAAATGTATCTAAAAATGTTCTTTTTGGCTATAGTAAAACCATTACTTCCTAGTAATTTTGGTATTTCTTGATAATTCCCTTATAAAAACCTTATCTTTCAAGAAATTTTTAAGTATTTATGTATAATACAATCCCAACATTTTATTAAGTACACTAAATTACAGTTAACCACTATAAAGCAATCATGCACACTTTTATCGTTAAAAAGTTTATAAAATATCCTATTAACAAAATATTCCTAATCTATTATCTTTGTGTTAAAAATTGAGAAATACCTGATCAAGTCTAACTCGAAAGTTATGCATTTACATTTGATAAAAACGTCTTCTTTTTACTATATTTACTATACTTATCTGATTACCTCATCTGTGGGGTTTAAATAGCTTCTGGGGTCGATTCCCGATAGTATCAGAAAATTTCTGTTTGCTTTTCCAGCCCCTACGCAGGCTCTGTGTAAAGAGTACCCAGGGAAATAATATGAGATTGAAGTGTAGTGCTGGTCTTATTGGTTCCTTGAATGTTGTATAACCCGTCAGGAAGCTTTACCCCATCTCTCATTAATTATGTTATTGGTTTAAAAAGGAATCATTATTATTATTTCCTCCCCTCCAAATCCTTTTACAATCTATCCTAATTAATTTTTTTCAAGACCATTATATTTCTTTCGAACAATGAGAGAGTGGAGCAATTTTAAATAGAAAGCAATAAATACAAACACATATAGAGTACTATAGTGGAGTGAACGTGCGTGGCCTATAATTGTTGTGAATAATATCTCGAACAGAGTTTATAACGTGAAAATAATTTTGTTATTTCAGTGAAACATCATTTTATAATAAAAATACTGCTGAAAAACAACCACATACACATAATGTATTCAGTTTCTATGTTACTTATTGTTAAAGGCATAACTGAAAACAAACATAAAAAATTGGATGTTCCCATTAAAATAGACTAATATATATTTCGTCTTATATCCATATATTTTTAATTCATGGTGCTTTGACCATGCATTTTTAATATCTATTAAATATTGACAACTGTTACTGAATAAATAGTCCATGTAAAAAAGCAAGTTCAAGATAACGGGTTAAGAAATATAAAATGATTTATAAAACATACTGTTTAATTCAGTTCACAAAAAAGGAACAAAATATAACTTAGACAAGAAGAGGTATAACATTTCAAATGTTCTGTAAAACCAACCACTTTATTCTACTTAACAAAATATAATGTTTGTAAACAAATAGTATATTGTTTCATAAAATGAACGTATTTATTTTGCCATTCAACGTAAATTCTTGGTTTTTGGTGTGGTCTATTATTATACAACAAAGGAAGTTTAAAAAATAAAGCGTTGACAAATATATGTTTACTGACACATAACTCATTATGTTTTATTTTGATAAAATAATTCTTAATCGTGGATTTTATTATTTTTAAAGTTCCAAAGTAAACCTACGTTTATGTGGATGACCAATATATATAAAGCATTTTATGAGGATGACAAGATCTGAATTACGCTTTTACGTCTAGCTTATTTACACAAGCATTGTACATTGTAAATAACAATAAGTATAAATTAAGTGAGTCACAGGAAAAGTATTTACAACACAAAAAATATGTGGACTTGAGTCACATAATATTGGTTTATTTCTTGTATTGCACGCTGTAGGAGCCAGAGCGAATGTCGAAGTTCCTTGCCGGGTGTCCTTGGAAGATACTAGGGTCTACACTGACAGGCTGGGGCCTGAACTGAGGTTGCGAGTTGTAGTAGCCTTGATTGTTGTCATCCTGGTAATCATAACTCTGTGGCCTGTTGTATTGGGGAGGATTGTACCTAGGCTGACTGTATTGGAGAGGGTTGTACTGGGGCTGACTGTACTGGGGAGGGTTGTACTGAGGCTGGCTGTACTGAGGAGGGTTGTACTTAGGTTGACTGTAACTAGGTTGGCTTTGAGGTCGACTGTACCTTGGTTGGCTCTGTGACTGTGACTGTGCCCCGTTGTACTTAGGGTCCTTCCAGTAAATGCTAGGATCTTCGCGGTACTGACCATCATCCACGTCTCCGTTAGTGCTACCAACGTAGTTGTTGGTGAGGGTGGGTGGGGCTACGTTGATATCCGTGCCGGCGGGTTCGAACCCTCTACGACTTGCGCCGTACTCGATCTCGCGAAGCTGTCCCGCATCGTCCACGAAGCCGTATTTCCCGTACACCTCCCCTGTCGGGTGTTTGGTTTCGATCTTATAGCTTCCATCAGCGCCTTCGTACCCGTAACTGTAGCTTCCATCCTCGTTTTGCCTGTTTATTTGTTTAAGGATTGGAACAGGAGTCGTGTAATCCCGTTGTTGAGCCCATGCTAGAGCGAAGCAAGCTGCCAACATCTGAAACAGTACATTGTTAATACAATTACTTAACACGTTCACGATTTCGCAATAAAATAATTAAATTAAAACTGTTCATAAAATATTTTTCCTTTACCAAACAAAAGTAGAACAGTTAAACTATGAGTTTAGTTTCACTTACTTTCGACGCAGAAATTATGGATTCCTGAGTTTGAGCTTTAACTACAAGTGAACCACTCGTGCTTTAATAAAACTATTCACACCATTAATTAGTGTGTTTAATTTTGCGTTTATGTATATAACCAAAATAATTTTACCACGATTTTTGTTAAACCTAACTCTAGATATAAGGAAAAAAGAACGGGTTTTTATTGAAGTTCAACTTTAAGGTATATCTGCATTTAAAAACCACTGGTCCATCCTTGTGAAATTTTATACCTAATTATATGACTCATTTATAACATAAAAATGGAAATTGAAAATTTATCTCATTTATTAGGCAAGTTGCTGTAGATTTATTACAGAAACTTTATCTTACGGCTCCTTTGTCCGATCGAACTTGTTTTTAGCTTATTTTAAAGAATAAAATGTCAAAATTTTAAATTTATATACACTGTTTATGTATTATAAATAATGAGTAAATTGTTTTTTTTTGAGAATGAACTAGTAATATAGTATGTACTAATAATATGAATTAATAGTATGTAACAAAACCTACATAGTAGGCGTATTTTTGCTATGTAATATTCTTAGTGCCTTATATGAGAACGTTTGTGTAGCTCTCAATCTACATAACCGATTGCCTTTAATTGTTGAAGCCGTCGGCAACCTGTTGGAGGTCGACAGGTAGTGGCGGAAACAAGCCCAAGTAACCTATGGCATTCCATTGTCGATACTGCTTCATATAACCAGAAACAATTGAATAAGTGTTGTGCAATCAACTGGATAGAACAGTTAAACAAGTATTTAAATGCAAAATATTCAACACTTACAGCCTTCATAATATAGGCGTTTCTCCTTAAATGCAGACAAACTTCGTGAATTCTCAAACAAGTAGTTTGCCTATTCTAATTCTTTTAAAATGTTGATTTATTGTTCACTTAAATGTTTAAAATTTATATTTTTTAAAGAATGTTTCTAATTTGTTAAAAATATTCCTAATTATGGTTATAAATCTTTCTATAATTTAAACAAAATGTTATACACAAAAATACAATACATAGTGTATAATGATTTGTATTTTTAAAATTTGTTTGTAGGTTTCCTCCACTGTTCTCAAGGTTTTGCAACGGTATTTACAATATTTCCTAATTTGTTAAGATTTTTGATAATATATTGAATACAGCATTTTCTGCTTCCCTTAACGATTTTGTCATCTTAACAGTTGACAGGTTTCGGATGTCGTTTTTAGAAATATTTCTGTACTCCGATTTTCTGAAACATATTGAGCAGATAAGATCGTTAGAGAAGACAGGGTATTATTGTACTCAAAGCATTCATACTATGCTGTTTTCACTTAGATCGATACCGTATCCATACTACTTTTAGAAGGTGGATAATTTAAAAATATCTGAATAAGGCTTAAATGAGTAGTCCTAAAAATTTTCATAAATCATGGTAAATTATGAACCATAAAATGTAAATAAAACTCCCCAGTAATGCATCAAAGGCTTCATTAAATATTAAAAAAAAAAAAAAAACTGTTGTAGACAGCTTTTAGATAATCTGATAAAACTGTGTTATGGACAGTTTTAGATAATTGACGTTAAAATACACAAAATTGTAAAAAAGGAGTAAAAAGTGTTAGTTGTTTCTGTAGTAGGAAATCTGACTAGAGGGTTTGTATCTAATTCCATTCTCCTCGCCATATGATGCATCTTACAAGGGGGTGAGCTAGAGGAGACATCTACTTATCGGTACCATGATGCCAATATATCCTCTACCAGGGGTTCATGTACCTACCTTAATCTTACATATATTAAGAAAAAGTTTCTATCTTTAGTAGGTGATACTAGTATAATTTTAATAGGTAATACTAGTATACATTCTAGTAGGTGATACTAGAATAAGTTTAGTAGGTGATACAAGTATAACTGTAGTAGGTTATACTAGTAAAGCTTTAGTAGGTGATAGTAGTATAACATTAATAGGCGATACTAGCATACATTCTAGTAGGTGATATTAGAATACGTTTAGTAGGTGATAATAGAATAAGTGTAGTAGGTGATAATAGTATACCTTTGGCAGGTTATACTAGTAGTCTATAACGTTAGTAGGTGATACTAGCATAACTTTAGTAGGTGATACTAGCATGCATTATAGTAGGTGATACTAGCATACATTATAGTAGGAGATACTAGCATACATTATAGTAGGTGATACTACTAAAATTGTAATAGGTAATACAACTATACATTCTAGTAGGTGAAACTAGAGTAAGTTTAGTAGGTGATATTAGTATAACTTTAATAGGTGATACAGTACTAGTATACTTTCTAGTGGGGTATAATAGTATAACTTTAGTAGGTGGTACTAGTATAATTTTAATAGGTAATACTAATATATATTCTAGTAGGTAATACTAGAATAGGTTTAGTAGGTGATACTAGTATAAC
>JBAIZL010000005.1:171731885-171749385 GCA_036971475.1 Prosapia bicincta | reverse complement strand
ATTTTCCTCACTCTTTACAAAGAAAACAAACAGTTGATATTTTATTTATCAGGTATGTTTCCAAAAACTCTTTCAGACTGGCAAAGCAAGGAAAATATTTTTCAAATTTAAAGATAAAAAATTCGTTAATGTTTATCTACATAATAATTGAAACAAAATTAGAAAAAAATTTCTATTCTTTATGCATGCATATGTTCCTCACATAAATAAAGTCGTATTAGCGTATATAAAAATAGTTTCAATTGAACTTTCTACGGAAAGGAATATACATTTCTGTTATCAAAACCCATCTTTTTGTAAGCTGAAACGGTTTTATTTATTTTAAATACTGTATAGTTTAAACATTTTAGTTGGATGATATTTATGTTTCGTTAATCCCCCTTAATGAACTTCGTATCCAAATATTTTAATTTACAAACAATTAAATAACCGAAATACCTCCAACATTAAACAACTATCCATTTTATAATTGACTTCGTAGTCAATATCTTGAGAGAGACATAATTAGATTTTAGTTTGTATCTTTATAGAATATATGTTTGTGTTATAAAGTTTTATCTTTCAATTTTTAATGAAATACATGTTTATTATTCTATAGTAAATGTTTCAGTAAGGGAAGTATACCGCTTAGAGTTGATCACGCTCCAGAGCTTTGTACATATTTTAAAATTTGTATTTTTGACTTATTTCGGCTTTTAAATATTTTACTCACTTCTAAGTAGCTAACAGCGTTTAAATAATCATAAATTAACTTGAGGTGAGAGGGTTTAAATGACGTCTAAACGCGTTCGTACCAGGAATGTACGCCTGAAGGCGTGCCTTGCCTTGCCGCCGGAACATATCTGTGCGGATTGACAAGGTTAAGTGACAGATTATGTTGCTGAACCTAAATATTCATTAACAATTTAAAACGTAGTAGAAGATTCAGATGTTTACGTAGGAGGAGCTTTAGATGTAAGAGCATGAGATGTTTATAAGAGTAGATCAACAACCAGCAACTAACGAAGCAGCAAAGAATTGAAGTATTAGAATCGTAATCTAGAAAAAACAGAAAACTCAAGATGGAAAAAAGCAAAATTAATACATGTCAGAATAAAAAGAAGAATAGAAAAAGCGAGATAACCTTCTAGTAAGTAAAATAAAACGTGAAGCATTCTATTGCAAAAAGATCACGTCTCTATTCTACGGAATGAAAGCAAGACAATAAAAAAACGTCTAATAAAAAAAGATCGACCAACATGTGGGCCTTATAGATGTACCTTATAAATATCTAGGATCGATCATGTCATAAACACTTAAAAATAAGAAATGCGTTAGTTGTGTAAGGATAGTAGGAGAGAGTGAGTGAATGAGAGAGAGAGAGAGAGAGAGAGAGAGAGAGAGAGAGAGAGAGAGAGAGAGTAAATACGAAATAGAATTGAAAAGGCGAAATCCTAGAGCAGTACCTTAAAGAAATATAATATCGTACATAAATATATATATTTACCAGATACAACTGAGCCTCTCAAAACCAGACTTTTCAAGTGTTATGTGTTTCAGGTTCTATCATTCGACCCGTTTGCGAAACGGAATAAAGATCGTCCATGCGAATGAACGTCATTTAGAAATCATGGTGCAACTAACAGACACAAAATGGATACTAATAATTTAAAAAAAGAATCGGAAATAACTGTGAATAAAATAAATAATATGAAAACAGAATTATCGTAAATAAAAAATGAACATTCAGATAAACAACGTAGAAAGCCCCATTAAGTCCGAAGAGAGAGGTATTGTTAACAGAAAATACATGGTACTCAGGTAGATATAAAAAAAAAGCTGTTAAGACTTTGGAAGTAGATGGAGGAGGGGTGAAGTCTGTACAGCTTAAACAATGGCAAAACAATTGAAAAACTCTCAGGAGTGGTAAGAGTGGTAAAATAATACAATGAAATAAAACCATCATATTTTTACTATATTTTTACTTTGAATATTTTTACTATAAAGTTCAGTTCCCTATGCTTCACCAATGGTGAAATTAAAATAAATGTAGAAACACCAGAGTACAGAATACTTGACTGCAAACGCAGAAAATGACTAATACGAGTTATGGCCAAAAATATGTATCTATCTTGCGATCCAGCAGAAACAGTCCACGAATTAGGAGGTCAATAAAAATAGAACCATAAGCGCTGAATTAAAACTTATAGACAACCGAAGGGCTGAAGGATCTGTGGAAGGTGATATTGAC
The DNA here is from genome assembly GCA_036971475.1 of Prosapia bicincta. Classification (NCBI taxonomy): domain Eukaryota; kingdom Metazoa; phylum Arthropoda; class Insecta; order Hemiptera; family Cercopidae; genus Prosapia; species Prosapia bicincta. The sequence goes on along the minus strand of JBAIZL010000005.1, from coordinate 171,747,155 downwards.
ATTTGGTATTACTGAGGATATAAAAAGAATGTGCATTATTAACATTTTGTGTAATTTAAGAATCTGAATAAACGCATTAAGATTGTAAAGACAAACTCAGCAATACAAGAACTGTCAGAGATTTGGCCAAACTAAGGTTTTATGGAAGGGTCCCCTTTTGTGTTAGATGCGTGGGACATCATTCATCAGAATTGTGCACCGAGTCGATATAGGTATGACCTACAAGTGCAAACTGCTCAGAACATCATGGAACATACTACAGAGGATGTGAAAAAGTTAGAGAGCTGAAAAAAATGAGGGAAAATAAATCATAACCAAAAGCTCAGTCACAAAGGAACTATAATTCCAAGAAAGTAAGAGAAGAAGTCAATTACTCGTACAGTCAAACGGTGAAGATGAGTAAAAAGTAAAATGGACGCTGAATAGGAAAAATTACTTTTAGGTGAACTGGTCTCAAAGATATGAATAACAAATCAAGACTTAGAAATAAAGATGATATTGTAAAATATGATGGACATGACTACTCAAGTTAATTCTTGAAATCCTAAAAGTTAAAAATACTGGAGCTATTTCAATATGGTATAATTAATATTGGGTAAGAAAGACTTAAGGATAGCCACCTGAAATGCCAATGGTATTCCAAACGGAAAGGAAGGGATGGGAGTACCCCTAACCGAACACAAAATAGATACCTTTGGGATATCAGAAACACATTTTACGAAATGTATCTTAGGATCAAGCATTATAAGGTTTATCACACCTACCACTTGAATAATCAGGCTGAAGGTGGAAGGGAAATAATAATAAAAGATTTTATAAAACACTAAATAAATTCACCTTCAGACAGAATTGGTGCAGCTAACCCTAGTGCGTATAGAGTCTCATAGTAGGAGCAGTGCACTGTCCTCTCAGCCCCAGAAAATTCTATAATAATCTGATTACAAGGAAATCCTTCAAAGAGCTTTAGAAAGATATATATTCCGTAGTGATTACAAAGCTAAACATACTGACTAAGGAACAAGTCAACATCTAAGGGCAAGGCAATGCGAATAGCAATTAAAGAGCTAGGTGCTGAATTTCAATCCACAGGAAATCCTACATATTGACCAACAGATGTGAAAAAAATATCTGACCTGTATTTCTTAATTATAAGGAAAGTATCAACAAGTTTTGTATATTTTGAAGACAACTTAGATTTTAACTCAAATCACTCCGCAGTAAAATATTATCAAGAAAGAGATTCGACTATTCTTTGTGAGGAACACTTATTAGGTTGGATTCAGATATGATCGGCAAGATAATTGAACTTCACGTTCGATTAAAGATCAAAGAAAAACTTGATAAAGAGTTTGAAAGATTCATGGTGAAAATACAAACTGATACATATAAAAATACAAATCAGATTAGTAAACAGATTAGCAAATCGATCGTAAACAAAAAAACAATAATAAATGGATCCGAAAGACAAATAATTTAGTGAACAAAAACCAATAATAAATGACACAGAAAAACAAATGAGTACTTTAGAAAAATACTAATAATAAATGAAAAATACTTTAGCAACGTAAACCAATAATAAATAAAACAGAAAAAATACTTTAAAAAACCATTGTCAAATGAAATAGAACAACAAACACCTTAGTAACAAAAACTTATAATAAATAGAACAATAATAAATAAATGAAAACCAATACTTTAGTAAACAAAACAGACAACTGACTTCGATGCCAGCAACTTTCATTGCAAGTGACGTAATTAAGCCTAGCTGTTGGAATTCGCCCGAGCAAGGAATGCCTGGCATTGCCTGTCTTTGTGGTCGTTCAAGGCAATAACCGCAAATATTTACGTCACTCTTATTAATTCTTGTTCTAGATTATACTTAACACTTCCATATCATCCTACAATGAGCAGACAATCTCATGGACTTCCCAGCGACCTTGCTTGGACCCGTATCGCGGAAGGTTTCTCTTGGAATATTAATGATTTCGCCTTTAAAGTGGTTCCAGATGTTTTTATTATGTCCTGTACTTCACGAAACCAGTTTTTTCTGTAACAGAGATAAATATTAGTTTAAGGCCACGCTATGTTGACGAAGACGTGCCCGATATGAAGAAATCAACAAACAAACTCATGTAAAGTTACAACAGGTGTATATTTGTTAATTTTTTGTATTTTAAGGAGATCTCACAATGTAAATATTATCATTTACAAAAGATGAAAATTTTTAAAAATAATAGATAGAAACCATAACATAAGCAATGTAAATGTTGTTTGGCTTTTAACAAAAAACACGAAAAATACGAAATGTGTAATGTGTTAAAGTTAGCACTAAGGTAGGTAGTCAATGAAGTGCAGACATTCAAAGAGCGCCAAGACCCTTGTCGTGAGCAGGGGGTTGTAAAATGTTACCCCATCTCCTGAAAACCCTGTACAAGTCGCGTTTACTAAATGTGTATCAGTCATAACACATTTGCCGTATATTATTAAATTCAATCTTCAACTTAAGCTAGCCTACTATTTTACACTTGTAAACTTGACATACATTATTAAGTAGCACTTGCCTCTATTATCACTTGCTTTAGTGAGGACACTCGTTTCGGGAGATATTGCCCATGTCAAATCAGACCGTACTGACCTCTTCGTTGTTTAGTTTGTGGCGGGTGAGGAATGGTTGGGGAACGAACTTCTTAACAGTTCCTACTCTAGGAAAAAAATAAAATTAGTCAGTTTTGGAAAACCGACTAGATTATTATTAATCTAATAATACTTAATCTTAGATACTGGAAATTTTTTAAGATCAAGAGATTTTATTTAGAAAATAAAATTTGAAATTTGTGATGACAAATGCGTTTTCTTCAGGTGTCTATAAGCATGATTTCATTAGAATGCTTGTGTTTAAAAAAAAAATTGATAGAATATAATATTTTTAGATGATAATTTTTTATCATTTTGTGTTGACGCTTTACTTTTAAAAAAAACAGTTGTTTTTCAGTTGTAGAAAGCCAATCAAAATACACTGTTTAAATTTTGTTGTTGATTTTTAATTAAAGAAGCTTATACACAATTTTAATCAAAATGAAAATTATAATAAATGTTTGCACTTAAAACGTAAAAGTAAAACAGTCCAACATTTATTTATTTAATGTTTATAACAATTTCCCATGAGATGTGTAGTCATGATGATGACTTTGTCACTGAAACTCGTATGAGAGAATTAATTGTTGATTGTGGGCTAGTGTTCTTTATTAGCGTAGGCTATTTGTAGTCAAAATAGGCTAAAAGATTTTAAGTTTTGTATTCAATAACATAAAAATATTAGGATAAGATTTGTGGACAGACTATAGAGGTTGAATTATATAAACTCCGTGATGTAGACAGTTGAAATGTTGGTTTATTGCTCCTGGAAGGTATGTTCTCTTTCTTTGCGACGTTTTAGTCGTTGGGAGGAGCTTGATTTGGGGGTAATACTGTTTTATTTTAGTTGTCTCTATTTATTTTTTTTTGCCGGTTTGAAATATTTATGTCTGCATTAAATTATTTAGAATATACATCAGTGTATTTTTTCTATAAGAAAACAAGATTCTCATGGGAGGTTTTAACATTTTAGGATCTATTGTTCATCCTTAAATCATACGTTACAGTAGAAATTAGCATAACCATATGTTTCATTTTAATATGACTTAATGTTACAGACTTAGGCCTGTGGCAATGTTATAAATAATCACACCGCTTTGTAGATCAAGAGCAATGCAGAAAGACGTTTCCGCTCCGAGAGATAATTGCGCCTCTCAACATTGTCAGCATGATTCACAGCAACCTAAAATTTATTTAATAAGATAAAAATCTATGGGAATTTATATAGAAGCCCCACCTAAATTTACGGCCGTAAAACGTTTACTTTGCAATAAGGGAAAGGTCTTACAACATGCGAAATGAGGAAACTTATTGCTGAGTCCCCAAAGTGCAAAGACTTTGAAAACAATCTCACTTCAGAAACACTCACTAAAGTTTATATACGTGAATGTTTTGTTATATCTTTTTAAAGCTTTTGTGGCAACTATGTTTGCTCTTCGGAAAATTCACTGCCCTACGAAACACAAACTAATGCATCTTGTACTGACGATATTTGCCAAGATTCAGGAAACCGTTTACTTAAAAAAAACATTTTATAACTACGAAATGGCGCGTAGACGTTGTCGACGAAGACAAACCACGCTACTTCAAAGCGAGGACAAGTAACTCCTGGCCGCGACGGTGTGTATAATATTTAAAATGTGGCAGAATAAATAGTTTGACGGAGGTACGGTAAAAAGATGGGAAAGGGCAGTTTCAGATTAACAGAAAGCCACCAATAGAACCCGACTGAAGACTCAAGTTATCCCAATGGCGTCCTGTGAGAGATTGACTTTAAAGTATGGAATAGCCTTAGAGGAGCCAGCACTGCTTACAGATTGTTATGAGGTTTTTCACAATCTACCAAAAGCTAATTACAGTTTGTAGAGCCGTAGTCAGCTAAAATCAGCATCCCTGGACATAGAACTGAAACAAGCAGCCCTTTATACAATCAACGAAGAGTACCCACAACCAGAATGGTTACATATATACACGGATGGGTCATAATACCGGAAACAGGCGCAACCGGTGCTGCCTACGACAGTCGTAATTTTGAGGAATACTTTGCAGTCGGTGCCCCTCAGAGCAACCATGATTGAGAAATAGTAGCAGCAGCCGAACTAAATAAAATAGCCCATACACAGGCAGTTTCCTTCGTCGATTCACAAGCTGCCATCCGAAACCTATCGCGCAATACGGATACAGGCTACAAAAAACAATGGAATCAAGAAGAGCCCTGGAACCCCTGCCAAATAAATGGATTCCTAGTCATGTTAGCATCTATGGAAACGAGAGGGTAGACTTCCTGCCCAAAAAAAGGCACATCCATGGAACAACCCATTTGTATGCCCTCGTTGGAAACCACGACTGCCCTCATCAACGCAACTATCGACCGGGCTAGTAACTACACCTCACACAACAATCAGCAAGAAGAAAATGGGAAAACCTTGTCACCACAGGGACCCACGAGCTGTAGGCGTTGTCAAGTTCAGAATGCAAAACTGGTCACGACTACCTGGCCGCCTATCTACATCACATCGGTGTACTCTCAACACAGGAATGGTCTCTCTGTGGACACGATACGACGGATGCCGATCATCTGCCAAAATGCAATGCACTTGACCATTCCGTAGATGATGATGACCCACTTAAGGATGTTCGTCTATACAGGTCAGCACGTCATCAAATGGCTCAACAGCCAATGGTGGGTGTTGGCTAGTAAGTATGTTCAGCACGTCATCAAATGGCTCAACAGCCAAGGGTGGGCGTGGCTAGTAAGTATGTTCAGCACGTCATCAAATGGCTCAACAGCCAAGGGTGAGCGTTGGCTAGAAAGTAAGTAGGTCAGCACGTCATCAAATGGCTCAACAGCCAATGGTGGGCGTTGGCTAGTAAGTATGTAAGTAGATTAACAGAAAGAACTCAATAAAGGAATTCAATATGGTATTGTGTAATAATTATTTGCGAGCATCAAGTGATCAGCAACGCTTCTAAACGAAAAAATCTGCAAAATGCTGAAACTTACCGAGGGTTATAGGATCTAATGAACTGGGAAGGTTTAGCTTTTGAGACAGGTGAAAGAATAGAAAGGCGAAAATGAAATATGTTACTTGTCTACGCTTCGTTTGTAATAAAATAATATTTTTGAATAATTGTTACACCTGTTATAAATAATAAAACACTTAAAAGTGTCGTATGATTTGAATGTGTTGCTGTTGATGTCACAGATTCGGATTATGACCAAGGTAGATAATCAATGCACAGATAAAATCCTTCTAAGTAATATTTCTATAATTTATGTATCGTATTGTTGTAAAATTTTCTAAAATATTTTAATAATTTTCATGAATTTGTGGGCATTTTAAAATCTTATTTAGTATTCCATAAAGCACTAAGTTTTTCAAGATAGGTTTATTTCAGATATAATGATATTTTTACTTGTAATATTTCAGGTAGAAATTTAATGTAATTTTATTTTAAATATTCGTAAAATATTTCATTCTTTTAGTAAATTTTGACTCTATAAACATTATATTTTCCAAATTAGGTTAATTTTATTAACAATTGCTAATAACAGGTCACTTATTTCTCTCATCCGGTCGAAAAGATCGTACACGACTCATCGCATTACAATTTGATACATGACCAAATACCGGGTTAATTCTCAATACGGAAAGTTTAGGCATTTGTACTGTACATTATTCAGTATCATTCAGAGTACACAGTTATAGTTTACTCCGTCAGAGGCCAGCAGATACAGGTTACTAAACTATGGCCGTACTGTTTCATTTCTCTTATTCTTGATATTCCATGGAAAGAGCTTTAGACAAAAGGCCATTAGATTATACGAGTCATCTAGAATCAAACTGCACTTTCTCCCACTTACCTAATTTTTCGTAACAGTCAAAAACCGCCTGAAGAATATATTAAAGATTTGAGAATTAATATTTTTATTGGTTCTGAATAAATGTTTTTGGTGTGAATATAATATTTCTCCCACAAACTGAATGCAGAAACATGTCCATCACGAAATGTCCTACAAGATTCATCTATAAACTTAATTAAAAAAAATTCGAGAAAGTGCATTTTGACTTTAGAGGACTTATTGGAAGTACCAATAAATAGTTTTATTTCAAAATATAAAAGAAATATTTATTTTTTGCAAATTTGAAAACCTTTGCAGATTATGGAGGACGGTATCGGACAGTCATGTTGTGTTCAATAAAAATACTTTTAATTTATTAAATTTTATATTCATCCATAAAATATTCATAACAAATTAATATATTTGAAAAAATCAAGTATAAAACTACACTTTCTACTTTTAAAGTTTTAGCTTGTTTTTGAGAAGTAGCTATGTTTTTGAGAAGTAGCTATCTTTTTGAGAAGTAGCTATGTTTTTGAGAAGTAGCTATGTTTTTGAGAAGTAGCTATGTTTTTGAGAAGTAGCTATGTTTTTGAGAAGTAGCTATGTTTTTGAGAAGTAGCTATGTTTTTGAGAAGTAGCTATGTTTTTGAGAAGTAGCTATGTTTTTGATGGAAAATATTTTAGATTATGATGAACATTAAAAACCCTTAGTCCCTTCATATGCTTTTATTTTTTCGTACAAACATGGGACTGGTAGTAAAGACTACTTGCTTCCAAGTCGGCACAGTTTTCATGAGCCCAGCCCTTACACATTCTACTGTATTCAGTCTTTGTCAAAACTCTCGCTACAAATGATGCAGTGAGTGATATCGTTAGCATTGTTTTGGGATAATTTTTCTCATAAATATTTAAAACTTTCTTAAACTTGTACTTTTGTAATATTTCCTCAGTTTGTTTTCCGCAACTTTAATTTTCCCTGAGTGTTCCTCAACTTACATTTAGATATAGCTGTGAGTATGTCTCCTGATGAGCTTCTTGGAACACAGTATTTTTTCACTTGCTTCCCTTATTGTCATTTTTTACTTAAAACTTGTTGTATTGCTCTCTTCATACACGGTTCGCTTAATTTCTCTCTTATCTCTCCGATTTCTCTCTGAGAAAATCTTTTAATAAGAGTCTTAACTGTAAACATTTTCAAAGATTCATTTTTGTCTGATACCATCCGAAAGTATTTTGTCCGATACCACCCGAACGGCAATTGACATGCATTGAACTTTAGAAAAGTTATTAGTTTGTGTAGGAATTCATTTAATCTATAACTTATAGAGGAACATAGTAGGTTTATGATGGTAAGCAAAGTACATATAAATACTCACATTTACTGAAGTTGTAATTTTTTAAACCTAACTTGGTTCTGCAACAAAACATGACACTACAACTAAACGACGCGACGCAGCGATATCATCCTATATGGTGACAACGGCTCCCTTTTCCTTAAAGGAACAATCTAATGGCATGACAGGTGCTGCCATTAGTCGTATGCTGGATAACCATGATTTCTCCGATACCACCCTCCTGTTCAATACCAGACGACTTTCCCCTAATAAGTGAAATTTGCTACAAAGAATAACAATTTCTAAAAATTAACAAAACAAATACTTTTTAGATCGTTTGAAAATTGTAGCAACAATGCAGAACAATTATAGTCATGAAAAAGCCAAATTAAAAATTGAAAAGGAATATAGCTATAAAAATGTTGCCATTTCACCTGGGATAAACATTCCCCAGGTTTTAAATATTTTAAAATAGCGTTACTGAATTGTTTGAAAACCCATTTTAAAGAATACTAAGAAGACATACATTTATCTTTTAGCGCTTGCAAATATGTATTCATATCTTCCTACGATTTCTTTTAATTAAAATAATAACATTTAAAAAAACTATATTTTGCACTCAAAATACGTAGTAAAAAATAATGGTTGATAGTCGTTTAGGAAATACGGACAAGTAATTTAAATAATAAAAAAATATAACTTTTTTACCTTATAATACATTTGTAATTAATATAAATATCGGCGTCCGTAAGATTCTGCTGTCTAGCGGATTTAGTTCTAACTACGTTCTTTGAAATTACGTTGTAGCTATTCGGAGGACAGGATCGTGGTCTTTAACGTAATAAAAGTGTAGTTCTTGCGCCATCTTGTAATCAATGACCACGCCTTCATCGCTTCTATGAATGGGGTCCTCTAGAAAAACTTCAGCTGGGTGCTAGGAGAGGAGGGTCACCCTTTTAACTCAGTGAGAAATCAAATCTGTCTTACAGAGGTAAACCAAAAAAGGCTCCTGTTATTAACTTTATCAACTCCTCGGCCTCGATAACTCTCCTTCAATATTTGTTTAATTCCGCCATCCTGCAACCCGCATTTTCCATTTTCCTTCCTGTTTGAAAACAGCCAAAATTATGCTAATTTCAAGAAAGAACAAACCCGTCTCCCGACAGCAGCATACTCCGTACCATTTCAAACTGCCTGAACACCATCTTCAGCTCTGGACAAGCATATTCGACAGGAGTAGTTTGGTTTTAGGAGGCACCACTACTTCATCTATCAACTGCTGCGGGTCACCAATTCGGTAGTGGATGCACTTACACAAACGCCAGTAGACCACTTCTTTTATGTCAGCAAGTTCTTCTACCTTGAGTGGTGTTTTATAACACCATCTATATAATTCGGCTACCAGCCCTCTTCCAAAGCAATCAGTCTTCATAAATCCTACTTGTCCAGCCGAAGAAACTTCACTGTTTCTGTTAAACAATTCCCTCCGACTCACCGAGCTATCCCTGCAGGTGTCCCGAAGAGTTGCGTCTCAGACCTCATCCTTTCCCTCATCTATGTAAACGATATCCTCAAGTATCCTTTTCCTCTATGCAAATGATGTTATGTTTTATTGGAGCTTATAAAACGAACTAAAACTATTCCAGCTTATAAAACGGTTCGATCTTTTTAGATGGGAGTTTCATCGCCTGGAGGTCTTTAGTCAAATATCTTTTCCTTAGCGCTTCTCCTTCTCTCCCCAAGTTTCCGTTATCCTGAATAAGGGAAAGCCAATCATTTCTAAGCTCTCAAACCTTCTATCATTGTGAAGCTCCATTCCTTTAAAAACAAAATACCCTGTTTTCATGATTCTAATTCGTCTGGTAGTCACTTATACTGCGCCGGTCTGGTGGACAATTTCCCCTAGGGCGTCCAAGAAACGCCTCAATCTTTCCAGTCCCCTCAATGTCTGAGATCCTTATCCTAATCCCCTGGTCCCTGTTCGACATCACCATTGGAAATTCACTTACCGAATTCATCCGTTCCCTCTTGGCCGAACTATGTGACAAGGTCAAACGTTCAGTCTACCCATACATCTGGGTTCTCAGTAATTCGACAGGTGTCGAAATAGAGGGGTCTCTAATCTTTACGCCATTAACCAACGTACTCCTCATTAAACCGGAATCCAAGCAATAGCTCCCTTTGGACTACTCTTTAGGCAAATTTGTTAGCTTCAAGTCAATTGCTCAAAATGTTTAGATAAACTTGTAGTCTTAAGTCACTAGTACTCCTGTTTTAAATTACCTTGGTAGTTGTAAGCTCTTTCTATTTAGATATTAAATTATTTTATAAGTCTTAATCATAGCTTAAGTTGTAAGTCTCCTGTTAGTTGTAAGTTATGTATAAGATGAAAGTTAGTCATTTGTAATCTAATCTATGTTTGTAATTAGCATAAATATACATTTTTTTTTAAACATGATATCATAGATACATGTTTCTACACGTAAAATAAAGATGAAAAAAGAGTCAGTCTTCTCCTCGTGAAGATATATAAATGTTATATCTCAGGACAAGAAAACCTCTCCATCCCAATCAAAAATAAAAGTCCTTCCACTAGGAAACGCCCGACCTGAATCCCAGCCCAATATCAAAAGTCCTGTTAACCATAATCTTACCCGCAGCTTGGGGCCACCAAACCCTCTCATACTCTTGACGAGCTGATTGACTGGAGCCCCAACGTAAGTTTTGCCTTGCATGTCAGTTTCGAGTAACAGAAAAGAATTGAATCTCATTCCAGCCATATCCTGACTAATGAGGTATTTGAAAGGTAATGCCCCTCTTTATCGCTTAGCATAAGGATATTTTAGCCTCCTAGTCTCCAGGGTTTCTCTATGACCCATCGATGGGTTTTTTTTTATCTGGAAAGGAATATTTCTTGTAACTTTTTTCACTCTTAGCTCGACACGTATAGTACTATTTCATTACACTAGCCCCTGATTTCCACGAAAATAGATTATTATTTTGGTACATGGGCAATCTACCCTTGGTAGGAGTACTGACCTCATGGGCATGTCAGATGGAAGCAAGTCGCCAGAGGATAGCTGTCACGAGATCTGGGTGGGTTTTGGAGGCCCATAACCGGAGGCCTAACGTAACATGTTTTATTTATTTTTTTTACCCGGGTCTGGACCCCAAAACCGCCCAACCCTCGTGGCAGCCAACCTGTACCGAGCTACCTCCGTCTCACATGCGCATGCGGTTAGTACCCCTACCGCGTGTGTAGGGGACGGGATTGATTGCTCATGTACCAGGCTGATAAGCTCTTTCCATGGAGAATCAGGAGATAGTGAAATGAAACAGTACGGTAAATGTCGCGCCTAGAGTGGGATGAAAACACCTGGCAAGAAAGAAACCCTGTCAGGAAAAATCCCGCGATGAACCCTTAGCCCTTGGATCACCTTATGCTAAGGAATAAGGAGGGGTATTACCTTTCAAATACCTTGTTAGTGAGTCTATGGCAGGAATGACAAGCACCTCTTCTTCTACTGCCTACTCGAAACTGGAAAGGCATGCTATCAAATTAGTACTTCCGTTGGTGCTAAGCTACGACCCTGGCTATGTGTCCCTGGAACATAACTGTGAAGCAGAATCTATTAGTATGTATATTTTTGTATTATGGTTAGAGCTAGGCGGTCACACACACACACACACACACACACACACACGCGCGCGCGCGCTCGTGCGTGCTTACGCGCGCTCACGTATGCATGCATAAACTTTCAACAAAAGTTTGAGTATGTACACTTACATAGATATTTTCTACTGGAGAGTCATAACAGTTGCGGGTTAAAAGAATAAAAGGGTCATACCTAGCCAATCTCTGATCAGGGATATTGCTGTGAGCATGCTCAGCCGAAAATGTAAACGTGATTGTTGGACCGAAAACCATTTCGACCTTTGGTCAGGAAGGATCCTTAGTGCTCAGGTTACCGAGTCTATGCATAGTATTACAAAATCTCTCCAAACCTATCTAGTGAAGCTAAGGAGGATAGTATTCCCGCCAAATTACTGATCTAAAATAATCCACAAGGTACCTATTCTTAAGGTCTCTTTTAATACTCTTATACGTTTATGGAATACAAACAGATTTTTCATTTTCCATTAGAGGAAATAGGTATTTCCAGCTTCACCAATCGTGATTAATGTAAACAATGATGATTAGAAACTCGTGGCAGCAAATGATCCTTAATTGTTCCAAAATGTATAATCATACATGTTCAAAAGGATTTATCAAACGTTTCTTGTTTTATATTAAATAAGACATTAAGTGGATGTGTATCAGATCACGTGGCTTCCAAAAAGGAAGATCGGAAATGGATTGTTGTCGATATATATATATATATATATATATATATATATATATATATGTGTGTGTGTGTGTGTGTGTGTGTGTGTGTGTGTGTGTGTGTGTGTGTGTGTGTGTGTGTGTGTGTGTGTGTGTGTGTGTGTGTGTGTGTGTGTGTGTGTGTGTGTTAACTTTGCAAGACTGTTTTCTTGTATTCACGATATGTACTTAAACAATACCAAGTAAGATTCTTGTTTAAGTACATATAGTGAAAGTGATATATATATATAAATATATATATATATATATATATATATATATATAATGTTTTCTTGTATAAGAATTAAAAACACTGAGGTTTTATATATATATATATATATATATATATATATATATATATATATATATATATATATTTATAAAACACACACAATATCACTGACTACCACATATTTTATTTTCTTAATAAAACAAACCCTCTTTATAATAAGTTTTAATCTAATTATTTTTAACTGCATAATTTTAAATATTGTATACAACATTTTCGAGTCTCCTTACGAAAAATTATATTTTAAACAAACATGCAACAAATCTTTCAACTCGCAAACCAGATGGTTTTATTATTTCGTGGAAATAACGTAATGGGCTGTTTTACTGTTGCTCGGAAAAGGTTGCTTCGCTGACATATGTTTTATGACCTGACAATGGTTCAAATTTCCTAAAAAAGGGTTGGTTTCGAGTTATGTGAAAACTTCAAAGAATTGTCCTCCCAAGGTCAAAGACTCATTGCTTTTATTAACCTTGCAGCAAACCCATTGACCTTTCCTTTAGCATTGCTTTAATTGGGATTAATTAAAACGTAACGAGTGATGTATGAAATTTATCTTAAACTGTGAGGAATTCTTGACAGATGTTGCCATGGCGACGTCAAGGCTGGCTTTTCTTCACGCATTTTTCTCTTATTTATTTACAAAGGCTAAAAATACGAATGTTGTTACTGGTTTGAACTAATGCTCTACGGTGAGCCTTGCTCAAACTTTATAGATTTTACAAATTTCTGAAGCCAATACCATTGAACGAGGAATATGGATAAATGAGACACAGGCTACAACAAACTGGGTACTTGAAATAGAGGGTTTATATACAGAAGAGTAAATAAACCTAAGTTATAGGTGCTTATGAATGGTGTATAGTATTTTTTCATCATGCACATTGGAAGAACCGCTTTTAAAACTAAAAACTGAAAAATCAGTTTTTAGCAAGCTAGTACGATGGCTTTTAGCAAATTAGGCCCAAATAAGTTTAAAAGTAATATTTGATGTAAAAGCAGTGGCTTGTTCTTGAGTCTAGACAAGCAATCAAAATTTGATTGCAATGTACTGGTCCTAACCAAGCTTTTTAGGCCTACAACAGTTGATAGTATGCTAATATAAAAATTAATTTTGACATTAAAATAATAATTAATAAATAAAGTGCGACAAAAATATAATAACTTTAAAGAGGACGTATTACAGAGGGCACATTAATAAATAATGCTCAATAAAAAAGATGTTAGAACCAAAAGTATATAGCATTATAAACAGTAAATAAACAATTAGTAAAAAATATAAATGCCCGTGAACACTGTAAGGTAGAGCTTACCAAAATAACTAATGGTATTACTAACGCGCATCTAATGTGCATCATCGATAAAGTGAGAGTGCAATCATCGTAAAATAATGAACGTCATTTCATTTTAAAGAGAATGAACTCAAAATAATAGAAAATAGATACAATTTTTTATTAAAACAGTAATTTAAATATTATAAAGAATGCGTTATTTTCGATTATTATCCAGCCTAAGTAAAAATATATGATATAACGGATTGCAAAGTTTGGTTTAAGATTAGTTTCCACAACTGACCTATAGGTCAAAAGGGGCAAAGTTTACAGACAGTATCACTCGTCGTCAAAATAAAAATGTTGCAGCCCACTCGAGGAATCTATAATACTTCGGGGTGCAAATACATCTAAGCTTCTCTTAACAAACATTATCCGATTGTCACACGGCTATAGCCTCAAATCTGAACGAAAAGTTTAAAATGCAATGGTCCAAGGTTCTAGCGCTTGCCACGGCTATTACGTTTTCCTCCATCGATATTTTACTGTCGGATTTACCTGAATGATTTCTGGTTTGAGAAACTCCAAATTTGAGAAAAACAGATCCCATTAGTTTCAGATCGTGGAAGATGTATGATTCATGATGCTTTCGGACAACAAGCAAACATTCCTTAGCAAATTACTGATTCGCCGTGTCAAATATTCTCCCCCAAGAGGGAGACAATATGTGGGATGGAAACGGGTATCTTATAAATAAGATAAAAAGTTACACACACACACACACACACACATATATATATATAAATTATATAAAAATCTAAGACCACCTTTGAAAAATTTCGGTTAGTCAGTAAAAAAATTTCTTGATGATATGAATTGATGTTATAAACTAGAGATATCTAATTGTATGTGTACAAGCGCGCTCACTTTCGCGTTTTTTATTTACAAGTGATAGAAAGAACTAATAGAAAACCATTTCTCTAAATATTAAAACATACTTTTGGAATGGCCTTTCTACAAAAGTTACAAAAGACAAAATTGAAAATAATAAATGAAAATTACACGACAAATCGAGCTTGTTTAGTGACGCGGATCGAGTTGTCCATAACATTACTTAAATCTACATCTCATTAGGAACTGATTTTCTAATGTGATCTCAACAATACGCCCCAATTTAATAATCTGGCCAAATTTAATTCCCTTAACAACGCCAATTACCTAAACAATATTGGCATTTGGCCAAACGTTATTGCACAAAAGACGCCGTAAAGAAAGACCTTATTAGTTTACGGCGGGGAGATTGGATCTCTCATTTAACCGTGTAAATAAAGCACCCACAATAGCGAGCTTAGATTATCACGGGAGGTAATTCAGTTTGACAATGGAGTGATAACAATCGAGAATAAAATTCGTCGCTGATACGCTATTAATGGAATATTTAGAACCGGTTTAGGTGGGCCGAATATATAGTTTATTTATAAACACTATTTGTTAGTTTTTATTTTAATTAAAATGCGCTCACATATGGTCCG
>JBAIZL010000005.1:171721885-171729385 GCA_036971475.1 Prosapia bicincta | reverse complement strand
ATAAATAAAGTTTAAATCTTTATTTTTTAAGTTATATTTAAAAATTTAGACATCTGAATTGAAATTACTTAATAAAAAATATAAAGATTTCAAGATAAACAAAGGCAGTGGTAAAATTTTATTTGCCAAATCACTTTTACGGTAAATTCTCTCCTAGGTCTCATATGGATCGGTCTTGGTATTCTTCCGTTCTAGGTCCGTTGTTTCTTGGGCAACAATTGTTTCTCCCCCTCTCTCCCCATATGGCTCCTATCTTGGTCCCAATAGGTCCATCTTGGTATGGCTGCACTGGATGATTA
This sequence comes from Prosapia bicincta, assembly GCA_036971475.1. Taxonomy (NCBI): domain Eukaryota; kingdom Metazoa; phylum Arthropoda; class Insecta; order Hemiptera; family Cercopidae; genus Prosapia; species Prosapia bicincta. The sequence goes on along the minus strand of JBAIZL010000005.1, from coordinate 171,729,086 downwards.
TTTTAACTTCTGACTTAAAGTTTATGTTATAATAAAATTTTGATTGAATTAAATGTTTTTTAAAGTCTGCAGTACTGAAGAGCCAGTAGTCTATCAGGCACCAAAGTCACTTTTACAGCCTGCCGTTTTTGTCTTTGTACCCACTTTTCGGTTTCTTTTGTAAACAGATAAGTGTTACCAACATTCGACTATTTCTTGGAATATAGCGAGTAATGAATGCCACGCGACTACTACCGCTATAGACGCTGCTTGTTCTTCAGCCTGTTTCATGTTGTTACTAAGAACTTTCGTACGCGTCTTTTGTGATATATTTTCTTTATTCATTCAGAATATGAATCAGATAATGGCTTATCGCTTACTTAGCCCTTTTCTGCCAATCGACGTTTACTCCAGATCATACGATTGCAGATGTTCTGTTTCCTTTCTATATTCTTAATAATGGGCAAACTATCTGTTTTCGATTTATTACTTTTAGCTTTTCTTTTTGGTGTTCTTAATCGATTTTTTGCTTTCTTTTAATTTCTAACATTTCTTCCGCTGGTCACAACATATATCCATGGTGTTTTTAAAGGCAGCTAAATTCGCGGCTCTCCTAAAATGACCTTAATTACATAAATCATTTAAAATTCCATTTGACTATTCAATTGTAGGTTATTTAACCTTACACTTTTCTTTAAGATTCAAGTTTTTAGAAATTTTTAATAAATTAAAGTTTTTTTTATCACACACACATGTAAACGCACGCACACTCTCACACACGGACGCACACGCAAGCACACTCATGCACACACACACACACACACACACACACACACACACACACACACACACACACACACACACACACACACACACACACATACATACATACATACATACATACTTACATACATACACACACACACACACACACACACACACACACACACACACACACACACATATATATATATATATATATATATATATATATATATATATATATATTAGACTGTTTTTAGAGTTTTCAGGTAATCGTTTCGCTAGTGCTCTACATATGTTTATTTAACAACTGCGACATTTCTCTTGTATTTATTTTAACAACTTGTATTTATATTAAATAATTATTTAATGAAAACCATTTGAGAAAACTAAATATGTTTGGTTGGAGAAATAATTTTCTAAACTTTATGATTGTAAAAAAATAATAATAATTTTAAACGTCGATTACCTACTAATGACATTTTGTATTAAAGCATATTAAAGTAATTTTTAGTTGTTGGAGTTTAGTAAATTGTTTAGAAGACAGCTGATCCGGTCATATATAAATTGTGGTCTATTATTTATTGTTCGATGAAACTGCTTCAAAACAATAAGAAAAATAATTGATAGTGTACTTGTTATTATTTAAGGTAATTTTATAAGGCAAAATAATTTTTTTTAAATTTTGGTCAATTTAAACAATAAAGAATATTATCAATACTTACGAAAACCACAGGACATTCCAAACTGAGATTTAATATAGCCATTTTCAACCCAACGAATATTTATTTAAAGAAAGAAATGTAAGAATAAATTTATTTTATCAGATACATAATATCTTTAAATTTTATTAAATACGGTGTAACTAGTAAAATATTTGACAATAATAAACCATTGACAGCAGAAAGTTAAAAACTTTATTATAGTTTTATTGGTAGTTATCGGAACCGACTGTACTACAACTTTTATTTCACCTTGACATTTGAAGAAAGCATACAAAATGTGCCTGAATATGTTCTTATTGTTTAATAAGTTTTGACGCGGCTGCTGAGAAAATTGCAGTCTTTTAGATTTATTGAGACCGAAATGTTGTGATATTAATTTGAACGCCAAAGATGGAATCAAAGAGAGATTACCGTTGACGTGGTGGCTTGTTGAGTCGAATTAATTTAATACCTGACCGACTACTTCTGTAAAATTCAAGGGGGAAGAAATTTTGTTGTGAACCAAAATAACTGGCGTCATGAGTTATTATTATTGAAGTCTGAGCAACAAAAAGGAGCGAATTTATTGTCTTTGTACTTCGTATTTGGTTACAGTAAAAGCTTAATTTTCTGTATTTGTACGAGTTGATATTTTGTAAAAAGACTGGTAAATAATCTTTTCTGTATTTGTAGGAGTTGATATATTATGAACAGATTGGTAATGGGCTTCTAAGGTAGAATAAATTGCTGAAATTCATGCTGCAGTAGAGATACGGAAAATACTTAATATTTTCTGTAAAAAGGGGGTCTAGAAATAGATAAGCTCTCTTAACAAAGTCACTTTAACATCTTGGAAGGCAGAGCCGAAGACCAGCCTGATACATAGCATACAATGGTTTGTAAACTTGATGGAAGAGATTCTGCGCTTTGCGGAGCTTAATCAGTCAAAGAAAGGAAACCCGGACAGAACATTTGAGAGATTTAAACGCTGGCAACAATCAATCTTGAAAATCATCAAAACAATTAAACACTTTTTGAAAGAGAGTTTAATTCCAGACATGAAACAAAATGTAAGAAACAACTGCCCGAAATGTATTATCAACCCTGAATTAGTGCAAAACTATATACAAAAAAGTAGTGAAGAAAATGTAGAAATATAACTAAATTATCATCAGATGTAAACAAAACCAAAAGAGCAAAACAAGGTTTTCGACATGTAAAAGGTTCTCCAAGGTCTACGATTAAAACTTTGGAGGAACCTAAGCCCCTCCAATTCTGCATTCGGTCATGGTGTAAGTGTAACAGCTACTTGTGTAATTTTGTGTAGCTGGGAGTTGATCAGCGAGAATGACTTTTATCGTTCGCGATGGATAGGAAAGTACTCTGTGTGTAGGCAGGATTAAGGGTACGATCATAAAACCCTTGGAAGATGGTATAGGGAAGATCATGGTATCTCATATGCTGGGTGGCGAACCTTAAGTAGACCTATCCTCGAGATCACACAGACGTATCTATCCTCATCTTCTTATAAGGAGAATAAGGAAGCATAGAAGGAATTAAATAGGACTAAGAAAAAGCGATAATCGACCCTAGTTCTAGGAATACAGGAATAATAATCAGGAAGTATGACTATTATTCTCTCAAAGGATGAGTTCGCAAATAGATAGGTTTAAGGAGGGGACGTAAAATCCCTGGTAGAGGTATGAGGGGATTTTATGGCATCTAGAATGCAGGGTATGCAGGCTAGAGAGTGGATCTACTCCCTAACGAGGTCATTATTTACTTTATATATAAATATATATGTATACTTTAAATAAATTGTTATTTTAGTAAGTTTAAACATAGGCTCCTGATAGTTACATGATTGTTACTATTACAAAATTTAAATATTTTTACTAATATTGTAATTGCTTTAGGTTTATTGAGCTTAGACATGATTAAAAATCCCTAATTTAAAACTTCAAATCTATACCTATAACATGAACAATTTTATTAGTATATCGTATCATCCTTGAACATTAACTTATTGTTCACATATATTCAAATCAGTTGCCATTGTCACCCACCTTGCCGCCTTTCTCCTAGCGATGGCAGCGCATTCTACATTGGAACTTCCAGCAATAAGTCACAGCGTACTTTCCAACTTCATTGAATCATAATAAAATTTACCCTTCATTTGTTTATAGCGCTTCATGAGGTTTCCACAGCTAACTCTACCTCTAAATCCCAACATATAGTAAGATAATTATCTACTTGCCAGTACATCTTTTACTCGTGGTTGTACAATATTTGTGTTGTTATATGTTGTATACTATATGCTATATAAGAAAGGGTGTCCTAGGGGATGGCTGCACGGAAGACTAAGTGGGTTTTAGATGATAAATAATGTGTTTATATTTAATATATTACAAATATATATATACCAGGTCTTCTGATACAATTTATTGAAGAGTAACAAAATAGTAGGCTAATAAATAGTAAAATAATAAATATTTTCAGAGAAGTGGAAAATAAGTTCTATTGAAACAAAACAAATTAATTAAAAATGCGTTCTTAAATTTTAACAGAGATGAAAAGCACAATTATTTTAAAATTAAAAATACAAAATTTTTGTTTTTAGAAATGAAGTTTTTATACTTCGTATCTTGATGAGATCACATGGCCACTACCTTACCAACCTAAATATCCCGGGTGCGGATTCCTTTAGAATTCAAGAATATCTCTTTGTATTTCAGCCCCCTGGTAAACTCATGTATTGAAATATCTTATGTCACACTTAGGGTAGTAATGCTGAGTAGAAGCATAAGTATGGTCACATTCCCTTGAATACCGCACGCCGAAGCTGGGCAGCTCTATTTGGTCTCTCTATTAAGTCATATTAATTGTAAAAAAGAGTTATTATTATTATTATTATTACTATATGAGTTTTAAAGTGTATTTTGTATAATTTGATGTGTTTTATATTATTAGTAAAATATTTTTAGATATGTTTTAAAAATAAAACGTAGATTTTTTGTTATTAGTGTTATCTGTGCAAATAAATTATATTTTCGCTTGGAGTTTTATATATCTTATCGAATAAACAAGCTACAAGAAACAAGCTCTGAACTCGTTCACGAAACGTCTGTGTCCAGATAATGTCTTGTAAATGCCACTAATTCTAGTTAAAAAATATAGACCAGGTTGTTGGGTGAACACGAAAATACTATTAAGTTTAGTATTTACATATAAATCTTTATAAAACATTTCAGGGTCACAGAAAATGTTCGGTAAATTTAGGAATTCTTTAAAGGTTTAATCGTTTTTACAAGGTGTTCAATTTATTCTTAAAATTCAGTTAGATTGATACTACTTGATTAAAATTTAACAAAATAAATACCTTAACTATTATAATACAGTAAATTAAAAGTAGTAATAGAAATAATACAATTTTAATTTTTGTTCCACAGGTAAACATTTCCAGTAATACAATGAAAATATTGAAAATAACCCTAATACCACAAAAATAATAAAAAATAACAAATAATACAAGATACTTAAGATTAATCTTATTAATATTTTCATTGTAATATATTGTACCACTGTGCTCTTTCCATTATTATGGTATTAATATTTTTTTGCTTATGGTTTTAAACAGCAATAACGGTATAGCTGACAGCATTTTACGTTTTTGTAGTTACACTGAGATAACGCTGTCTCTACATAAGTTCTATACATGTATTTATCTTGAGTCGTAAATATGCAGCTAACGGGTAGGAATAGACAGTACCAATAATTGTTGAGGAAGTAAATTGAAAGAGAAAGTTGGTGAAACATGAAGAAAAGGGAAACAGAAAGCACAAAGGAAGAACCTTTAGTAGGTATACTAATTCACCATGTAAAACACCACTATCACGAATCTAACTTAAAACTCAAGAAGTCCTGAATCTTATGAATAGCGTCGGTCCCAAAACAAAGGACTTGGTGCATTTTCTAGACCTACTCGGGATCAAGAGGACCTTGTGAACGGTCAGCTAGATTAGATCTGTCAAAGTGGTACAATCCGTTCTCGATTTACCTTACCAAGAGATTGCCCAGTAGGAGGTCTTTGTTTGCGACAGAGTCCTACCAGACTCCGATAATCGCCGTTAGAGAGATTCACTAACGCTAAGCGTCCCTCTTACCTCTGCTCGCCAGCAAAAGCGATACAGGTGGGCTTTTATAGGTAGATATAGTCTGTTCGTAAATCTTATTCCTCCACGACGACTAGTCTTGGACGTTTTTGAGATGGACGTTTTTGAGAAGCATCTTGTATTAAGGTGCTTTAAAGTCCTTTGATACGGTTTCTTCAGTTGTTTTTGCATCGAGGCTTCAGTAATTCAGCATCTACTGATTCATGATGAATCTAATCCTAAGGCCTCCTGAACCTAGTGTATGTCTTGGTGACAGTATGTGAAAGACCACAAGCCTTACACTCACTGATCAGAGCGTTCCAACCAGACATTAGGGTTTCTCCAGTTGTCTTTGCATCGAGGTCTCAAGAATTCATCTCCTACCGATTCAGGATGAATCTAACAATAAGGTCTCCCGAATCTAGTGAGGGTCTTGGTGACCGAATTAGTAGAGTAAAGTAAAGTAAAAAGTAGCAGAAATTTGAAACGGAAAATGAAGGAAATGTTAGCGAGGAGTACCTGACTCACGTCTCAACCTCCTCATCGAAAGGCTTCACATTTAGATCCTGTAGGGGGTTTTACAGTCCAGTTAATAAAACCTCTGCACCCAAGAATCCGGGTACACTCAACCTCGCCCGAGTGACTAGCGTCAGGCCAAAGGCGGGGGGGGGGGGCTTCGTGCCACGAACCAAAGCGGACCTTACTATATGGCCTTGACTGGTAACCAACCAGCCACTGGGACGAAACTAACTCCATCAGTGACAGAAGTTCGATCGCTCTTCCAAAACTATTCGAGACCAATAGACGCTTCCAAAGGTTTCAGTACCTCAATACCTCGTCCGGTTAATTCGGTCCCGGTAGTGAAATCGGACCTTTATCCCCTTCCGGCTGGCCTTAGCTAAGAGCGGACTTCCAGACTAGGGCCATGGTCGTAGGGAGGCATAACCCGCCCCGTTAGACATTGAAAGCCGACTTGGTGACAGTAAGAGATTACATACAAGATTTACTGAAACTGAGCACAACGCTCAAATCGGACATTAGGGATTCTACGACTCTTAGGGAACTACGCGGTGTCAAACCCCTAATTTCAGCACAGGTAAAATACCCCTTCCTGATTAGTTCCATCTATTTTGTAAAACCTGTATCGACCCTTACAGTTGCCTAAAGGCCAGAACCGCAGGCTGTGCGCTGTATTGAATAATGGACTGAAAAGGTGTAAAAAGCATCTGCTAAGAAATATCAGTAAGTAGTGGCCACTCAGTAGTAGTGCCAAGTAAACTGATATATAAGTGTAGAAATAGAAGAAGCTTTTCTCAGTAAATCTACAACGTCATTACCCATAATAAGGAATATATTAATAAATCATCCAAGAAATTCCTCCTCATTGCAACCTGACATAAAAGAGGCACAAAGCCATAACTAAAGCTCCAAGTGGATCTTAACGAATAAATTGTTAGAAATAAGGAACTGGCTACTCAGGTATTTAGCGAGTATATATAGTGCTTGGAAGAGGTACTAAAGTTATGGTCACGAGATATGTATGTTTCCAGGACCTTGAATCCTTGAGATTTATATTTAACGTTACAACTGCGCCATCATAAAGTG